>JARHVA010006520.1:0-100000 GCA_037957365.1 Torreya grandis | reverse complement strand
TTTTTCTTGCATATTTATTTGGGTTAGTACATTGTGTTCTACACATTCATAAGGGTTGGGGTATGTTACCTTCCAAATTTGATATCATGCATAGTCACACAAGTTTAGGGTATATTAACCCCAACTCTCCAATGCTTCAAACAAGGTAGCATCATTTCCAACAAGTTGCAATGGAAACATGGATTTCACTAACACATAAGTGTACTATAACCCTTTCTCTTTAAAATTTTAATTTCAAATTTCACATATGCACATTGACTACTTCATTTTCATTGCAAGTTTTTGAAAGAGAAATCTTGTACGTTTTTTACCATATCCAAAAATGAAAAATGTGTTATACACACTCAGGTACATTTCATCCTTTTACTCTTGAAATTTCATTAGTAGAATAAAAAGGAGGCATATATAGATACTAAAATGTTGTCTTCATGACTTTACAATGAAAATATTAACAAACATTCATCACAAAAGACTTGATCATTTAAACAAGGTCCTAATTCCCAATCCACTCACACTTGCATGTTATATTTTGAGTTCACATTCTATTATAATGTTATACACCTATAGGAACTTGTAGTCATTATTTCTAGTATGGGATATAAAATAATGTAAGATTCATTCATACACTTGACTGAATAAATATATGCTTTGGTTACTCATATGTACAACATGTTATGTGACGTGGTTGCTAGTAGGATGTAAATTGTATGAATCTTGTGGTTAAAATATGTTTGACCAATCTGCATTACTGATCTAAGTAAGAGTGAGATGGAATTCACTAACTTAATAACATCATAATGCCAAATGAAGGTAGTCTGATAAAGTGGTGTGTATGAATTTGATTGATCTATAAATCACTATTATTTATTATTCTAAAACTTTGGCCAAAATATGTTTAGTGAGACACTATCATTTTATGAATATGATTTACATGTTTGTCTAATATATTGTAATATAATAGGTTTTCTATGATACACTGCATGCATAGTTTTATAAATCATACAACACACAAGTACTTGCTTGTCTCTCTGGATTCCCATGCCTTCACTATCTACTCATCTGTGAAGGGATGGCCATTTATTGATGGTATTATTGTGGGGGATTTTTGGTTTATGGTTGGTGTGGAAAAGTGCTCAAATGATGCTCTCCTTCCCCACATTAGTACTACTTATAAATATGACACTTGAGATTGTCACAAATAGTTGAGTTTGGGAACTATGCTTCAGGGGAGCCATGAATCTCATATGTACATTATATTTTATTATACTTATTAATGAAATATTGTCATGAAGAGATGTAATTGATTTTTATTATACACTATAAAAAATTATTATTGACTTGTTTTAGTTGTGGCTGATTTTATGTAATTACTTTATATATTCACATTATGTTGTGTTATCATGATATTAGAGATCAGTGATTTGTGATGTAATATGTATTTACTGTTATCACACTTGAGTATTTTATATGATCTCTATTTAGATTCTTGTGGTGTAATATATTTTTGGTATGTGATAAATTTTAAAAAATCATGTATTTTTAGGTATATCCCAATGGGGATGTTACAATGATAGTGTCAAGTTGAGACATTGCCCTATAGTAAAGTAACTGACAAAATCCTAACAAAAGTGCTTGGATAAGAAACTTTTGAAAAGTTCATATGAATGTTTGGTCTACCAATAACCCCTATAGATTAAGGGGGATGTAACAATATTGTAGATAAATTTTATTTATTCTTAGGTGTCTTTTGTCTCAGTAGGTAGCTTTTGTCTTTTTCAATAAAATTTTTTTCCATTCCCATAGGAATAGGAAGTGTCACATTGGGGATGTGAATTGAATAGCCATTATGGCTTTTATATTGTAATGTTTTCTCTCTTTCAACTTGAATCATGAAATAAAAATTTCGTTGGCATTCCCAAAATAATCCATCCTATCATATTTTTACCAAAACTTAGATTAATCTAACACTAACCTTTTGATTAGATAGAACTGAGGGAATAGAAATCAGATTATGAATTTATAGAAACAAACATACAATTTGATTTGATAATGATATTTTTGACAAAAAAAGTTAAAAAAATATGATGACAAATACAAATGGATAGAGAGAGACTTATCTTACCTATCACACTTCCATGACTTGTGAAATTTGAATGATTGACTGAAGATTATGTGCAATAATTGTAATTTATTTGTTTTATAATATTATGACTAATTTTGGATTAGGATAGGATTGACATGGTATAGATAGATACCCCAGTCAATTTTATCCCCATTGGTCAATTTTTTCCTTTGACAATAAAGCTTGGAAATTTACCCAATGTTTTAGATGATTCTATGATGTCTTTTTATGCCTTCATAATATATTTTTATTGTGAGAAAACACCTAAGATTTTAAACCCTAGCTTCCTTCACAAACACTTACAATATCAAAAAAGTAGAATCATCCATTAAGATTGAGTTGGAATGACCTTGGTTAATCCCCATTGAAATACCAAGTACTGCATGAAATTTACAACACTTTGAAGAGGACTCAAACTCAAATTTATTTCTCTCACCTATGTATGTGTTTGAAATGTTGATATGTAAACCTGAATGCTTCTTCTCCTAATGTACCCTTTAGATATAACTCTAATAACTCAATATAAGTAATGTGTAACTTTATATAGCTCTTGAAATGTGATAATTATTTTTTAAATGCCTTCTAACAACTCTTTGTATATAGGAATTTCTTATAATTTAAATTAAAAAACTTATTAGCGCATATAAGGGACCCAAAATAACTTAAAGGGGACTTAAAAGGAATGGCTAGAAAATGGCTTAACATATCAAAACACAAGATAGTTGGGAATGAGATATGATATAATATTTTTCTTATATATTCTCTTATGCTCAAAATTTCCTTGAAACATCAAATGGGTTTAGAGGTGTCTATTTTTAGATGTGTTTTAAACCACGTGGATAGAAAAAGGTTGTTATAAATTCATAGAAAATCATAAATTAAAGGGGGTAAATATATATATTTTTAAAGTAGCATTAAGTGTTTGATTCTTACCTAAAACCTATATAATAAAAGTGATTAAAAATATATTATGAAACAAGTGTTGTGCCAAATTTGGGTCTTTACGATAAGGTTGTGTGACAACTCAGAATGACTGGTATAATATATATGACCTAGTACCATAACGCTAACCCAAATTAGATTTATCATTCTAGTATCATATATTTTACAAAAAATATCTTAATCATGGGTGATATTAGTGGTTAATATTCACCATTTGGCTAAAATTATATTTATATCTTTTTGTAAATGGTTAATTTGGTTAATGTGTACTATTGACCAAAATTTAACTTTTGTCAAATTGGGTCAACCCATACATTTATAAACTCTTTATAATTTTCTACATGTCTTATGGGGGTCTCATATTGTCCTATACATCTTTCTTATACTTTCCCTAGTCCTTGTCTAAGCTCATCTCTCTTGAAATGGCCTAGTCAACCAAAGTCAAAGTTCGTCAACCTTAGTCAAACTCAGTAAAAGTTCCAATTTATGTTATTTATGTCCTAATATGGTTTTTTATATGTTTCATGGTGTCTTTAGGTCATAAATTGGTCACTTCCTAAGTTTCATATGCAAAAGGGTCATTTGGCCACATTTTTAGTCCATTAAATGACTTGTACAAACTTTCAAGGAGGAAAACTTATCACCAAGCTGTATTTCAATGTGGGAAAGGTTAGAGAATGTTATTATTGGTCAGATGATAGTCCAAGAGCTAGTTATGTTTAGAGAAGGGTAGTTTATCCTTGTTTTTAGGGCCTTTTAGGCACTTGTACGGACTTCTTGAGTTCACCATCAACAAGAAATGTGGGTAGCATGTATTTTCAGATCCCTACACTCTTATCCATGCATATTTTTCAAGGAATATGTAAAAATTTCAGATTTTTCTCCAGTTTCTTCCATTTTCTCCTTGCAAGCCAAGAAGGGTTAGTTTCAAGCACTTGGTATGGGTTGTACAAGTGAAGTTAGGAATATTGATTTTATGGAATGAAAGGTCTCTAAATGTATTTAAAATCCATAGAAAGAAGTTTAATTTTGGTGCTTCCTTATTCATGAACAATTATTTGGACCTCAGGCAGGTTTTTCTGCACTTCAATCCATGAAGGAGGCACTATTTGCATTTGTTTCAGATTCCATTGCTTTGGTTTGATGGATTTATATGTTTTAGGTGTATTTACATGTTTTATAAGAGATATACATATGTTATCCATCAGCATGATATCATAAAGATCATCAAATGTCAATAAGCCTCTTCTAGGCCTATTTGGGTTTGCCATTGTTTGCTCCTTTCATCTCAGGTGCCATGAGAGAGATTTTTCATAATGAATAAGGTGTTTTTATAATTATCTCCAAGTTTTATTGGTGAATTTTATCAATTTGTGTACTTTTAAATGTCTTTGAGGTGATAGGAGGCTTAAAACAAACCTTTTCTTGCTTAAATTCCATGTTTTACCTATATTTTCTATCAAAACAGTCACCTTCAGGCTCTTAATGAAATCATTATGGTGTAAGGGGAGATGGAATTATCTCAAAATTTATTATTTTGCTTGAAATGAACTTGGAGGATTTTTAAGGATCATATGAGTCCTTTCTACACTCATAGTTCATAGTGATCTATGCCCAATTCACTATCTTCCTTTCAAAACAACTTTCTATAGGTGACTAATCATGAATTTTAGGTGTGTATGGAAGATGTAAAAGCAACCTCACATTAATTTTTCATCTCTATCACAATAAGAGTCTTAACAGGCTCATAGTATCTCCTATAAAGCAAATAAGGTATATAGTCATCTTTGAAGAGCATGACTAAGTTTTCTAGGTCCTTTATCTCTAAAAGGCCTAAACAAAGGTCCCTAAGCTTCTTTGGAATAGAACATACCATAAAAAAAGGACCTTCCAATGCTCTTAGTTTTGTTTTTTTTTAATAATTCCCTACCACATACAACACCTATGCCAAATTAGAGGCCAAAATATTAAGGGGAGAAGGATGTTTAGGGTCTCAAAGTTCCCCTCAAACACATTGTATTCATTCAGTGTCATCTATAGTTGGAAACTAAAGGAAATCTTATTTCAACCAAAATTGCAAGTTAGACTTGTTTTACATGTGGGAGTGATTCCAAATGATCCAAGTGATACTCATGAGCTAAAATTTCATAATAAAAGATGGAATTCGATGTGATGACCTCTTAAGCCTATCCCCTATCCATACGTAGGCCTAGGAAGGGACACCTACAGTAAGGGTTTCAAATAGTGAGGTGGAAGGTTGAGGTTTTGACCTTATTTTGAGATTTCAAGGTGAATAGGAATTATAAGTGTGTCTTGTGACTCTAGGACCTTCATGAAAAGTTAGATCATCATCAAGCTAGTTCCAAACATCACCACAACACCCACAACAGGCCTGAGAAAGGGACAACTGTAGGCAGAAAGGAATAAAATTGTGAAACAAGTGAGATAATGTACAAGAAGAAGAATATTTATGGTTTATGAGAAAATAAATGTCTCTAATTCATCACAAATACCATGATCAGGGTCTCTTAAGGCCACATTAAACTCAATAAGGGTGTCCCAGTCCACCTACAGGTCAGGTAAACATGGTATATAGGTAGTGAGTTAGAAGTAAGGTTTCCTTTATACTAGAAGAGACTGTATTGGTGTAGTTTGGATTATATAGGTGAAAATTAACCTCAAGTATGAATGAAAAATATTATGGACACTTTGATCAATGAGTAAAACCCCATCCTGACACTTGCAGGCATGCATAGATTAAGACAGGTAGTGAGTTGGAGATAATGTTTCTAATGATGCTAATGCCACCCAAGGTCAATTAATGAGTTAAAATTACTATGTAATCAATTTGGAGGTATAAATAAGTGTTTTAAACATTTATTTTAGGAACCAAAATAAATCCACAAGCACCCATAGGAGCCATCAGATAGGGCTATATCAGTCTAGATAGTGTATAGCCTAATCCTATGTTTCCAAAAGCATAGAAGGTGTTTGAGAGACCAAAATACTATAATATGGTTTAAATTAATAATAATATGATCATGGGATATGAATAGGACATTTTAAATTATCATGTGGCAAAATATAGGTCTCTAAATAAGCAAAACTCAATCCACATTCATCTCCTTGCACAAACTATCGTTTTGAAAGTATGCCTAGAGAATGAGGAAATTTGGTGGTCTTAAACTTGAATTAAAGGGATAAAATTTATTAAATATTACCATCACAATCTATATAATAGTCTTCAATGTTTTTTTTTAGGAGAAGATAGGGGAGATGCCCCTTATTTTGTCTTAGATAGGGGGCACTATCTTCATGTTTAAAGAGACAGTTTTGAGAGAAATATGATGGAACATGGACCATAAGTATTAGAAACACCCAAATATGATTTTAATATATATTAAGTACCTATATAAAGGTTTTATTACAAGTAGGTTGGTCTAAACAAGAGGGTCTGTAGGTGGGGTAGCTAGGCAACATGCAAGTCTAGCTCCAAATGGAAGGTCACTTATATTTCAAACATTTGAAAAGCACTCAATGATATTTTTAATGTATTTATAGGTATATTAAATATTTAAAATCCATTTAATGTAGGTTATTCATCAATTAAATGTGTTTTGAACCTAATGTTATAGGTAGACCCTTTGAACAAGGTCTAGGCCTAGTTTTAAAGGGTGACCATTCTTGTTTCTAGCTCTTGTGAGATATTAAAATGATTTATGAGTGTGATTGGGATGTTTATATAAGTTTTTAAACCTTATTTTTTTAGGAAAACTTCCCAATAAATAATTTTTGGCCTAAAGTGTGCTCAAACCCTACTTGAATGCAAAAAAGGAGCTCGAATGCCAACTTCAAATGCTTGGAACTTCCACCAATATTTTCATGGGACATAGAGGTGTTTATAAAAGTTATGTAGGGTCCCTAATAATACCTTAGTTTCATTTTTAAAATATTCTAATGTATGTTCTTTATGAACAAATGTTAAGTCTCCATACCACTCCAAAACCCTCCTTAAGGACCTAATGGAAAATATGAGAAAAATGAGGCATCCAAAGGGGGTGGAAAGGCCAAAATAATTACTTAAATATGTACAGGACTCAAAAAACACCCATCTCATGCCAATTTGTTATACTACACCTATATGGATGGTGCAAAATATGGATTATTTTGATAATTTTCTATGTTTTACAGGCATGGAGAACTTTCAAAGCATGAAACCAATTTTAGGAGATATTTTATGACTTATTATAATTAATCATGGTAACTTATTGAACTATCATAGCTCCTAAGTCTATTTTCCATCTCCTTCATTTGAGCCAGTGTAGTGGGTACATAGTGAACACTTAGGGAAAAGTGGTGAAACTCAATTAGGGAAGCCTTTTAAGGCTTGTTTGATGAAATTGATGATATGTAAACCCTTAAAACATGTCATCCATCCTTTTTCATAAATAAAACTAAATAATTGGGAAGGTTTTAGGTGCCAAGTGTGAGAGGTGCATGGAGAGAGCTCATTTTGGGACTGTCATGGATGAGGTGCATGGCCAAAAGAATAGGAGTGATCAGAGGCTAGTTTAATGCATGTGAGGACCTGTTAGTAACCCCTCCCACTTAGACCCATCATCAAACTTGATCAGTTGTAGTGATAAGGTAGTTTTGGAAGGCAAATCATGAGGGATAGTTTTCTATGCATTGAAAGGAGTTTTTAGGCCACTTTATAGGACTTGGATGATTTGAGATGACATTTGTAGCTTCTAAAATTGCATGGATCACCCCATATATCTCTTACATTCATAAATAATTAATATTTTTAGTGGTGACAAGTGTCTCTATGACTCTTGAGCTCCCCTTCTCTCTCTCCCTTCTCATATTTTCTATAAATTAAGCCTTTTTGTCTATTGTATGCATCTCTCTACTTGGGTATGGTAAAGCCCTACCAATTTTTTTCCTTGATATAATAATTTATATTTACCTCATTCAATATTTCACTAAGTGTACACAATGGATGTTTGTCTTGTGCAAGTGGAGTTTTGTTTACTTTCACATGTTACTCTTCCTAATACCTTGTGTGTTTTTTGATCTCTCTTTTGCAGGTCATAAAGAAGTGTCTGATTGGATTGTAGGTGTAGTGAGTATTATATTCAATAGGGTGTCTTATAATTCCTATTGTCTAATTCCTCATATCCTATGTTATCCCCAAGACCCCATGCTTGAAACATTGATGTGAAAGGGAAGATGGTCATTGAGTGAAGTGTATGTACAACTTATCCTTAGTTCAAAGTGAATGTTAAAGGGTTTGAGTAGAGTATACATTTGGTGTATCACCTCCCATAGACTAAGTTTAATTTTAGCTATGCTTATCCCTTTTCATCCCCCCAACTATTAGTAGTAGGATTGACTATATTGATGCATCAAGGGGAACTAGCCCCTCATCTAGATATCCACCAAAATTTAGGGACACCCATAGCAATGAGGTGGTTCCATTGTGCCACTTGAATGAGGAGTGACTTATCATCTCCTCATTGGGTGCAAGTTTAAGTGACAACATGTATAGGTGCCAAAATTATTATTTTATCCTTTTAATTACTATTTCAATACTAGATTAAAATGGGGAATTTATATACACATAAATTTGGTATTAGACACTTTAAAAACATGAACTTTGACATACTTGTAAAACATGCATACATTTGACACTTGAGCACATTTTCCCTCTATTTATCTATGCATATATTATCTTGGACACTTGTATTCTTAGATAAACTTATTGAATACTAACTTAGTCTATAGAGGAACATATTAGAATCCTATAAAGACATGTTACATATCTCAAATCATTGATTTGCACTTCCAAAACACTATCAATAATTACCAGATAATACAAGTTATGATAAAGGTGTACCTCTACCAACAATGTTTAGGCACACTCAACATTTTTTTCTAAATTGGGAAGTCTTCATCAGATCAGCCTAGACACATTTAATGGGCTTATTATAGAGATAAATCAATGAGATCACCTACTTTTTGTCTCACTTGTTAGAATTTGGTATGATTGTTCACGTCTTGGAAACTTAAGGAATAAATTAGCACTCTATTGATACATTAAAAAAGGTGAATAAATATCAAAACCTTTAAGGAACAACCCTATACAAATTAATATATCTAATGATTAATACATGAAGTCAAATATTCATGGTGCCAACTATCTAGGATTAAAACATTATATTACATTATAGATAATTCACAATTTTACACATGCACACATAAGTCAGATAACTACGTGTAGTATGCACTCTATTTGGGGTATTATAATGTAAGAAATGTTCATCCATTAAAAAGGGAGTGGATTTTACTGTTAAAAATAAACTAACTTCTTATTAAGGGAATATTATGGTCAAAAACAAATTGAGGGTTTAGATGAAGGAGAATGAAAACATACAACATAACATAAGATCAAAGGCATGCACACACACACACAAATCATTTTTAAGTGAAATCATATGAGCATCAAGAGTATAGACCTACATAGTGTATAGGGACATTATTGGTAATGTGTAAACAATGTCAAATATTTTGGGGGATAGACTTTATTTGCACCATCCAAAGTGGTCTTCAACCTTTGTTTCATTTATGATCCTAATTAATTACAGAGTATTTTCAACTATAACGACATATTTGATGAGTGACAAATAAGAAAATTTTCTCCTCTTAATTTTTGAATTATAGATAAAAATAGTATAATATATACCCATCCATTTAAATTCAAATTAGTCCATTTATTTCCATACTCCATATAATTTAATTAATTCATAGTTTTACATTGTTTTATATCACTTATGTCTGAAATAAGTTAAATACTTTTAGTCAATGGGCTTCAAGAATTGTAAGAGACCACATATACAAAAAACATTATCCAAATCTATAAGGTAACTTATATTTTATTAGTTTCAATATCTATTAACTTCAAATATTAGAATATTTATTTCTCGTTAAACTCTTCTCATAACTTTATGTTATTTCTCTTTGCATAGTGTGGAAATGCATTTTGAACTCACTGTCTGTACTGGATTCATTTAATTTATTTTTTAATCCCATAGGCCAATATTGATCTTTGATCTATAATAATGTCTAAATTAAATAAAAAATTAGAATTATGGTTAACAAGAAGCTAATTCAAGTTAGTTAATTAAAGGAAATGTGATTCGTTGTAAATAGATGGATGTCTAGTGGACCCAATTAGGTTAATATGAACAAGGTGTATAGATAATTTGTGTATATGTGAAATAATCAAACTCTGTATAATGATCTTGAATAGGTGTAGTAACTAATTGTGGTGGTGTTGGGGGTGGAGGATAAGATACCATTCATTATACAGGATACTCATATCATACACACGTATAACTGTGATTACCTTATTGTTGTGTATGTACTTTAGACCTAGATGCACTGTATATGGTATTGCATTAATGTTTTATTTCCAAGGGCATCCTAATAACATGCTAAAAAATAGATTATTGTGTATAACTAGGAATGGTGTAGTTGATATGGTTAGGTCTACCTAATCAAGTAATACTATGTGTCGTAAAGTATTATATTTACATCCATATAATCCGTAAAATTATTGTTTGATGTTTATTACAAATCCTATCTTGTGTACCAATGGATTGGATAAGTGTCATTATGTAAACCTTCTCGATTAAATAGTTATTGATCATGACATTGTGTATGGATTATTCATTATTATAGTCTCGTATGAAGTGTTCATGAAAATATGAAACTTTATAGACTATTTCACTATCATTGAATGTGATCATGGGATGCTACAGTGAACTATCACTAGGTGTACCAATAATGGTATCAAATGGATGATCATACATTGCATGTGGAGGATACATGTATGCATAATGTACTTCTAAAGTGTCATTAGTTTTTATTGTCTCATGTTTAGGAAAATGGTTATCAAATATCTTAAAATTTTTATTTCTATTGTGTTAGGGTCTGGATTCCTCTATAGGGGTTCCCAAATTGATAATGTTATCATCTATAATATTTTGTATTTGATGTCTTAGTTTGAAACATATGTTTTTTGAATTTATCATAATCTAATTATAATAACAGTATGAATTACCTTCATAATTCCTTATTCGAGGCTTACTTGGATCTATCTCTTGTGGAGGAAAGAGTGTGATAATAAATTCTTTACAAATACATGAGGGGATGGTCATCATGAAAATTGCCTTTTCAGTGGATTTATTATTTGTACCTAATTTTTAGGTTGTGACACTACATTCAATTTAATATTTGCCTAATTTTTTTATCCTTTGGTTTGAAAATATAACTTGGTTCTCTTTGAAACTTCATTTTTGAAGTAGTTGTAGGAGTAGATGTATACGTATTATTTATTCAAAGTTATTAATTTAACATCTCTATCCTTTACTATATGACATAGGCTATCAATTGATTTGAATCTCAAGAAATATAATGGACTCATCGAGTAGTGCTAGAAAGATTTGCTTGAATATGTCTTTTAATTCATTGCTAGCCATATTATTAGTCATAGATACATTATAGATGGTATTGCATTAATGTTTTGCATCCAAGAGCATCCTAACAACATGTTATAAACTCAATTACTTTGTATAACTAAAAATGGTGTAGTTGATATGGTTGAGCCTACTTCAAGAGGTAATACTATGTATCATAAGGTATTATATTTATATCTATATAATCCATCAAATTATTGTTTGTTTTTTCATTTGTTTCAAATGGAAAATTTTCAAATGATGACATTCTTCACCACAAAATTGAATAACTTGATGAATAGTAAATTTTGTTATAGATGCACCCCAAAAATGATATTCAACTTAGTGATATTGATACACTTGGTAATCATGACTTTGAGATACATTTTTTTACTTTTATAGTGTTAAAAAAGGGTTTTGAAAGGCCCTAAAACCTTAAACAAAGGAAAGGAAGATGAAATAATAATGCTCAAATGGGACACCTCTACTAGCAAAAAAAAGTGAGTGGCTAAAAACAACATACCATAAACTTCCACCAAAGGATAGCTAGAAAACTAAACATCATTAATAATCCTAATACATATAGATAAACTTCCACAAAACTTACCCTAGGGACCTAACCTCTATTTCACTCATCTTCTAAATTTCAACTCAGAGCCCCCCTAAGTAAAGAGACATATAGGATGGCTGACCCTTTGTTTTCCTACCTTTTTAATTATTTTTACCTCGGTCCACCCTTCATTTTTTTCATCAATGTCTGGGGGGACTAGTGGGGAGTTTTCAATTGAAACACAGAGCTAAGATTTGTCTTTTGTTGTTGGAACATCAATTGATTATGCCCTGGATAATTCAATATATGGGTTATCCTCTGAGGAGAAAGCTGAAATGGAGGGGACACCAACTGATTTCACAACATTCTTTGGAGAGATTAAATCCACCAGTATTTTATCTTCAGATTGAGGAGAATTTTTGAGGTCCTCATTTGGAACTTCAATATCTTCTAAAGATGAGAAAGAATATTCACTTTCTACCCACTCTTCATCCTTAGCCAACACCATAAGGTGGGTGAAAAGGGAATATTTCCACCAAGAAGAATCCTTTTTTTCTTTTAGAAAGCTTCAGTTTTTGGTCAAATGTCATATATCAAAGCAAATGTGTAAATGAAACAAAAAGCCTTCATAGTCAGGGGGTTTACACCAGGAGTGATTTCCTACTTTCAATGTGATTTTTTTAGGAATATTCTTGGAGGTTTCAATATTCACTAAAATCCTAGTAAAATTAGTGAGGGAGAAGTTGTCATTATCTAGGTGTATTTTCATAAACTCACCCGATGATTAACCAATAACCTTCAAGCTAGATTCAGTCTAAAACTGAAGAGGGAGATAGGGTAGATAAACCCAAATGGGTTTTATGTTCAGTGGTTCAGTGAGGGGATTAAAGGTAGGTGACCATTGTTTCTAGACCAAAGGGTGGTGATTTAAGCTCCAAAATTAATTTTGAATCTTTTCCTTGTCCTCAATGTTGTAAAAAATAATGATAAAGAAGCTTTTAACACAAGGGTAAATTTCAAGGCTAGATATTATGAGGGGTTCTCAATGCTTTGAGATCCAGGTGTGAAGATCCTGAAGTTTTGGCTAGTGATCCACTAATATGTAGATTACACCTTTGGATGAGAAGTATTCTTCCAGTAGGAGCACTTGTTTAGATTTCTCCTCATAAAAAATAACAACATGGTTAGGAGATGAAAGAATGAGGGATTTGGGGTCTATTATTGAAGTTGACCTGTAAGAGACAACATTGATAAAGGAGCATCACTTCAGACATCTGACATCTATCCCAACTTTAGCTTTTAGCACCATCATGTCTCAACCCCTATAGGTTTTGAGATTATGCATGTTAATCATGGGTTGTTCGTAGCCAATGAAAGGAGCAAACACCTACAGATTGATGTGCTTTCTAGGGACCCCATTTTTCATAGGGTTAGATCCATTCTTCCTCTACCATACATTTAACACAAGACCAACAGGTGGATGAGGATAATCCAATGACTTCGAATTGATCTATGTATCTTGGGTAAGTGACCACTATAGGAAGAACAAGGTTAGAAGCAGAGCGGTGAGCATTTGAAATTTGCTTGGGTGAGAGAGTTTTAGCAGAGCTCATTGGGAGCCTATTTATGAATTTTTGATGGGGCGTATCAAGTTTGAGATACTTCATAACTAGAATAATAGTAAAATTTCATATTCCTTGCAAGAAATATCCACTTCTTGTATAAAACTAAATCGATCATGGCACAATGATTCCATTGAAAATAATCATTCATGACATTATGGTTATAATGAAATCATATTGTACTAATAAAATAATATTTATATTTAATTTAGAATCAAATCATACTATTTTTCCATTTTTTTATTTTACCAATAGGTATTGTAGCACTTAATATTAATAATTTTATTCAAGCCTTCACATACCTATAAAATAAATGAAACCATTTGAATGGAAATTATTCTTGTAATTTTACAAAAACATTTGCAATATATCCAATACATTTTGATAGATGAAATGATTTTCATAGGGCCAAAGATATTGACACATTGATCGAGGTTTATGAGGGGCCTTCTCATAGTGCATAAATGAGCCATTTACTGAAAGATATATTATTCTTGTTAGTGATTTGTGTCATATCCTTCCAATACACGAGATACTAATGTATGTTGAAATATCACATGGTTTGACCATTTAGAAAACCTTCAACATTGTTTACATTTCACACAATTTTTTACTTAAAAAGATCCTATCTAGGCTAGGTAACTTTCTAAAATATATTATTGAATATATGAAATGTTAAAACAAAAGTTGAAGAGTATAAATTATTAAGGTATCAAATCAATGGTTAATTTTCTTCTTAAAAAAACTCATTTTATTTATTAGTGCATTTATATGCAACAAATACTTTGGCTTCAACACAACAAGCAAATTTTAAAATTAGTAAATATTCTAATTTCATGGAGTAACACAAAGCAGACTGAGAAAAAAACCTTTTGAGATCTTGATGATGACCAATTAGAGACCAAAATTATTATATTAAAATCAAAAATAAAAAATGATTACAATGATTTGTGAGTCGAGTCTTATTGGGTTAGTGGTTTTGTTAGCAAAATTCATACTAAATAGTCTTTAGAACTGGCATAAAACTACTTAAATCACCAATGTTGGTGGTTGCATATATGATAAAATATAGAAGCCCATCATGGATGCATATAATCCAAAATATGTGTCAATCCATCTAATAACTCAAGGTAACCTTAGACAACCTCCATTGAAAATGGTATGGGTTCTGACAATATAGAAGTAATAGGGACAAACTTTGTAAAAAGGTAATAATTGGTATGGTACTACTGAACATTAAGGGCTAATTTTTACTACAATGTTTAGAGTGAAATATTTTCAAGACTTTAAAATTTCACCTCCTTTATGTTTTGATTAATATTTAAGAATATGAGATAAAGTATACATCTACATCACGAAAAAAGAAGAGTAACTATTACATCCTTTATTATAACTTTGTCTTTGTTGAGCTAACCTTAATTTTTTTAACAGTATCAAAATTTATGTTACGCATCTCTTATCCAATTACTAATTTTTTATTTCCATCAACAAAAAATTATATAGACATGAGCTCGACACGTTTATATTTATTTGTTAGAAGAGACTTATATAACATATTGATTCTTGTAAGTCTAGTACAATTTGAAAATTTGGAAATTTTGACACTTTATCTAATTCAACAAATTGAAATAGCTTCTTGTTAAGTTAACCATACCTTCTAAAGTTTTTAAATTAATTATCAAACTATCACCTTCATTTCCAAATCACAAAACAAAAATATATCTCAACATGATGTTATAAATAATACAAAGAAACAAAATCACATTGATTCCATTCCTCAAACATTATACAAATATGTAAACATGAAAAGAACGATATAAATATTAATAACATAGAGAAACACAATCACATTAATTCCATTCCTCAAACATTCTACGAAAATGTAAACAAGAAAAGGATGATATAAATATAATGAACCTCATTAGCTTTGGGGCTTGTTGGGTTGTAACTAAAAGTTGAGAAAAACAAATATCTTATTTAAAATGAAATGTACTCGGTCTATTTTAAAGCTAAAGGAATGTTTTGAAGGGTTTTTTTAATGCATAAAGTGAAAAAGTGGTAAGGTTTATTAAATTTGTGAGTCAAAAGTGGGGGAGAGATTATTATTGATAGAATAAAATATGGGATCCTTCTTTAACTATTTTTACATGTGAAAATAACTATAATTGTAATATTTTAAATATATAAAAGAATTTAAAATTTGTGTTTTTTAAAAATCAAATATTATAATATAATTAAATTGAAATTATCTATCACCAATTAACCAAAAAATATAAAAAATATAATTAAATTATTAATTAAAAAAATTTCAAAATTAATATTGTATAACATGAAATATCTATATGAATTTTAATAACAAAAGCTCTGTTATAATTGACACGTATACAATCAATTGATAAGTTAATCCACTAAAAGATCATCTCCAACTTAAAATACATTTATTCATAAACAAATCTATGAATACAAAATTATGTTTGTATTTGCCTATAATATAATTTTATTTGTATTTGCCTATAACATAATATAATTATGTATAAGTAGAGATGAAATCCTCAAAATAATTCAATAAAAATGGTCTAAACATTTCCCCGCGCATCAACATGGAAATACTGCCAAAAGTTGGGTAATTAATTCCCAAACATCTTGATATAGCTCCAAGAAAATGACATAAACTCAAAAGTATAAGCAAAAAAAGTGACATAAATTCATAGACCTTCAAAGCCATTGGGGCTTACAAGTAGCATTTAAATCACAATTTCACTTTGCAAATGGATTGAGGCATTTCCTTTAAAATAAAAATTCAACTTACTTTAATGTCTTCTTCATATCAATATCAATGAGAGAATCTGAAGGTACAATGGATATACATGCACTAGGACAAGTTCTTTCAAAAAGTAATCTAGCCAATGTTTGAAAAGGGTTTAAATTCAAAAAAGAAATTGTTGAATTCCTTTAGTAAAAAGAGGTTTTGGAAGACTTGTCAGGTTGGTTTTGTCATAATTTTTCCCAATTATCATATCATTTAATTCAACTTTATGGGCATTTTGATTCATTTTAAAAATATTTATTAACCTTTTTCTTGGGATTTTAGGTGGTCATTTTTTAATTCAATGGACTTTCTACAAGGTTTTATATCATTTGATGCAACTTATTTTGATGAAAAGAGTGATGGTATACAAAAATGTTTTCTAGTTTTTTTCCATGAATTTTTATGAAGTAATATACACCATCCTTAGGATAATTCTCCTAATGTTTATTTAACATCCCTGAATTTGATAAAATATGCCAATGGCTTGAACTGCATAGTCTTCTTCATTAATTTGTAGGATGGATCCCTATTGAATCCATGCTCAAAAGCTAGGTACAAACCCAGTGGTATCTCCATGGCATCATGATACTTGGGATGCAAAACCTAACCAAGAGTTTCTTCCTTTTTAGGTTTGAAAACCATAAACACTAGATGACCATACATAAACATGGCCCATGCTATGTTAGAGCTATCTACTTCTATTTCTACATAGACCCATGACATTTTTGTCTTCAAAAAGGCCAAATGCAAGGTCTCAATATGAGTGGAGTTCCTTGATTTACCTATGCCATTTAGTCCTTTTATAGAATAATTAATTAAGCTTACAGGTCGATTCTATTATTTCAAAACCAATAGGTTCTATGTTTCACCTTGAACTTGCAAAAGACCTTCACAAAACTATTAATATTCAAATTATAGGATAGTGTTTCACCCAACAAGTTATGTATATCAACCTCCCCAACATATGCTCTCAGTGTTAGTTCCATACCACAAAATCAAGGATTATCCACTCATGGTGGCTATGAATCCCCTTACCAAAGCCACAACTGGACCCACATGTTACCATGTTGGGGAAAATGATGGTTGGCAAGATGTGGGTCATCAAAATAATTAGTTTACCTACAATAACAAGACAACAATGACTATTTATAAATAAATCACAACTATCTTAGTGGCATAACCATAACTAGTTTTCTAATCTATAATTATCTAGTCTTATCAAGAAAAACCTAGCTCTATTGTGACAAGTACTAAAAAATTACCAGTGGACTTTTCATGTCCCAAGAGTCTTCAACTCCTAGTTTCACTTACCTTCAACCACATAATTCCTATTCATATAAGACCCTCGTCATGGATTCTAAGCCTAGGAAACTCCCTTGTCTCCTTGTGGCCAAATTATGCATCACATGTGAAGCCCTTCCCCTAGATAGCATGAGGAGGTTTTCATGCAGAACAAGTGGTGCAATGTTATGCTTGTAAAATTTCATGCTAAAGGTAAAAAAAAAAGTTCCTAAATAACTGCTTTGTAGTGTTGGAAGGAGAAGATGGTGAAATTATGAATCTTGATGTTTTCCAATGAATTTATACTTATAGAATGTCCATGGATTATTCAACCTAACATGTACATACATGGTTGGGGAAAACTATTAAACTTTATAAGATTTATATATTTTCTACCTAAAAAATGTGAAGATTAATGGTTTTGTTATCTATATGGAAGCTAAGACATATGGTCTGATGCTACATGTCACATATCTAACCATGACATGGGATGTGGTTGAGTCATCACTTTGATAATACCACTCTTCACCTTGTTTATAATGGGTTGGGGAATATACACATCTAATCATTCTCTTTGGACAATGTTTGAATTTGATAGGCACATAGGGGTTATCAATTTCTATGCCTCAAATGAAATCATCTAGTGAGCAATACTTTGGTTGTGGATGGCATATCAACTATTTTTTTCCCCATAGGCTAATCTATGGGGATTTCAACATGGTTGAATCTATATAAGAAAAATAAGGAACATTGCCTATGGAATGGTGTGTTACAAAACAAGAGTCATGGATTTACATACAAAATAAAGTAGGGTTATTTGACCCCAGCCATTGTGACAAATCATTTCATACCATCCCTTAGTTTACATATTATAACTTTTGCCAATGGAACAAAAGGGTCCTCAAGAGATTAGATAAAGTCATTATTTCTTAAAAATTAAAATCTTCTCCGTTGCCCATAATTATGGCAAGCTAGTCATTATGCTCTTAGGTTTTCTTATATCAAACCACTAGCCCATTAAATTTTGAATTGAATGGTCCAATCCTTGGAAAAATATTTTTAATAATCAGTTATATCTCAACACTTTGCATTTGTAGCACAAGTGAACCCTTTCTCATATAAAATAGATTTGGAACCTTTTCCTATGCCCCTATAATGCTTGTGGTTGGATAGACTGGTGGGACACAACCATTTTATACACATCCATATTTTGAGAAGTTCAAAAAATAACTAGCATTGTTTATAAAAAGGGCCAAATATGTGAGTACAATGGAATATAATTAAGCTAACCATGAGCTTTAAAAGTCCCCTACATATGAAACCCTTCAACATCAACTTGTTGAATTATGATATAAATTAATTTATTAGAGTTTCATCAAGCTTGATGCGCCCAAATCTTAGCCCACATTCACTAGCTCAAAGTTGGTTATCGAGTTACTAAGGAATTATTTAGTAAGCTAAGATTTTTTCATTTTATTATGAAACTTAAGGCTATAAAATAATCTAGTGACCACATTACTGGTCTCCCAAACATTCTTTAGGCATTTTCAATAACTATATACAATTTTTCCTAGCTCAGGGCCCTTATGAGTTCAAGGAAGTTTCCCTATAAAAGTGCCTTGATTTTATTCCATGCAAACTCACACCGAGTCTAAGGATTACATGTGAAAGGCCTATTTATATTGAGGAACTAAATAATGTAGTGATAGGTATTTTTTAGGATAAATCCCTAGGCATTGATGGTTTTCCTTGTAAATATTGTCAAACATTATGGTTTTGTGTGGGACTTGATTTGCATCAAGTCTATTTGGAATCTATAACCAATGTATTTTTTGAAAATTTCATTAACAAAGGAAACATCAAAATTATTCCCAAAGTTGGGGACTCTAAGATAATCACTAATTGGAAGCCTATTACATTGCTCAATGTCTCCTAAAAATTTATTTCCAAGGCCTTATCACTTAGAATCATATATTTGCTACACTTTTTAGTTAGGTTAGAGTAAACAAGTTTCATCTAGGATAGGTACATCATATAAAACATCATAGAGGTTTTAGAAGGAATGAAATAGGTTCATACCTCTAATCAAAATGCCTTATTTTCAAGATTGAATTTGAAAAAGACTATGATATGATTGAGTGGCAATTTATTTTGGTCATGCTCAAAGCCCTAGGGTTTGGTCCTAGATTTTTTTCATTCCTTAAATACTCTCTTTCAATATATATCTACTTGTCTCATTATAACTAGCCATTAGTCTGAGAAAATTAGGTTATTTCATCCTATTAGGTAGGACTTCCCTCTAGGCCCCTCCATATATGTCGTCATTGTAGAAGGTTTGGCTATTTGTTGAGGTGTTATGCTTATATAGAGATTATCAATGTAATTTATCTTCCCAAACCATCTCCAGATCATCTTCTAAATTTCCACTTTACAAATTATTTCTTTTTCATGATATTATAAGATGAATATATGGTTCACAATGCCATATAAAATCTTTTGTTTTGGTTTAAGCTCTAGAATACAATGGGATAGAGATCAATGATATAGGCAATCACATAGACCCATGCCTACCTAACTAGGGACCTAAATGGATTTCCCATGGGGAAAGGTTTATATTCCTAGGCATTTGATTTGTCTTCTGGACCTAATAGGCTAAGTTATGGAATTACATTATCTAGAGATTGGAAATAATGTTTGTGTTTTGGATCACTAAGCCCCTATCTCTTGTATTAAAATCTTGAATACACTCCAAATTATTTCTTGTAGTTCATTTTTATTACTTTTCATGTTGGGACTCTTTTAAGTCAACCTAGAGGAAATCTTTAAAAAAATTAAACTAATTCCTTTTATCTAACTTAGAAGGCCATTAGGGCTTTCACATAGTTTCTTGGGATATTTTTTTCAAACCTATGGAATTTGGGGAGCTCAGACTTATTGATATTAAAAAATAAGTAAATTCATTACATACCAAATGGATTCATATGGAAATTGAAGGGTAGCAAGCTTTGAAATCTCTTCTTATAAATTATATCTCCTCTAACATCCCTTATCATTGTGGCACATATAATTATTTAGAATTTAAAACATTGCATATTACCCCAACCCTTATTGAAATTACTAGCACATTTTTGGCCAATATTATTTTGAAAACTTGGGAATCCATCAAGCTATGGTTGATTTTAAAAGGGGAAGGATTCATATCTTCCCTCTCCATCGACTCCCATTCTCTTTGATGGTCCTCTATTATTACCATTATTTCCAAATCCCTAGTAGAAGTTCTTATAAACCAATATATAATGTTCTTCCATAGAGGCATTAAGGTCATAGAGGATATAATTTAAAATATACCTCACTCCTAGGTAAGTTGGGCATATCTAAAAGTTAAATTCAAGGTTTGAAACCTAAGACTTAGAATCTATTGTAGAAGTTCAAATGGTGGTGCCTAACTATGTCCTCCATCAAATTACAGTTTCATGTTCTCACAAATGGTGAAAATATTGAAATTAGAACATGTTCATTCCCATGCTTCGGTGCAAATCATATATTGGTCATCAATGGCTCTCTCACAATACTATTCCCTAGGACATGTTAAATAAGAGATGGAATCTCAATAACTCTTCCATTCTTTGGGAAAACATATTCTAAACTTTCTTATATATGATTTCAGATCCAAAATAGGATAGTTTTTATTAGTGTCTCATTTATTAATGTCTTCCAATAGGGGATAGACTATTGCATATGACAATCCCCATTCCCAAATGTGTTACTTGTGGCCAAAATAAATCTATAAAACAATTTTATGGTATTAGTTAGATCATGGGAGGCCTATAGATGGATTTATTCCTTCTTATATTCATTTAGACCTAAATTCTTTTCATGGATCATGGTTTTGTTTTGATAATTTGCTCTACTGCCTACAATATTTAAGAATATTTGTTATATCTTTTGGATTGATATTTCATTTTTATCTAAAAAGATAAAATATGTTTTGTAAATGAGCATTTAGATAAAGTATTTAATACTACTAATAAAATATTTATCTCATCCAATGTGATACTATAGATACAAGTGTAAGCTAAAAAGGTTCCCCTGGAGGTGGATATTCTCATAACTCTCATTGGTCACTAGGGAAATATCCATTGCAATTTTATCAAAGTTCCCTAGATGAACCTCCTTAAGAACTCCCAAGAAAGGACCATGAGTAGTGTGATCATGCCATAGGCCAACATAGATTATGGATATGTTATGTATTTTCCAATCCTTCTTCCCATTGATGATTCTTTCCTTTAAGGGGTCATGAAGGTCAAATATCTCCACAAGCCAGCTATGGATACTCTATATTTTTGTCTCTAAGAGGAGATGCTTAGCATACATTTCTCATATTAGTGCTTGCCATATTAATCCTTTATTGTCAAACTCAAGAAACTGAGGAAGTAAAGAAAGACAAATGTGGTTGGGAATCCAAATCTGATGAACCGCACCCCCATGTCAATGGATTGGGAGATAATCCTAAAATAATGCAACCTCCTCCTCCTACTTTTATAGGGTTGGTGTTGCCTATGGTCTAGGGTCTTTCTTTTTTATATTATTTATTGATGATGTCACTATGATGTAATTTTGAACTAATTTATGTTTAGATGTGGGCCTTAAATATTTGTTCTTCCAAGTGGTTTCCTAGTTTGTGTTGTGATTTTGTTTTGGGTGTGCTCTCATGCAACCCACTTTTTGATCTTTTATTATTGTTTTTCCCCAATTTTTAAAATATAATACATGCTTCAATAATAAAAAATATTTCATTAAGGTTTAATTTTTTTGAGATACCACAATAAGATAAAAGTGTTTTATCTAAAATTATAATTTATTGTGATAATAAGCATTTAATTAGATATAATTAGACTAAAATATAAATCTAATTATAAAATGATAGAAACAAGCATAAAATTTGATTTGACAATGATATTTTTTGACAAGAAAGTTTGACAAGTACGTAAAAAAATGCAAAGGGATATAGAGAGACTTGTCTTATTTTTCACACTTCCTTGACCTGTGTAGGTTGATTGATTGATTGTAGAGTGTGTGCAATGACTATAATTTATTTTTTTTGGAATTTGATGATAGTTTCTATCTCATTATAGGATTGGTAAAATTGGTACAAGTACAATAGTCAATTTTATCCCCATTGGTCATTATTTTCCCTTGAAAGTGAAGCTTGGAAACTTTCTTGAATGTTATAGATGATTTAGTGATGTCTTTTTCCACCTTCATAATCTCTTTTTCATGCATGAAAACTATTGAAATATCAAACCATAGTTTATTACACAAACATTTACAATATCAAATAGGGGAAATCGAGTAGTGAGATTGAGTTGGACTAACCTTGTTCAATCCCTGTGTAAAGACAAAGTGCTACACTAAATTTTCAATGTTCTTAAGAGGTCTCAAATTCAAAGGTATTTATCCACCTACGTAAGTGTGTGAAATGGTGATATTAATATCGAGATTCTTCTTTTCCTAGCTTAACTTTGGCACAAAAATGCGAATATAATAATACTTTAGATATAGCTCTAATTACTCAGTATATGCAATGAATAACTTTGTATAACTCTTGAAATGTGAGGATGATTATTATTAATGAATTCTAAAAACTATGTATATATAGTGATAGAGAGCATATAATCTCAAAATTATATATTGTGAACTTTAATTAAATCGACCATTGTAGATGTCTTATGATTCAATTGTCACTTTGTTCCTGAATGCATAGTCTAAAGAGAATGGACGTCATCCATGCCCCTACCATGTCAGCAAATATAAAATAATATATAGTATATGTCACAAGACTATAAGTATGCTTTTTAAATTTGAAAATAGTATAATGTGCTTGGATATGTATCATGCCCCATTGATAAATGTGAAATCTGTAGTTATATGTAGATATAGATTTGTGAATTTTGTTCCAAAATTGCACATGAATCTATATCATACACTCAAAACTATATGAATTTTTACTTTATTATTTTAATGTGAGTGCATATGTATGGTATATGCCTTCTTTATTTGTAACAATGATTGAATTTTTGAACCTTTTGCATTCATTGAAACTATTAGGACTTGTTCCAAAGTCTTAACTTAGTTTATATATTTGGTAAGTTAATTAAATAAATGTAAACAAGGCATGATTCTTTTTATAAAAACACACCCTTAAATAAATTAACTTATATTTATTAGGTTAGTTTTATATTTGTGTTAATAATTAGAACTACCTTTCGGGTGGAATTCCTATGAGATTTGGTTAGTAGGTTGGTTGGTTTTATCGTTCATGGGTAAAACCTATAAATATATGTTTTTATATGTAAAAGGGTTAATGGAATATTGGCACCCTTCTATGTACTTTATTTTTTGAGATTAATAAAATACTTGTGGACCCACACTCATTGGGAACAAGATTCAACCTAATTTATTGATGTGATATCAGTGGTATCAAAGGATGGTATTAGGAGCATGACAAATTCAGGTGAAAGCAAGGTGAAAATATTTATTCACATGGAAGTACAGAAGCCTCATGTGAAGTCAATTATAAAAAATACATGTGGTATAAGGTATGCCCCTTGTGACTTTGGTATAAGGTTAATATTTTGAAAAATTATAAAAATATTAAATATTTTAAATATTTTATATGGGTTTATAAGTAAATTTGCTTGATAAGTCCATATTGTATGACTATGTGCCTAGAGAAGCTCTTATTTTTTATTAGAACTCAGATCCTTCTTTTTCAAATGCTTTGATCTATTTTTAAGACTTTAGTTTGATCATTTATGAATTACAAACCCTTTTTTATGTCAAATAACCATCTTTACGACTTTTTCAAACTTATAAACTTCCCTGATCAAATAGTACATACTCCATTTTTTCTTAAAATCCATTTGGTCAGTTTTTAACTATGTTTAAAGTGCTAAAAGGTCAAATCTAGAATAAAAATTCCATAAGATGTTATCACATAATTTTTTTTGAGTTTTTTAAGCTCATACCTAAATTTTTACAACCTCTTCAACACCCGAACTCATCCAAAAATAGATTTAATTCATCAAATTTCTTCCTAAAAGTGTTAAACAGTGGTAAATCTAGAGTTATACGGCCTGATACTGATTTGTATGGCCAAGAACAATAAGTGAATGGTTTAAAAAAAATTTATAGAGTAGAATGGCATTAAAAGTCTGATAAAAGTGTTGAAAGTTATGAGAAAAATATATTTTTCATTTTGCAAAGTTTCCATTATTTTTTTTCAAAATCATAGGGTTTGTGTAGGTCCCATCAAAGCTAAGTAAGAATTTGAGTTTTACTTGGAAATTTTCATATATAATTAAATTTTACAATGCCAAGTAAATTTTTTTATTTCACACAAAGCAAAAATTAGGTTTATATGTAAATTTTTGTCTTTATGACTTATAAATGCTCTTAGAGCAATTGGAAGGGCATATTTTGTGTAGAGCTCTGAAAGGAAGAGGTCAATGGTTCCAATCTTATTTTTGGAAGAATATTTTTTTTTGTATATCATTTTTGAAAGGGAATATTCCTTTTTCAAAATCATTTTTATGCTTTGTAAGTTGTAAAAATCATATATATTGTAAAATCATTAATATTACTTGGACAAAAGCAATAGAAGCTTATTTATTTTGTTTTTGGTGAAATAAAGTTGTATTTTGGTGAAATAAGGGTATATTTTTGTTGAAATAAGGGTGTACTCTTTGAATTTTTAGTGAGATTAAGTGCAAAACCCATCAAAAATCCTTTTGTTTTTGGCTCTATATAGAGGTTAAGTGAAAAACCTCATTAAAACATTTTCTTGTGCAAAGTGCTATCAGTGCGTGTGTTGCTTCTTTCATTTATCACATTTATTTTTCATTGTGTCACACTTAATTTTATTTATCCCACTTTCTTGATTTCAAGATGCCAAAGATTCAAAATTTGCTTTCAGATGGTGATAGATTAAAAATTTCTAATTATTTAGATTGCAAATGTTTGATGGAATCTTCATTAACTTTTAATGAGCTATGGGATGTTGTAAAGAATGAAAATCCTACATTGCTTACAGAAAAATCCAAACTTTATGTTTTTAATCTAAGTGATTCTAGGGCCCTAGCTTTAATCATGTTTTTTCATAATCAAGATACTTACATACATATAAAAAAATCTCCTCATAGTTACACTGCATGGAAAACCTTATCTGATTTGTATGATAAGAAACCTAAGCATAAGAGGATAGACATCCAAATGCAGTTATTCACTTTGTCATTAGAGGAAGATGGGGATATGCAAAAATATATGTCTAAGTTAAAGAATATTAATACTAAGTACATTAAGGCTGGGTTTGGAAAACTTGATGATGATCTCATAGTTTCTGCTACATTGAAAGGACTACTTGGGTCCTATAGAAACTTTGTAGAAATTTTGAATGTATTTGACAAGATCACAAGTATCATTTTGATAAATTAGCTGAGTTACTTATTCAACATGACTTCTCTCTACCTACTAAATCTAAGAAAACTAAGGAAGCCCATGTTTTAGAGTCCAAGCCTAGTTCATCTTCTTATGGTTAACAAAATAATAGAGGAAGTAGTTATAGAGGGGGTCAAGGTTATAGAGGAGGCAAATATCAAAACCAAGGTAGAGGTTATTCAATTCAACAATCTAGCCACTCTCATTCAAATGAGATGAGTGATAGAGGATGTGGTCACAACTCTTATATAGGTAGACGTTGAGGTAGATCAAACATTCAGTGTCATAGATGTGGGAAATTTGGTCACATTGCCTCTTAGTGTAGGATTCATTTTGACAAAATTCAGAGGCCAAAAAAAGTAACTAAGTCTAACTTTGCTCAATATGTTAACCATGATTATGATGAGTCTAACAATATTGCTCATGAATCTGCATTCACTACTTTAGAGAACTATTATCATTTGAAATTTGTACCCGTGGATGCTCTATGGTATAGGGAAGATTGGCGATGGGGCACTAAGTGTGAAGGCCTTGTGTGGGGTATAAGACTCTAAGGCATTGGGAACATAAGTATTATCACTCAGTTATCTATGTGAGTAGTGTTTATCTCATCATAATGATGAGAATGACCCCAAGGCATGGGATAATTGCACTCCTTAGGATGAGCCTCTAGAATAGGCTAGATTCCTTCTATTCTAAATGCACTTAGCTTAAGACCAGAACGTAGGATTAAAGAGCAGAAAGGTAAACTATCATTAATCTAAACCTAGGATCTTTGAGAAGAAAAATGAGGGAGAAGGTAAGAGATGATGAAAGTAAAAGGTGATGCACTCAAAAAAGAGTGAGAGATCCTAATGCCATAAATACAATGCAACCCTTTGAGAATAAGACAATATCACATAGTTTTCACCAAGTCACTCCAAAGATATAAGTGTTTCACATAGAGGGAGAAGAACATAGTGTTGTATTGAGGGGGATGAAGGTTATCCATAGAAAAAACCTATGTAGACCCTGGTGCACACAAAATATGACCTATAAGTGAGCTCCAAGTTCAATGAGGAGGTGTTGGGAATGGACAATGATGAGAGGGGTGAATAATGACCACAAATAAAGATCAATAGACATAATAACACATAGATAATTAGAATAACAAAAAGAGGTAAACTCAATTCTCATTAGCATGTAAGGTTTAGCCAATACAAGTGCTCATGAAGGGTAATTTCAGTAGCGTGAGGCTTCTCAAATGTGTCAACCCTTTTACAAGTAAAAAACCAAGATTTTATAGAGAACAAACTTATTTTATAATAAATGTGACATTTGGGGTGATAGGTGAAACTTTAATTTCTTTATGTAACCACACCATTAATTTTGAAAACTTGTCTGATGATCAAGATCTAGAGATATGACAGGGCTTGCCATGGATACACGTGCATCAGGGAATGGAATATCTCCCTAATAGAGTTAGAGAGTGACATACACTCAAGTCCCAATGTCAAGTAGTCACTTCTGCATTTAATCACTATAATATCACCTCAACCTCTTCTTGACCACCTCTAATAGTCTTCATTATATCTAGTAGCTATTCAACATATGGCACTTCCTAATTAGTCTTAGATGTGGCATTACAGAGACATGTATCTCCTTGGTGGGCTCTTGGAGGAGTCTCTTTGATTTCTAAGTAGGATCAACATGGACATGACACATGGAGAGTTGGAATTCATCCAGGGTGAATTGGATATGTCTCTATGTTAAACAAGCATCGATCTATCATGTGGTAGTGGCAGAAGTAAAATTGGGTGCTTATTTATTTGTATGCTACATGTGCACTAGACTATGTACGTATCTTTGATTTGGGAGAACTCTTACACCAAGGTGTGTGCAAGAGTCACTTTCTTGAGGTTAAGGTAGTATGTAGTTTTAGATTATGCTCCTGCATAGTGATAGGGTATGAATGTGTGGCCTTATGAACTAGCATAAAACTCCATTAGATAAGCATGGAGAAGCCCATTAATAAGAATGCACAAGAAGACTTGAAGTCTTAAGTGTGCTCCTCATGATTTGGTAATTATTCCCTATGAACTTCCTTTGCTTGAACATCTAGAATCTTGGAGTCTTGCATCCTTAGATCTATGCACATGTACATCTCTTGAGTTACATGCCATATAATCTTGCACACAAGCACATATCAGGAACCTTTAGTGAGCATGAACCATCCATTTACTCCTATGCAACCTTGTGCTTATATTTCTTTGTAAGCCTTGGGAAGCCTTGTGCCAACTAGTGGGTGGCATAGAAAGTCAATAGGAACATTGATTATATGGAATATGAGGTTAGAGATGAGCTCACATATGTATGGGTTTTAGATACAAGAGAAACTAGATACATGAAATTTAGGTGAGACTTCTTTTGGAATTTCAAAGAAGCTTCTCTCTTTCTAGTATCCTTGGTAGATAAGTCTTTGCATATTCCACAAGGTCTTGGATTAATTTAGATTCTTCTTCTTAATGGATCTATCAAATACTTAGAGAATGTTTGGTATATTACCATATTGCAAAAACATCTTCTTTCCTTGGTAACTATTTGAAAGAAAAGTTATCAAATTATGCTTAAAAATGGACTCATTTATATCAATTCAGTGAAGGATGGATATAGAACCATGTACACAATATATGAGGATGGAAATTTGGTTAGATTATATTGTAAAGTGCTTCCTCTCATAGTGGAACTTGTAACAATCATTAAAACAAGAATAAGTACTATGTCTACACAGTAGTTATGGCATATCCACTATGGACATTTGAATGGTCACTCTTAGTGGACTTGTAGAGATATGGTATGGTGAGTGGGTTGCCCACTTTTCACAGAGATAGTATTCTTTGTGAATCATGTATTTTAGGCAAATAGAATCAGGAAAATTTTCCTAAAAATTCTTCATAGATAGCTAACAGATTTTTGCAGTTAGTTCATAATGATGTATGTGACATGAAGAAGTCATCCATTAGAGGGTGTAGGTATTTTGTGTTATTTATTGATGATTTTTTTAGGATG
The DNA here is from genome assembly GCA_037957365.1 of Torreya grandis. Lineage (NCBI taxonomy): Eukaryota > Viridiplantae > Streptophyta > Pinopsida > Cupressales > Taxaceae > Torreya > Torreya grandis. The sequence continues at coordinate 70,611 of JARHVA010006520.1, read as the reverse complement.
ACTTGGGTGTTTTTCATGAAAAACAAATCAAAAGTTTTCACTTAGTTTGTTGATTGGTTACACTTAGTTGAAAAATAAATAGGTTCACACTTATCCACTCTTATTTTAGATAATGGTGGTGAGTAGACTTCAAATAATTTTTAGATTATTGTCGGGATCATGGCATTCATAAATAATACATTAATGATTACACTCTACATCAAAATAGAGTATCTAAATAGATGAATATAACTTTAGAGGGCACATCACGAGCTATGTTTCACTATAAATAGCTCAATGATAAGTTTTGTGCCGAAGCCATTGGTACTGTAGTTTATTTGAGAAACAGGGCCCCTACAACTTCACTTTTGGGACAAACTCCATATAAGGCTTGGTATGGGTTTAAACCAAAATTTAAACACTTGAATGTTTTTAGATGCCTTTGTTTTGCTTTAGTTCCCACTAAACATAGAACTAAGTTAGAACCATGAAGTCAAAAATGTATCTTTCTTGGATATTCAAAAAATAAAAAAGGGGTATTATTTTCCTATACATGATACAAGAAAATTCATAATGAGTCAAGATGTGGTATTTGATGAATTTAGTACTATGAACACTGCAAAGATTGATTCTCAATTTGACAAGTTAGAAAGGAATATTACAAATTGTTATAAGGGATTGAATAATGAGGGAAATTCTGAGAGGTTGTGGTATGAGACTAGTATCCCTTTTATTTCCTCTCCTTCATCTAATAATTCATAGGTTGATGACTTAAAAAATGTCTAAAATTCTCTAATTCTTCCTTTGAATGGTGCACATGATGAGAATTATGTTCTCAATTTGAATAATTTGAATAAGTATCCAAAATGGGCTCAAAGTACTTTTTCTAACTTTAAAGTAGATGAATTTGGTCTAACAGGTCCCATGAATTCTTGTAAATAGGTAAATTATATAATGGTTTTTACTACTTCTTCCACTAAGCCATCTACTTTTGAGGAGGCTTCTACTAAACATGTTTGTTAACAGGTAATGCAAAGTGAGTATGATGCAATACTTAATAATAATAATTGGGTTTTATTTGATACTCCTCCACATGTTCAACCCATAGGATGAAAATGGGTTTATAGAACTAAGTATAAATTAGATGTCTCCATTGATAAACATAAGGTGAGACTTGTGAAAGGTTATGCACAACAAGAAGGTATTGACTATGAAGAAATGTTTACACCAACTACTAAATGGCACACTATTCATATGATCCTTGCTTTAGCAACATGGAATGGTTGGAAATTACATTATATGGATGTTAAAAGTGATTTTTTGAATGGTGATTTACAGGAATAAGGATATATGAAACAACCTCAAGGTTTTGAGAAAGTGGGTGCAGAGCACAAAGTAAGTTGATCAAATCTCTCTATGGGCTTAAATAGGCACCCAAGGCTTGGTATTAGAAAATGGATTTATACTTGAATATAATTGGATTTCAATGTAGTGAATCTGATGATACTCTCTATTTTCAAGTACAAGGTAAGAAATTGGTGATTCGTGTTCTCTATGTTGATGACTTTTTATCATAGGCAATGATGGAAACCATAACAAGTCTATGAAGAAGGAATTAAAATATGGGCTTGAGATGATATATTTTGTACTTATTCACTACTAACTTGGCATAGAAGTAACTCAAAAAGAGTATAGTATTTACATTTCAAAAACTAGGTAAATTTTTGAGTTATTAAATAGGTTTGGCATTAGTGATTACAAACTTGCCCTTACTCCCATGGAAAGTAACTTGAAATTATCTAATGATGATGTCAGTGACTTTTTGGATGGCACCAACTACATATAGTTAATGGGAGGTTTGATATATCATTTTTATTTGGAATTTTATCTAGGTTTATGCAAGAACCTAGAGAAATTTATTAGCATGCAGTAAAAAGAGTACTTCATTACCTTTAGGGAACTAAAAAATATGGCCTTAAGTACCACTACAACAAGAAATTCAAACTTGTTGGGTATTATGATTTATATTTTAGTGGATGTGTGGATTCAAGAGTATCCACAATAGGATACACTATGCATATGGGTTCAAATACCATTACTTGGTGTTGTAAGAAGTTGGATACATTGGTAAATTCATCAACAGAATCAAAGTAAACTGTAGCATGGGATGTTTCTAGAGAAATTGTTTACTTATAGCACATTCTTGAAGATCTTTAGATTTCTCATATTAATCCTACACAGTTATACATTGATAATTAGAGTGCAATCAAGATGTCCAAGAATCCAATATTTTATTTCATTCCAAAATAAAACATATGGATGTCAAATATCATTATCTATGAATTTTGGTGGGAAAGAAAGAACTTATCCAATATTTTGCCCAACTACTATTCAAACAAATGACATTTTCACAAAACCCCTTGATATAATCACATTTGACAAATTTAGAAAAATGCTTGGCATGTGACCAAAGAATTGACTTTGGATCATAGGGGGGTTTATTAAGACTTGTTCCAAAGTCTTAACTTAGTTTAGATTTTTGATAAGTAAGTTAATTAAATAATTGTAAATGGGGCATACTTCTTTTTATAATGACACCCCCATAAATAGATTAACTTAGATTTATTAGGTTATTTTTTAATTTGTGTTAATTAGAACTACCTTTCAGGTGGAATTCTTGTGAGTGTTGATTAGTAGGTTGGTTGGTTTTACCAATGATGGGTAAAACCTATAAATATATGTTTTTATATGTAAAAGGGTTAATGGCATATTGGAACCCTTTTATGTACTTGATTTTTCAAGATTAATAAAATACTTGTGGACCCGCACTTAGTGGGCACAAGATTCAACCTAATTGGTTTATGTGATATCAGAAACTATAAAATGTAGTATTCTAAAATCTATAACCTATGATTTTTAATTTCACTATATCTTTATGACATTCCCCCAAACACAATACTAATATATAAACCTTTAAGGTCACAATGTGATTTAATATTTTGTTGAATATTGAGTTTTTAGTAATTTTTGTAGTGTTTGCCTCATATTTCTCCCTTTCAAGATGAGGGATGAGAATATTGAATTGATTAAATTAAAATATATAGGTAGTTAGATAAACTTGATCAGTTAAAAAAATTAGCATATCTCATAGAAAATATTGAAATTTATTATCATATTAGTTTCAATAAAGTATAAATCATAGAGTGGGAAATAGTTGTATTCGATTGTGAAGTGGGATTGCCAAAGGAAATGATGCTCATGTCATTAAGTATGAAATTGAACTATTTTAAAAGTCAGAGCTAATAATTTAATAACATTATGATGTAGAAAAAGTTTTCATATGTGTCCTACTGTAATTTTTGGGACACATTTTTTATGAATAAAACTTGAGATACCGTTTGTTGATGTTTTGAGTTCTTAATTGAATTAAGACTGTAATTGACATACTAATTGATATTATGAAAAATTCAACTCATATATAAATTAGGGTAAAAAATTATTGTAACTTCAATTTCACCATTTGATTATGAAAATCGATCTTTGAGTTTGCAAGTGCTTGAATCGTAGTATAGAGATAAAGACTCCTTGTGATTTTCTGTGTATCAAGACTGCATAATGTTTTTGTAGGTATAATCATATATTAATCAATTTTGAAAAAGTTTTGAATTTTTTAAGTTTGTACTACCTTAGGCATGGTGAGATTGAAAAATGTGAAATATGATGATTTTATCCCTTTGGGATAAGATTGTCCAAATTGAGACAATATTATCCTAAATGGGACATTCCTATCATAAATGAGATGTTCTTGTCTATGTTTCTATCAATCATTGGTTAATGTTTTATTTGTGTGATTTGAATGATTTTGATCAAAATTTGTATATGTATACTACATTTTCTTAGGTCATAATTTGATTAGACTTTGTGTGTTTGGTTTTTGTAGTGTTACATTCCCATGAATTCTGATATGGGAGACATATGAGTCCTTTACTAGAATAGAGTTTATATCACACATATTAATAGATAATAGAGGAGGTCAGTCTATCCCAAGTTGGTCTACTGGGTCAAATTCCATAATATGCATTTGATGATTTCATTGGTAGAGTGGTGGAATATTTACACTTGTACCTTCTATAATTGTACTTCCCATGACCCTACTCCTCCTTACGATTACACATCAGCTCATATGCAGACAACTAAACAAGGTCATCCCACTTTGAGACATTTACCACTCACTTGGACCTCTCCCACATCATATTCTTACCCTCTATATATCCTTAGTCCATCTTGGCCCTTTTACACACAAGGTAGGCCCTCTAGAGACCCCCTGGGGGCTTTTGAGAGCCTGTTGACTAGACTAAGCCCCTATTTGACCTAGAATATGGTTTGTGTGAAGGAAATGCATGGCCTAGGCTATATGTTTCCCTAGGCCATGACCTGATTAAACTGCATGTAAAAGTGCCATTTTGGACCCAAATGATGAAAAATGGCTAGTTTTAGGTCTTTTGGTGGATTAGGTTTGGGATATATGCCTCATTCTCATTCATTTGAGCCTCTATCTTGATCCATTTCTTACTCTTCTCCTCCCACTTGATCATTTCATTATAATCTTGGATACCTTCTTGAATCTCTCTTGATTCTTTCTTGGCACAATAGCTTCCATTGTGATAAGGGATGCCCTACATTACTGTAGCTATTCTTGGTGATTCTCATTTCTATTGACAGTGTTCTTGAATCTTTTGAGTTACTACTTAATCCCTTAAGACTCCATTGAAACTATTTTTTACTCCTTGCATTGGCTCTTCCATAGATTGGTGGCTTCTCCTTCACCTTTTTCATAGATTTTGGCTCTTTGTCTAGACTCAGCTTACACACAGCCTGATCTTCTTCCTTTCTTGCCTCTTAGCTTGGATAATCAGTTGGTAGAAAGTATGCACATATTTTTAAGTTGGATATGAGGGCACTTTTATTTGCAAAGTGAAACTCTTTGTTTATTTACAATAGTATTCATTGTAAGGTCTGAATTGTTTAGTGATTTAGCTTAGTTTGGGTATTTTTTAGAATAGTTTATGAAGTTTCTTGAATTTGTATATGGTTAGAGAATAATTTCATTGCTTGAAACATATCCTAATACATGTTATGTTCTCTTTTTAAATATTTCTCATTGCATACTAGACATGTACATGTTCAAAACAAACTATACAACCTGCCTAAACTAGAACATTGCATTGTTAGACAACAATAATATTGATTTGGAAAGATAGCTCAAATCTAGAATAGACATGTTCTTGAACCCTTTCTTGAAAACATCTTTATTACTTAAAACATATTTAATTTGGCCTCAAAGTTCCTTAGCTTCTAGATTTACATTTTAGTTGTTATCTCTCTCAATTTGGTATTGTTGTTTTTGCTTTGTTTATGTAATCAATAATGTAGTGTTAGCTACTTGTTTTATTGTGGTTGGACCCACTAGAGTTACTTGTGTACTTTGTGCACCTTTTTGTGCTAGCCCCAACTTTTTAAATAAGTTTGTCTATAGCTTGGTGCAAGTTGACAAACCAAATAACCACTATATACCTCCTGTAGCCCATAAAACCCCTGAGTCTTTTAGCCTCTTAGTGGTTTGTTTTAACACCCTATTAAACACTGGTGGTTCCATTCATATTCTTGGAGATACATTTTCTAATAGTTGACAAGTGAAATTATCATCACTTTGGAGAATATTTGACACATCTTTCAGCTTCCTATTATTGGAGATATTTTCATAGTGATGGATGGGATGGGTTTAGGGTATATATGGTGGGAATATAGATTCATCAGAGTACATAGTTTCATGAGTTATACAGATTTACCTTGGAGGTATATGCAAGTGGTCTTGGAGGTATTACTTTATTACATGTATAGTCTTATGATCACATTACTATGGTTCATCCATTTTGTGGCCCTTTTTAGAAATGGGCTCATCATAATATATTCATAGCTCAATGGATGATACCACAATGGAGGCTGTTAAGTATTATGGAGTACATAATGATTTTGAATAGGTTGACACACACTATTACTTGATGGATACCTTATATGAGATATGGGACATGGCTGAGGATACTTAAGAGCTATGATGTGTTCAAGTTAGTATGTCTATATGGGATTGGTTTGATGATGTACATAATAATTTTTAGTAGGAGTAATTGACTCTCCAACTATAGTTAATTTAGGATGTGCCTCTAGTGTTGTATCAACTGATGGAGAGTGATAGATCAATAATTAAATTAGGTTTGAGGCTATTTCCTTTAGGTGATAATTTAGATCATCATTTGACAACAAAGTGAGATCCTATTGTCCCCTTATCATAGGTGATGATTTAGGATACATAATATCCTATATAAAGTGGTGGACTAATGCCAAATGGGTTTCATTTTTTCTTTTTATATTAAATTATCTAGTTTATGTGCCCCTACCACATGGTGGAGGGGATGGAGATAAATGAGATGGAGGAGGAACATCATCTTTACAAAAACTTGCACACCAATATATAACACAACCAAATGGTAAAGATGTAAAGTTTGTTGTAATTATTATAGCTTATATAGCAAAGCATGAATATTTTTATAATATATATTATTTTTACTTGTTTGATATTCATTTAGAGTTTTTTACTAATGCATTCATATAATGTGGCATTATGGGTGATGTATATGTTTATAGAATAATACATGTGGGCATCTTATTGTAGATGTAGTTGTTATCATCATAGTCGAGAGAATTGATTAGTTTTATTAAAAAAACACACATTTGTTTGATCTATGTGTGATCAAATTTACAATAAATGTTTTAATTTTTAGTGAGAATGATAACTTATAAGTAGAGTTTGATAAATGACATACACTGAGTTAAGATTTTGATTTGTCTAGAGATTTTCTTTCTCAAATTTTTTCTTTAGATTTTGAGTATACAAGTGTCATGGTTTGTAATGAGATACTTTAGAGGTGGATTAGATGATATAACTCATAATAATGATCACATGGAGTGGTCAGACTAGATGGGGCTTGTACTTCATGGGTTATGTGGTTAGTCAGTAGTAACAACTCAAATGATGGGGACACCTCTACCATTGATTGACATTTTTACTATACAAATGTCATTTTTTATATGTTATTTATATTAAGTATTTTGAATTTATAGATTTCAAAATGTGATTATTATTAATATAAATATCACAAAGTATGAATTTATAATGTGTTGATAATAAGCATTTGATGTCAGGACTATTAATTGTTAGTATCATGTATGTGATATTATCACTCAAAATCAGTTTACAAATTGTTTCGAAAGATAAAGTCACTATGATATAGCTGACAAATCTATTATTGAATAATTTGAAATGCTTCAACTTGTAATTATTGTATCACTCTATTCACATTTAATTTTTATTATTCTAGAGATATTTCATTCACTTATTACTTCCCTATTTGTTTTAGAGAAGATATCTAGATGTACTTGTAACATATAACTTTGGAGCATCAATTACTAGAGTCCTTCTAGTATCACCTCTATGGAGATATTGAACTTAATAAGAATACCTTGGGATAACATGGTCATCGTAGAATTTTAAATATAATAAGGATTTCATCTAGTGGTTTATTTCTACAAAAGTTGATAAACCGTTCTTTCCTTGTTAGGAATGTTTTGGGATGGCTCGGTCTTCATATAATAACTACTAGAAGAAGTAGAAGAAGAAGACCCTATATTTTTATCAAATGTAATAATTTATCTATCCAAAAGTATATAAAAATTTGTCAAAAATCATAAAGATCATTTTAATGATTCCCATTAATAGCATGATAAGTGTAAAATGGTTAACCTTTTATCTTTTCAACTCTCTATGGTGGATTATACTAGTTTAGAGGAAGAGTGATCAATCGCTTATCTAATAATGTATGTAAAATATCATGTGGTCAATCTATAAGGTGATTAAAGTGAAGTGGTTGTTTATTAGTAAAAGTCTATGTTTTTACTATGGATTTACTTTGTAAGTTAATTTTTTCCCTTTATGTAAGATATTTACTATTTGTTCCTTGCTATGAACTATTGGTTTAGAATAATGTATTGAAGATGGTTGGTGAACCTAGTTTGTTAATTACTTTCCTTTGTAATTATCTTTAACAAAACTTTTTCCATTTAGAGAATATTTATTTAATTATGTGTTATTGTTTACTAGGTCACATGCATCTTTATGCACATCCATATATAATCTATCGAAAGAAATGTAAGGCTTATGTAATTATTTTTATTTAAGTGGAAAATAATACCCTACTAAATATTACTTTTATTCCATGTCTGAGGGTCTATATGTCAAATTATGTAATGCATTCTTAAATTATATAGCATAATCTTGAATAGACTCAACATCATGTTGATTTGAATTTTGTAAGTGTTTTAATGTTAATTTAGTCACTTCATGCATGTGGTAATCTGATAAGAATATGTCTTATAACTTGTTGAAAGTGAGTATACAACCATTAGGAATAGTATAGAACTAGTCCCAAGCATCTCATGATAGAATTCTATGGAAATATTTTAACAACGTGCATCCATATTTAGCCAAATGACCAAAATCATGCACATATTATGCTAAATGGTTGGTAGGGTCTCCATAACCATCAAATAAAGGCAAGATAGGCATGTTAAAATCTTTTGGATAAGGATACTTGAATACATATCATGTAATAGGTGTATACCAAATTATATTATCTTTAATATTAACATGACATGATAATAATTTAAAATTACTATTCGATAATTACTTTTGGAGGTCTCCTATAACATGCATCATACATAAAATATGGCTTGTAAAGTGGGTTGTGGTTTGTAAAGATTCACTCAAAGGTTATAATTTAACATCTACTTAAAAAATAGGTATAATAGAATCATCATGAATGTAATTGCATTGTAATACCACATCATTGCATACATTAGAACTATTCTATATAGGATCATTCATATCATTTAATGTTTTTGAATAAGAGATTGTGTCATTTTGAATTTCATGAAGATTTGTGTATAAAGAATGACTATTTCATGACATTTTATAAAGGGATAAAGAAGTATTATGCTCATGTGTATCTAATTGTGTTTCTAGAGAGACAAAGAATAACATTAGTTTCTTATAGAGAGGGAATAAATGAATCACATTTAAATTTTGTATTATTTGCATGATCAAGAGATAGGTAAAGAATAATGAATTCAAATTTTGGTAACATTTGTATCATATATGAAATCTAAATGAGAAGCAAATTTAATTTTTTTCATAATTACATCATCTAAATAAGGATAATCACATTCAAGTTTTGAAACATTTGCATCATCTAGAGATAATAAAGAAGAATTACATTCAACTTTTTCACATTTGCATCATTTAGAGATAGGGAAGGAGAGGCACTTAAGGTTTTTTAATATTTTCATCAACTATAGAAAAATAAATATAAGCACTTTCACTTTTATGTATTATCTATAGAGAGAAAGAAAGAGAAGAATTTTCAATTTTTTTTAATCATTTTCATCTTCTAGTAAAGGAGAATAATTTTCAACTTTCGTAACATTTGCACTATATATTAAAGGAAGAACATATTCAAATTTTGTAACATGTGCAGAATATAAAGAGAGAGAGAAAGAGACTTACATTCAAATTGTGTAAAATTTTCATTGTCAAGTAAATAAGGAAGACATTCAACTTTCATAACATTTACATCATCTAGTAAAGGAAAAGTACATTCAACTTTTATCACATTTTAATTATCATGTAAAGAAAAAAGATATTCAAGATTTTTTGCATTTGCATCATCTAATAAAGAAATGCATTCCACTTCTGTAATACTTTCATCATCTATATCATGAGAAGCATATACATATGTAAGAGTAGTGTCATCATGACTTTGATTTATACATTATTTTTTTCTTTATGCATGTTTGTATTATAACATTGAATGCACAATAGTGTTTTTAAATAAAACATCTTTAGATTATAATTATTGTAACATAGAATGAGTAGGAATATGCATATTAGCCTTATGTTCCTCTTGTGCCAAGTTAAGGTTAAGAAATGGTTCTAAATGAGGTGTAGGGTAATTATGCTCATCTATTTCTAAAGTGGTATAGTTTTCCTCTTACACACTATATTCAAAATCAGAATTATAATCATTGCCTTCACCAACATATTCCTCATATACATCATTAACATCATTGATCATAAAATAATCATCAGTATTCTATTCCTTATAATAATCATAGGGTATAAACTTTCTATAATATATGGAATATAGGGGATGAGAAACATTAAATTTCTAAATACATGCATTAGAGTGATCATAGGGCATAACGTTGTTAGAAAATAGAATATCCAAGGGATGAGATCTATTAAGGATTCTAATATAGGTAGTCATTTTAAATCCTAAGATTTAAATAAAATAAAAATAATAATGGCTATTCCAAAAATACATTCCCACATGCAAACCATAAGATGTGCAAAAAAATAATCACAATCGCAGTAGATCTATTAGGTGTTTTTCAAAGATAAGATTTTTTTTATTAAAATCATAAAATAGATGAAAACCATAAATTAATTTAAAAATAGGTACACTTTTTGTCCCCTAATAGAAAAGTTACTAAAAATAGAAAATTTTAAATTCCAAAAAAATCATAAAATAATTTCGTAAAAAAATTATTTTTTCATCCACTCAATGTATCTAGAAAAAATCTCATAGTTTTTGTAAAATAGAGCTGTTGTGGATGAAATATAATCCAAGAAAAGGTGGGATAAACCCAAATCCAAGCAAAAGAAACCCTAATGTTAAAATAAGGGTGAAAAACCTTAGGACAAAGACAAAATTCTAATTTTCACAAAAGATAAGGTGAAATCAAAGATAAAATCTAAAACCTTAAAACAAAATTATGATATCATAGGAAAAAGGTTGGAACACTAAAATAAAAATAGGGCTTTAAAATTTTTAAATAATAAACTAATTCACCAATAAGTTTTACATAAAATTATATTAATATGACATTAACCCTTTGATTAGATAGAACTAATAGAATATAAATCGGATTATGAATTTATAGAAATAATCATTCAATTTGATTTGACAATAATATTTTTTATAAGAAAGTTTGACAAGTATGATGACAAATGCAAAGGCATAGGGATAATTGTCTTATTTGTCACATTTCCTTGCCCTATGTAAGTTGACTAATTGACTCAAGACTGTGTGCAATGACTTTAATTTGTTTTCTTATAATATGATGACTAATTTTGACTTAGGATAGGATTGACATGATCTAGATAGGTACACTAGTCGATTATATTCCCATTGGTCAATTATGTCCTTCGACAATGAAGCTTGGAAACTTACCTAAATGTTTTGAATGATTCAATGATCTATCTTTTTATGCCTTAATAATATATTTTTCTTGTGATGAAACACCTAAAATATCAATCCCTAGTTTCCTACACAAACACTTGTAATATTAAACAAGGGGAATAGGCCATTAGGATTGAGTTGGACTAGCCTTAGTTAATACCAACTGATATACCAAGCACTACATGAAATTTCCAATGTTAAGAAGAGGACTCAAACTCAAATTTATTTTTCCCACCTATGTATGTGTGTGAAATGGTGATATGTATATCTAAATGTTTTTTCTCCTAACATACTCTTGGTACAAGCATGAAAATATAATAATACTTCAGATATAATGCTTATAACTCAATATAGTTAGCATATAACTTTATATAGCTATTGAAATGTGAGAATTATTGCTATAAACACCTTCTAAAATTTTTATGAATATAATAATTTATTATAAGTTAAACAAAAACTTATTAACGAATATAAGAGACCCAAAATAACATAAAGGGGACTCCAAAGGAGTGACTATAAAATGGGTATGTGTTGAAAGAGAAATTAAAATATCAAAGTAAAATATCGTATGGACTGGGATATGATATACTATTTTTCCTATATATTGACTTATGCTCAAAATTTCCTCAAAACATCAAATGGGTTTAGATGTGTCTATTTCTAGATGTCTTTTAAGGCATGTGGATAAGAAAGGATGGTATAAAGTAATATAAAATCATAAATTAAAAGAGGGAAATTTAATAAAAATGTGCCATTTAGTGTTTAATTCTTAGCTAATACCTATTTAATAAAAAATATTAAAAATATATTATGAAACAAGTGTTTTTCCAAACATGGGTGTCTACAATAAGGTAGTGTGCCAACTCAGAATGACTGATAGAATAAATATGCCTTAGTACCATAATTCTAACCCAAATCATATTGATTATTCTATCACTCCATCTTCGACAAACAATCTCTTAATCAAGGGTGATATTAGTGGCTAATCTTCACCATTTGGCTTAAATTATATTTATGTAATTTTTATAAATGTTTAATTTGGTCAGTGTGTATAGGTGCCAAAATTATTCTTTTATCATTTTAATCTAGATTAAAATAGGGCATCTATATACACATAAACATTGTATTAGACACTTTAGAAACATAAACTTTGAAAAACTTGTAAAATGCACATACATTTGACTCTTGAACACTTTTTACTTCTATTTATCTATGTATTTATTGACTTGAACAGCTCTATTATCTAGAAAAACTTATTGAATATTAGCTTAGTCTATATAAGAACTTATTATAATCCTAGAGAGATCCTTTCCATGTCTTAGATCGTTAATTTACACTTTCAAAACACTATTAGTAATGGCTAAATAGTACTAGTTACCAAAAGGGGCTACCTCTACTAACAATGTTTAGGCACACTCAAAAAATATATTACAAATTGGGAAGTCTCCATCAGATCATCTTAGACACGTTTCATGTGTTCAAAGGTAAATTATAAAAGATTCATCTATAACTAAAAATCATTTGTAACATTCTTCTCACTTGGTAGGATTGGGTCACATCTTGGAAACTTAAGGAATAAATTTTTACTCTCTTGAGACATTATAAAAATGACAAAAAAAACACAAAACCTTCAAGGAACAACCCTATAAAAATAGATATATCTAATTATTAATGCACGAAGTCAAATTTGCATAGTGCCAATTGTCTAAGATCAAAACATTGCATTAAAGTATAGATTATTCATAATATTGTACACACACATAAGTGGGATAAATACATGTAATTTAAAATCTATTTGGAGTATTGGAATGTAAGCAATGTTCATCTATTAAATAGGGAGTAGTTTGGGTTGTCTGAAAAAACTAACCCCTTATTTAGGGTATATTGTGGTTAAAAACAAAATTAGAGTTTGGACAAAGGAGAAGAAAAACATACATCATCATGTATGATCGAAGGCATGCACACACAAAAATGAAGCATTTTTGGGTACAATCACAAGGGTATCAACAGTTATAGACCTAAACAGTGTATATGGAGACAATTGTTAATGTTGTAACATCCCCACTGGGATCTACCTAGAATAACATATTTTTTTAAAATTTAATCAATGTATTTTATCCTTAGATTTTACCATGAGAATCTAAATAGTGGTCCAGCTAAAACACATTAAGTGTCTTAATTGTAAAATAAGCACATAACAATTACCTCTTACTGACCACTAACATCATACGAAATAAAGCATAATTGACTATATAAATTAATTATAGATGTCCAACCATGACTGGTACCAACATGTAGCCACTATTTTCAAGGTAAAATATGTAAATAATAATAGATATAATATAATGCATAAGATACATGGATCCATAGAGAAAGAGTTCTTAAACTCCAAGATCTATGGTAATCTCAAATGTAGTCTCCAAATAAGTACTGCTACTGGGAGGGAGAGTATCATCCAAGTCCTTTTCCACACCAACCACGAACCATCAATCACATGAGTAGTCACCCATTAGGTAATGGTCCTCTCTGCATGGATGGGTAGATAGTGATGGTATGGGAATCCAAAGAGAGAAGCTAGTACCCATATGCTATATGATTTCTAAGAATATGAAGTGTACCATAAAGATATCCATTCTAACAAGATATCACATAATTATGTAAATAAGACATGAAATGATAATTTATAACTAATATCAATTTGGCCAAAGTTTTCAATAGTTATTGATCTCTAGGATTAGTCAAATTCATACACATCACTTGATCGGATTACCTTCATTTGGCATTGGCAATGTTAATAAGCTAGTGAAGTTCATCTTACTACTTATTTAGTACCAACAATGTGATATTTTGTTAACATGAATATAACCAATAGATTCATACAAATTACTTCCTACTAGTAGTCATAAAACATAATAAACACATGAATAATCAAAATGCATACATTTAGTCTGTAAAACATATAAATGAATCTCCCCAATATTATTTATTACATACTTAATAAGAAAAGAAGTAAAATTTATCCCAATTGGGTATAATCTATGTTTAGATTGCATAATACTAATTTACATAAGTAGATACAAATACAACAAGTTCTATGATAAGCATTAAAATCATAGTCCACCATGTTATGTACATACTACTCAATTTCAAATAGCTAGTCATAATAATTTCTGAGAATCAAATAACTCATAACATAATCTTTCATTTAAACAATTATTACATTTCTAGGAGACTATATTCATATGGTTATAGTTTCCTAACCCTCAAGATCTTATTACTTATTTTTAACAGTCAATAAAACTATAGTTACAAGCACATGACCTAATACATGAGTTTATGATGTATATTTATATGAATAATTAAGTCCACATATAGATATATTTCCTATACATAAGTACTTATCCATATTAACTATTCTCATACTATGTATCACATACATGTACTCAATAATATAAATAGTGTAAACATTAACAATCATCTAAAATTATAATCAATGACTTCATATGATTTTAACAACCATTATAATTTCCCTATTGACAATTTATTATAAGATATTAATATTCTTGAAATATTAAAGAACCAAATTTTATAGTCAACAGACTATTTTTATCCATATTCCACTCTTCTTAAGTCAAATCATCCTAGATTAAGTGCCAACTATTATTATTTATATATAGAGTAATTAGTTGAGCAAACCACAATCCTCCTATAGTTACATTATTCAACTGAAGTAGTGAATTAGCTAATTAAATAATCTGAGTATCAATTGTAATGAAGAACAAAGCAATAAAGCAATAAAATGAACATTGGGCAATACCATTAGGAGTATTCTCAAATTAAATCTTTGGCAATTAATACTAATACAAGGAATAGGAATAATTAAAATTTCACTTTAAATATCAGTAACTTAGCTAATATGAATAGGAATCTATTCACCCCATGATCCAATAATGCTTTGAATACTTATGGTCTATCACTGCCTATAGTTGGTGAACCAATATCACTAGGAGCATCTACTATAAATTCCTTTGACAATAATAAATTTATCGACTCTACACAACCTATTCCTAATGCATGATGCAAAGTCATGGTTCCTAGTTGATTTAAAAGTTGTAGTAGGATTTGCACCATGCTCCAAAATGTATTTAGCCTTATCAAAGTGTCCCTATCAAGAAACATGGATAAAAGGAGTCTCATCATCATCATCATCATCATCATCATCATCATCATCATCATCATCATCATCATCATCATCATCATAATCATCATCATCATCATCATCATCTCTTAAATCTAAATTTAAGTTGAACTACTCCAGAAGATACTTGCAAATCATCTCTTGTAACAAAATTCAATGTACCATGTCCATTCACATCTCTCACTATAGCTAATGTCTCTACTAGCCTTGCCCTTCATTGATTGCATATGATCTATTTTTAAAGATCTTGATATTTCCATCATAGGCAGAATTCAAAAATTCATTCACTTTATCTCTCATTGATAAAGCCTCATTTGCATTTGAAGAACATATTGATGAATCCATGCTATGCACCCATTTTCTATTATGTTTTCCTCATAGTATCTCTACAGAGGGAATGATTGTGGGGTGATTAATTTATTAATTTATGTTGTTGTCTTAGATATATATAATCACTATTTAAAATCTATTTATATATATATTTGATGTACTAATATGCTAATCGACATCTGATTTATGATATACAATATACTATTATGCTAATTGACATCTGATTTATGGTGTAAGATATACTAATATGCTATATCTAGGATGTAATTATTTAATTTTTAAAATAGTCATCATATAATATGGTGTTTTATAAAATGTCTTATGTATATATAATATCTAGGGCATAAGCTCACTTACGTAATTTTCTATTTCACAAGTTGAATATCTATATCATTGTTTTTCCATTTTTTTCCTACATAGTTTACCATACGCCATATATAATTTGTTATACAATATTTTTAATTCACTATATGTTATGTACACCTAGTCTATAACATATTAGGATGCAAATTCTTATACAGTAGTCTAAAATTAAATTATTCTCAAGTTTCATTTTTCTGGTTAGAACACACTATGCTTCCATACAAGTATTCTCTATTTAAATAAAACACTATACTTAGTTTAGATAGTTATATTCATCTTGTTTTCAAATATAAACAATTCACTATTATAAATGTCATTACACATAAATTACCATTTTTACCTAGTCATATATTTCATAGATTAAGAAGCAATTGATATCAATCCATACATACACCTATATCAATGTCAAAAGCACACAACATATACTACTAACCTTTTTATAACGTCTAGATGACACCAAAAGGATTTAGACCTTCCTTTTCTGCTTCTCTATTTCTTTGCCTCTCCCCTAATTTTTTTCCTTCTCTTCACATGCCAGACACCTTTTTCACCCTTCTCCTCCTTTTCCATGAGTAAAATATTCCCTTTAAAACTTGCTTAGCTTTCTTTTCTTTAAAGCTCTATTTTTTCCCTTATTTTATGACTTTCCTTTTTGTGTCTTTCTTTTACTTTCTTTGTTGTTTAGTTTATTTATTTATTTTCTAAGTATATTAAAATACAATTGCTTTATTTCATTACCAACCTAGAAATTCTAACATCAAAATTTTAATAGAACCAGACTAATATATAAAGTCTATTATATTATTTTATCTAAAATGGTAAATAACACATTATTATTCAAATCCAAATTATAACAACGTAATCATTTTTATCACTACATTATCTAGGTTATCTATGTCTTTTTTTCATCTATTATTTTACATAATTATATTTTTGATATCATAAAGATAATTGGCTAATGTTCTCAACCATTATTAATACAAGTTGGCTATTCTACATACAATAGTACCAACACAATTCATGCAAATTTATATTTTCAAAAATATTAACAATCATGAATACATTGACATGACATAAATGCATAGTAACATTCACAATGTAATCACACAAGATTAATTAATCTAAGCATAAATTTTAAATAACACACACATATGAAATTATCTAAATGTAGATAACATAAGGAACATACTAACTCTAACCATTCAAACTATCCATTTAATGTGTACTATTTGACATGGTGTGTGCATGGGTTCTAGTTGTTCCTCTATCATCACCCAACACTTCCATCTACATCACCCTTTATGATGATTCTCTCCCTCCATCATGCTCATAGGGATTAATCTCTCCTACATCAAACTCATGACAAGTAGGTAGTTAGTCCATAACATCATGACATATGTCATAAAATACTGTTAAAATAAAAATCAACATGATCATAATGTAACAAGATAAAATACAACTAAATTAAATCGATATTCAACTATCCCATAATATCATATGACTTACAACTTAGTCAAATAATAATAAAATCAAATTATGAACTATAAATATTCATAAATAATCAACTTTGCTTAGCGTGAAATCAGGATGTAACATCCTTCTACCCTAAAGTTGTTCATCATCTCGATGACACTTATTCAAACATAAGTTTTGAATTAAAAACATTATTCAGCCAAAAAAACATAGTAAGAAGCATAAAATCAAGCAAATAAATGTGAAAATTACTTTTAAAACTCATCATAGTTCTCCCAGGTAGCACTCTCCTCAGAGTATTGGTCGCATAAGGCCTTGCATTGTGACATTTCCCTATTATGAAAACAATGTTTTTGAGTGTCAATTACTCTAATTGGCTCTACCATGACCACTCTGGGGGTTCAAAACCTACAAAGCATTGAAATCTAACACATGTGAAGGATCTACTATAGACTTTTTAAGATAAGAAACATGGAAGACATTATGTAATAGAGCTAGGTGTTAGGTTGTGGAGCTAAAAGCTTCAACCAATGCAAACATGGAGGAGGTTGCTGAGTTCCAGGGAGACCGATGTTGACAGAGTATGGTGCAGAAGCCAACCAACATTGGCACATGTGAACTGAAGGGAACCGACATCGATAGGAGGTTGGTTGATGTCAGTCACCTCCAGGTAGACAGGGACCGATGTCGGTCGCCTGTGGCAGTTCATAACTATTCATTGCATGAACAGTTAGTTTGTTGAACCGAGTGTTTGCATGTAAAGGGCTAATTATAGTCTTGAGTTGCGTTTCTAATTATTTTAATTAGGTGTCTAATTATTGTATGCATGGGATCCTATTTAAGAGACCGATGGGCATGTATTGTAAGTAAGGATCAAGGATTCAAGGAAGATATTCTTCAGAGTGCAAAGCAAGGAAGGCAAGGAAGTTCCTTCCACAAGTGTAAGGTCATTGATTTGCAGGTTGTTGCAAGATCAAGGAGAAGATCTACATGGCAAGTTAGATCGGTTTGAATTGCAGGTTGTTGCAAGCTCATGGGAGATCTACTTGAAGTACTTTGAGTGCTTGGTGTACTGCCAGTGTTATTACTGACCAGTTGGAGAGGTGAACACCAATTCTGTGTGAGTTGTGTGTTGGGACCATTTTGATATGAGAGTGAACTCTTGATTGAGAATATCTATACACTTGAGGTGTGGGAATACTCTGAGAGGTGTGGAGAAGAAGTGGCATCTTCTTTATTGTATTTTCTTTTTGTATGAGTATTAATACAAGTGTCTGTATTGTCTCTCATATTCTGTGCTATGTGTGAATTCTAGTTACTTATTCAATCTGGTATAATTACGTGTTTAGTTGCTAATACAAGGTAATCATATTGTGCTATTATTGGTGGAGCAAGATCCTAACAAGTGGAATTAGAGCTGTTTGTTGTTCTGGATTTCCCAACAAGTGGTATCAGAGCTTTTGGTTGGGTTTACTAATAGGTTGTGTGAGATCTAGTTAGTGTGTTGATTACATGTTACTCACAGGGGTTTTTATTTGAGTGGGAGTATAACAATGGTAGATGAAAGTAAGCTACAAATGGAGAAGTTTAATGGAAAGAACTACTAATTATGGAAGATGTAGATAGAAGACTGTCTATATCAAAAAGATTTGTACTTACCATTGAGTGGGGTTGCTAGCAAGCCCACAGATATGAAGGATGAAGAATGGAACGTTCTTGATCGGAGGGCTCTGGGATCTATAAGATTGAGTCTTGCATCGTCTGTGATTTATAAATTATCACAGTGTAAGACAATGGTAGAGTTGATGGAATATTTGGCAAATTTATATGAAAAACCCTCAACTTCGAATAAGGTATTTCTTATGAAGTAATTATTTAATTTTCAAATGTTGGATGGTGGATCTGTACATAGTCATCTTAGTGATTTCCATGGTTTGGTAAACTAGTTAAGTTCAGTCAATATTAATTTTGATGATGAAATTAAGGATCTCTTAATCTTGTGCTCATTACCTGAAAGCTAGGAGAGTTTGGTAATGGCAATTAGCAATACTGCGTCTGCTTCAAAAATCTTAAAAGTGGATGATGTTGTGAGTGTGATCTTGAATGAAGAGATACGTAGGAAAAGCACAGGTGAATCATCAAGGATTATTTTGAGTGTTGAAGGTAGAGGAAGGCAAAGAGAGAAGATTGAGCATGGGAAATCAAGGTCGAAGATAGGCAGGAGATCCAAATCCAGGTATGGCAAAATTACCTGCTAGAAATGTGGAAAGGAAAGGCACTTAAAGAGAGATTGCAGATCAGTTGTAGATCAGCATGAAGGACACGAAGAAGAAGCAGATGTTACATAATATGTTGCACAAGATGATCTGGTATGTTCTTTGGATAAAGTAGAATCTTAGATTTTAGATTCTGGTGCCTCTTTTCATGCATCCCCAAATAGGGAATTTTTTCATGAGTATGTCTAGGGAGACTCTAGAGAAATTTATTTAGGGGATGGTAAGCCTTGTCAGATGGTTGGCAAAGGGAAAGTGAAGCTGAAATTGTAGACAGGAAACACATGGGTGTTGAAGGAGGTCATGCATATCCCAATCCTGGAGCGAAATTTGATTTTAGTTGGAAAGTTGGGTGATGAGGGTTGCATAGTAACTCTCACAGCGGACTCTTGGAAAGTTAACAAGGGTGCACTTGTTGTAGCTAGAGGTAAGAAAGTAGGTACGCTTTATCTATCTACTTGTATTACTGATTCTCTTTCTGGGTTATCTACTTCAGCTGTAGATTCAAATATGTGGCTTAATAGGCTTGGTCACATGGACAAGAAGGAGATGAATGTTCTTGAGTCAAAGGGTATGCTTTTGGTTTTGAAAAGCATGGATTGAGATTTCTGTATGAAGAAGAAAGTTACATTTCTTGAGAAATCTGATGTTAGTGACAAGAACAGGAAAGCCTTGGTTTTCAAGGAGAAGATGACGGACATGTATCAGTCAAAGGGGCTGAGGAATTCTGAGTAGAGCAAGGGTGATTTGGACAAGGTTTTGTTCCAAAAGGAGCTTGTGAGAAAAGGTCATTTCTCACAAGAAAAACATAGAGACCGACGTCGATTAGAAAACTGACGTCAGAATCCAGACAAGGATCGACGTCGGCTATGTGTAGATCATTGTCGGTGACTCAGGGCAGGTAAAAATTGGCCTCAACCAGGGCAATTGATGTTGGCAAGGTGGTAGTCACATGGAACTGACTTTAGTTGGGTGCAGACTGAGATGTGACCGACATTGGTCACTGAGATGGATTTTGGGTGGACAACAAGCTATCAAGGAGTCTCAAGCACCCATTTGGTGGACTGAAGTGGTAAGTAAGTCTTAAATTCATCATTTCCCTTCTTTACACTACTTGTTGCTCACTGATGGTCAAGAACTAGGAAGTTGTTAAAGAAGCAGAGCAGGTAGATCTAGGAAACAGTGGGAGCTTGGCATGGATGAGGAATGTGATTCCTTGGAAAAGAACCAAACAGGAGTTTTTGGTGGAGTTGCCAGCTGGAAGAAAGCACTGAGAGACGAATGGATTTTAAGGATGAAGAAGAGTAGAAATGGATATGTTAGACAGTAGGCCAGAGTATATGGTCTTGATTAAGCTGCAAGACAATGGAGGTTTGACCATTGTGTTTCTCTTTACCATGTTGGATAATATTAGCTACATTATCCTATTACTGTATTGTGTGCTTGTTGTAGAGTTACATATACAGGTGTGTTACTGAACTAAAGGTAAAGCTAGTTTAGAAGTATGTCATGAGGAATCTGGGAGCAACAAGATTATTTGGCATGAGTGTGTTCTAGGGACATGGAAGGTCACAGGTTGACTTTGTTTCAAGATGATTGTGTGAAATCGGTTAGCACACCGATGGTTACATAGTTCTATTGAACAGTGTCTTGTTTCACATAATGAGGTTAAGTGCATGGTATGTACTGGACCTGAGTTTTTCCCAAGCAGTGGGAGCTGTCAGAAAGTTTGGAGCCAATCTGGGAAAGAAGCATTGGAGGGCAGTTCAGTGGATTCTTAGGTATTTGAGAGGGATCAGCAGCAGGTGCACTTGCTATGCAGGGTCAAGTTTCTTTTCTACATGGTGTGTAGATGTGGATGTGGCAGGTGATTTAGATGACAGGATGTTCACCACTGGATCTGTGGTGGTTGGTTTTCAAGAGTGATTTTGAAGATGGATACATAACCAGGATACAAAATAGATGATGTATAGGTATAGGTACAGTTGCAGCAATTTATCTCCAAGTGGGAGATTCTTAGGTTGTGGAGCTAAAACCTTCAACCAATGCAAACATGGAGGAGGTTGCTGAGTTCTAGGGAGACCAACATCGACAGAGTATGGTGCAGAAGCCAACTAACGTTGGCACGTGTGAACTGAAGGCAATCGACATCGGTAGGAGGTCGGTTGATGTCAGTCACCTCCAGGCAGATAGGGACCGATGTCGATCGGCTGTGGTGGTTAAGAATTGTTCATTGCATTAATAATTAGTTTGTTGAACTGAGTGTTTGCATGTAAAGGGCTAATTATAGTCTTGAGTTGAATTTCTAATTATTGTAATTAGTTGTCTAATTATTGTATGCATGGGATCCTATTTAAGAGACCCATGGGCATGTATTGTAAGTAAGGATCAAGGATTTAAGGAAGAGATTCTTCATAGTGCAAAGCAAGGAAGGCAAGGAAGTTCCTTCCACAAGTGTAAGGTCATTGATTTGTAGGTTGTTGCAAGATCAAGGAAAAGATCTACATGGTAAGTTAGATCGGTTTGAATTGCAGGTTGTTGCAAGCTCATGGGAGATCTACTTGAAGTAATTTGAGTGCTTGGTGTACTGGTAATGTTATTATTGACCAGTTGGAGAGGTGAACACCAATTCTGTGTGTGAGTTGTGTGTTGGGACCGTTTTGGTAGGAGAGTGAACTCTTGATTGAGAATAGTTTTACACTTGAGGTGTGGGAATCCTCTGAGAGGTGTGGAGAAGTGGCATCTTCTTTATTGTATTTTCTTTCTGTATGAGCATTAATACAAGTGTGTGTATTGTCTCTCATATTCTGTGCTATGTGTGAATTCTAGTTACTTGTTCAATCTAGTATAATTCCATGTTTAGTTGCTAATACAAGGTAATCATATTGTGTTCTTATTGGTGGAGCAAGATCCTAACAAGTGGAATCAGAGCTGTTTGTTGTTCTGGATTTCCCAACACTAGGGATGGTGGCAATATAATCTTATACACTACATGATTGACCACTTCTAATACATTGAAGGGTATTCATATCTTGATGATAATTTCACTATCTTTTCAAAGTTAATCTTCAACCATAAACACATGAAATCATCGTTGAAGGAAAAAACAAATGGCTAGGGAGAGTTCTACAATTCCTCAAAGCCCATTTGCATACCTCTCTAACCTAGAAAGTATTTTTCTCATTCTTGAGTAAAGTTCCTAGAGAACCTAGAAAGAATGATGTGTATAGGTCGATACCATCACTACTTGGTGTAGATTCTAATAAGTTTGACATGTCAATACTTTCACTACTCCATGTAGCTCCTGACAAGTATGATGATGAATGGGAATTGAAAATGATACATTTCTAATATATATATATAAGTAATAAACATTACTCAGTATACATGCATATGTTCATATGAATGAATTTGATAAATCCCACTTACCAAATCTTGGATTCGATAATATCTATTATTAGATCTAAACTCAATAACTACTGATTCAATGTGAGACTAACTAGGATTGACTCTCATCTCTTAGTACTCACGTTCCTAATTCACCATTTGTCATTTAGGTCTCCATGACCTAATGATCTCCAAAATGTGTACACAGTTTAATTAATCACAAATCCATACTAATAGATCCTAGAGTAAAATGATATACACTAAATAATTCAATATGTATCAATATCCATCACCAAAAAAATCATACAAACATTCCAGAATTATAATACATTTCCATTAGCCAAACATAATTAGTATCAAATTTCATAGCTTAATCCATCTTTGTTATACTCATAATTAAGAAGAAATAATGTTAAAATTAGCATAACAAACAAAGGCCAAGGATCACACTGTCCTTAAAAACTTATAAAATAAATAAGTGAGACAATGCCTCCCCACTTTCTTGACTAGTTACATAAGATATAAGCTTATTTCAACCCCTTAGACTAACAAGATGTTCTACAGACCTTATTTCACACTCAATCTAGGTGAAAGGTACATAAATGTCTCATCAAAATAACATGTTTTAAGTAAGATAATAATAATACCAATATAATCAAGGGTGACTCATAACATAATGATTATAATCAACATATAAATCTTAATCTGGAACCAATATAAATTCAAGGTTCGTCACTCCACGTGGTCAAATTTCACAAGTTTAGATAAAGTAGCACTAGAAAGTGTGACTCTAAAATTCCACAAGTGGAAAGTAGTGAACTAACGTATCTCAAAAAAATTCTTAAATACCCTCACCTAGTATGAAAAAAATACTGCAACCCAATTTTCCAAAATCACTACACACTTACCAAACCTATAAGTATAGTATCACAACCTATTTCCACAACTAGAAGGAAAAATATTAACCGCATAGATGCATCAATCCATTCCATTCCTACAAATTATATATAAACAAGAAGTAGAAGACACTATTCCCATGAACTCTAGGGAATATTATCAAAACAACATTTCAAAAACAAGTTTCCATTTAAGGGAACACTTAATGAACATCATTAAAATATGAATCCACTCAATGGGCTTATAATGATGTCATATGAGGGTTAGAGAGTAATAAATCACCTCTATACTAGTCATATGAGATGAAACGTCTTCCCAATCCACATGAACATATGTGGTTCCAATCCATGAGCAAAATCTTAACACATATAAATCCTCAACGAAGATAACTACACTCCACTACAAGGATAATTCCCACCACACTAGGTGGTACCAATCTATAAATGGTCTTTTAGGATTCCATCCCCTAGGATTAATGTACAAAAAACATAAATATCAATATAAAATGCACATATTATTTAGTGAGAAGCATCCCATGCTTTTTAGACACTCACATTACAAAACACAAGTGGCAAAGGTGACTTGATTACCATGTAAGGATGTAATCATTCTCAAGGTGTTCAATGTAAGTGATAAAAAATATTGTATGAATCTCTTGTTCATGACTCATGAAATATGATATGAACTCACCTACCCAAACATCATATGCAACCATCACTATTGAGACACTTGATAAACCAACCCTTTAACAACTCTAAGAGGGTATGAGTGTTCCTAAGGGTACACACTCAACGTATCACACAAAATTTCATGTTTAAAGACAAAAAATCATGTATGTCTATTAATTTAAAATAGTCATCAAGTCATATATGAGGATCTACTAAATATCACAACTCCAATCATGGTGTAGCATGATTCTGTACAAGTCCAAAATACACTTCACTTAACCATTACAATACTACATGTCACTACATTCTCCATACATTGGTACAACATGTCCTATCCAATGATATAACAATCAACACAAAGGGAGAAATTTAAGTTTTGAGGGAATGTATTGTTTAAGATAAAAAATATCAATATATGTTATTGCAATTTTGATTAATAAAACTTCTAGTGATAATTGGTACATGTACTACCTTGTTGTTACACCTTTTTCATATCTCTAGCCAACTCCATAGCTACTTGTGCTCTTGCATCCTAAAGGTTTTAATTCCTAGTAGGATGATCTTGAGGTTCATCCTAGTGTTCTTCCTCTTCATGGCCATGAAATTACTACTCTAAGACTGAAATTGGATCCCTAGTTTCATTCATGGCTATGAGAATTTGATCTAAATTTATTGTTTGCTCAATGGTAAATCAATTAGGATCAATTGGAGGGATACTATCATTGACATTTGAAGGACCCTCTCTGGATAATTTAGCTTCCACCATTATCCTTTATGTTAACCAAAAGGATACAAAAATTTTAGTGGACTCATTTCGTCCTAGAGTTTGATTCATAACTGTGATACCACAAGTAACATTCTCATTGGGATCTACCTAGAATAATGTAATTTCTTTTTATTTAATCAATGTATTCTCTCCTTATATTTCACCATGAGAATCTAGTTAGTGATCCATATAAAACACACTAAGTATTTTAATTATAAAATAAGCATGTAACAATTACCTGTTACTGATCACTAGCATCATATGAAACAAACATAACTGAATATAGAAAGTAATTATAGATGTCTAGCCACAACTAGTACCAACATGCAACCACTGTTGTCATGGTACAATAAGTAAATAATAATAAATATAATATAATGTAAAAGATACATGGATTCATGGAGCAAGATTTCTTGAACTCTAGTATTTATGGTAATCTCAAGTGTAGTCTCCAAATAAGTAATATTGTGGGGAGGGAAAGCATCATCTAGGCACTTTTTCACACCAACCACAGACCATTGATCCCCCGCACAATCCCCCATCAGGGAATGGCCCTCCCTTCATGGATGAGTATATAGTGATGGTGTGGGAATATAGAGAGACAAGATAGTACCTATGTGCTATATGATTTATAAGAACATGTAGTATACCATAAAGAAATTCATTCTAACATGATATCATATAAACATGTAAATCATACATATGAAATGACAATATCTAACATTACTTTGGCCAAAGTTTTCAATAGTTATTTATCTCTAAGATCAGTCAAATTCATACACACCACTTGATTAGATTACCTTCATTTGAAATTGGTGATGCTAGTAAGCTAGTGAAGGTCTCACTACTTAGTACCAACAATGTGAGATTTGGTTAACATGAATATAACCAATAGATTCATATAGATTACTTATTACTAGCAGTCATAAAACTTGTTAAACATACAAATAATCAAAATGCATATATTTAATCTATAAAACATATAACTAAATCTTCCTAATATTATTTATCACATAAATAATAAGTAAACAAGTATAGTTTATATCAATTATTGGTGTAGACCTTTTTTCCATTGAGTTTTGCCTACACAGTTGTATTAGCTTGCTTAGTACTCTAAAGGTCATTTGGGTTACTTGGGAAGATTAGTCCCACATTCATTAGAATGTGTGGTATTTTTCCCTCTCCAACCTATATTTACACCTCTCTCCCTTCATATGTCTAATGCAATGAATGTAGTTAATGCAATACTAAGACAATATCTTATAGATTGTTTGAGCTACTTAGTTATGAGCTATAACAACTTTGATAACTATGAGATCTGTGAACTTCAAACCTTTTTATAAGAATTTTAGGATGATATAGAGTCTTTTATTTGCTTTCATTTATTTGCAATATTCTATGCTTGATTTCATTTACCAATAACTTCATTATGATGTGCACTTGCTTGACTCATGAGTTCACTTCGTCATATGCATTCATTGATCCAATGGTCCTAGATGCAACTTTGTTATGGTATCAGACCACCAATTTGTGTTCACGATTGTCTAATTGGTTGGTTATTTACTATTATTTTTTATGAAATCTTGAAATTTGATATTTTATTATCATAAGAATTATAGAGAGATATATTCAAATCTGTCATAGTTCTCATCTTTGGTGGAGTCATTTTCTTATAGATTTGGTTCATTGGCAACCATTATCACTTTCTTATGGCTTATTTATGACTACCTGAACCTCTAGTTTGGCATACTCATGGCATGAAGTTTCTTTTGCCATTTGAACAAATTTAGATTTATATTTTTTTGCTGATCCAAGGCATTTTTAATTGATTCAAAGCATTTTGTGGCTGATCTAAGAAGTTTTTGGCTGATAAAATATGTTTTTTACTAATCTAAAGCATTCTTTGGCTGATCCAAGGTGTTTTTTATTGATGTAAGTATTTTAAACTAATTTGAAGGTTTTAGAACATCAAAAATTATGTTTTTTGAGTTGGGGTGCCATTTTCAATACCCAAAAACTCCATTATTTCAAATATGGGCATCATTCTTACTTTTTTCAGTCAAAACACAAACTTGGACACCATTTTTTGCTATTAAATGCTTTAGATTGGGACTCCATTCAGAAAAATATAGCCCAACATTTATTTTGGCATCCTCCTTATAAGTTTGGTGCTTATTTTAAGGTATGGGTTTTCATTTGGGCACCTATTTTGCTTTGAAATCTTTCAAACTTGTAAATACATTCAGAGGCCATACTTCCTCTCTTCCAAAACAAGATTTGATTAAAATTCTACCCTAAAATTATAGTTATTTTATTAATTTTTTAATAATTGGTTTTTACTTTTGTCCTCAAGTGGAATTATTTCTATTAAGCTGCACATGGGGGTGAGTAAAAGGATTAGTTAAGACTTAGATTTGTGATTGGGATGTCTTCAGTTCAGTTTTGGTTCTAATGAGTGGTTGGAAGGCATATTTTACCTTGACCAAGGATACTTTTTTATGTTTCAAATGCAATTTTTTAGTCAAAAGCCCTATTTACAGGAAATTGAATTGTTAATATCTTGCAAACTGTAACTCAAAATTGAGTACCATCTTTTGAAAAAGTGTTTATTTTTTAATTTCCCACACGTTGGGTAAATTTTATTTTTAAAACACATAACTCTATAAAGTTCCAAAAAAAAATTTGGGGGGGGGCCTACCTGACACAGTGAAAAGGGGGGTTGTCATTATGTTGGTTCTTGTCCACACATCTTCTATTTTTCACAAATACTCTATGCATCATGGTTAACACATTTAATGGGGTTAATTACAATCATGAACTGAGATAAAGTTTCACTTTTAGGTTTTATCATGGATATTAGTAATGAATTTCATAAATCTGTTGTAAGTCTGACTTCAAAAAACAATTTGTCTTGGAAGCCAGGGATATAGAATCATTGCCTAGAGCAAGATATACTATCTTATCTCTTAGAACTTATTTCTAAACCAGCTACCTATAAACAAAAGAATGCATGGTTTAACAATAATGACATGGTCTATGGCCTAATATGTCTAACTATATCTAAGGATATTATGCATCATATTGAGCATACTGAGTGCCCTTTAACTAAATAGACCATCATCTAATAGTTGTATGGAGACATTGGATCTATTAGGAATATAGAATGTAGAGAAATAATAATGAAATAAAGATAATTAAAATTTAGAAAACATAATAGAATAAAGACACAAATTTAATGTGGTTCACTCAATATGGCCTACGTCCACACAAAAATTATCAATCCTTATTATTCAGTGCAACACATGAAAGCAAAAACTTGTAATACATCCAATATAATACTCTCTTCAATCTCTCTCTCTCATACCACCTAATTAAAATGCCCTCATATAAAAGGAGGGTTATAAATTAGGTCAAAATGCACTAAATTAATTTCTACCATTAGATCTAAAACCTAATAATAAATGGCCTAGATTAACTACAAAATTACAATATTTTATAATGCACTTCTCACTAAAATTTGTTTCAAGGGTGTTACCCCCAAACCCCTGCTAGGAGGGCTCCAAAATAGGTTTCTACCCCCATGACAACCCTAGAGGGGGGTGTTTCCCCCCCACACCCCTCTGTCGAGAACTGGGCATTAAAATAAGATTAGGGTCCACCATCCAACAATCTCCCACTTGGGGACTGATTATTGCAACTCCACCACTACAACTTGTACTTGGAATTTTCTTTGAACTTTGACCCTGGCATGTTTCTCATATTCTTTGTTACCCTTGAAGACATATTGAAGCTGAACAAGTCTCTAGCTTATCTTTAGTGACTGCCTTTGTTAGCATATCTATAGGATTCTGACTCGTATGGATTTTTTCCAACTTCAGTTGACCATCCTCCAAAATTGAATGAATGAAGTGATACCTAAGTTGTATATGTTTGGTTCTTGAGTGGTATACCAGGTTCTTTATTAAATGAATTACATTATGGGTATCATTATACAACCTACAATTTTCCTACTTATGCCTTAACTCTTCTATGAACCATTGCATCCATATCAACTCCTTGCTAGCTTCTATAGATGTAACATATTCTACCTCTGTAGTTGACAAAGCAACTATCTTCTATAATTTTGAAATCCAACTAACTGTTGTGTCACCAATAGTGAATACATAACCTATGGTGCTCCTCTTACCATCTAAATCTTCATCCATGTCTGCATCAACATATACTTATAAGGTAACATCTGACCCTTCATAGCACAAATGTCTATCAGTGGTCCCTCTCAAGTACCTGAGAATCCACTTGACTACATCCCAATGCTCTTTTCTTGGATTATTCATAAACTTACTAACAACTCCCACTGCATGAGCAATATCTAGTCTAGTACACACCATAACATACATTAAAATTTCAATTGCTGAAGCATATGACACTTTGGTCGTGTAATTTATTTATTCCTATGTTTTAGGACACTATTCCTTAATTAATTTTAAGTGCCCTCCCAAAGGTGTACTCACATGTTTTGCATCTTCCATATTGAATCTGATTAACACCTTCTTGATGTATTCTTGAGATTGTCAATTTCTTAATTTTATTATCTCTTTTTATTCTCATATCGAGGATTTGCTTTGCAACACCAAAATCATTCATTGAAAATGAATCTGCTATTTTTCTTTTTAGGCTATTTATATCATGCATGTTAGACCCTAAAACAAGCATGTCATCTACATACAATAGTAGGATAATATATCTACCATTATCTAATCTCTTAAAGTAAACACAGTGGTCAGAATAAAATCTACTATAACCTTTTTCTATCATAAACATGTCAAATTTTAAATACTAGTCTTGGAGCTTGTTTTAGGCCATACAAACTCTTCTTCAACCTGCACACCATTTTCTCCTTACCTTTGACTTCGTATCCTTATGGCTGTTCCATATATATTTCCTCCTCCAAATCACCATGAAGGAATGCAGTCTTCACATCAATTGTTCAAGGTGTAAATATTCTACTGATACCAAACTTAAAATAGTTCTTATAGAAGTCATTTTAACTACTGGAGAAAATATTTTGTCAAAGTCAATACATTTTTTTTTACAAACCCCTTTACAACAAGTTTGGCCTTGTACCTCTTTTTGCTTCCATCTTCTTTCTTCAACTTATAAACCCATTTATTCTTAAATGTTCTTTTACCTACAAGCAATTGAACCAAATCCCAAGTTTGGTTGTGTACCAGGGATCCATCTCCTCTTTCATGCCTTACTCCCACTTCTCTCTGGTTTCTACTTGCATTACTTCTTCATAACTTTTTAGCTCACCACCATCAGTCAATAATAAATAGTAAAGTGAAGGAGAGTAATGTTTAGGTAGTCTACTTACTCTAATATATATTCTAACTACAATTTGAGGAGTTTGAGATACTTGTTATAGTTGTTACATATTCTAATTTTTTGGCACTTCCAAAATTTTATTTCCAATAATTTCATCAAGTATTGCATATTTTGGATTTGACTTTTCCTATTTATTTTCCTATAATTGATCTCTATACATGACCTTTTCATTACAGATCACATATCTACTCCTAATGATTTTGAAATTTTCAATATCCCATAAATGGTAACCAAAATCATTAACTCCATATCCAATAAAAGTACATTTCTTGGATTTTTCCTCAAGCTTGGTTTTATTTTCTTTATCAATATGGATAAATTCTTCACAACCAAATTTTGAAAAAAAAGAATAATCTACCTTTTTACCTATCCATGCTTCCTCTAGAATGCCACCATCCAAAGGACTTGAAGGTACTCTATTTATTAATTAAATAGAAATATTCACATCTACCCAAAATTATAAGGACAACCCTGCATATAATCTTATGCTCCTTGCATGCTCCATGATTTTCCTATTCATCCTTTCTGACACAACATTTTGTTATGGTGTTCTTAGAACTGTCTTTTCTCTATGAATCGCATGGGATGAATTGTTATTATAAAACTCTTTACTACAGTATTCACCTCCATTGTCTGATCTGACACACTTCAACTTATTTCCTATCTCATTCTCAATCAAAGCTTTCCATTTATTAAAAGTATAAAAAACATCATATTTATTTTGTATGCAATAAACCCAAGTTTTTCTAGTCGCGTCATTGATAAAAGTAGCATAATAAGAAGAGCCACCAAGGGATGACACTTGAGCCAGTCCCCATACATTTTTATAAACAAGATATAACTTTTTATCTTTCTTTATTCTCCCAACTTTGAAAAAATTGACTCTCTTCTATTTTACATACACACAGTGCTCATAGAAATCTAAATCCACCTTCTTCAAATCTGGCACAAAATTCTTTGAGTGGAGAAATTGCATCCCTTTCTCACTCATGTGCCCAAGTCTGTGGTACCATAATTTTGTATCCACTTCTGTAGAATCTAGAGAAATAGAAGTTTCAACATCACCTTTAGATAAATACAATGTACCTACCTTCTCTCCTTTTGCTATTACCAATTGTCATTTAGTGATATTCCATGAATTTTTTGTGAATATAACTAGCAGCCCTCACTTCCTAGCACCTTTCTAAAATTAGATTTATTCTCAAGTCAGGAACATGCCTCACCTCTTTCAACAACCATTTGTTTCCATTCTATAATTTTATCTATATCTTACCCTTTCCTACAATTTTACAGGTTCACCATCACCCAAATAAACCTATCCAAAATTACATAGAGCATAGTCTTGAAAATATTTCTTATGGGGTGTAGCATGAAATGAAGCCCATAAATCTAACACCTAAGAATTAGTAATATTATCTAAATAAAGTATTAAAGCATCTTGTCACACATCACCTACTATATTTTCTTCCTAGTTTTTATCTTGTTGTTCATCTCCTTGTTTTCCTTTTCAAAACTAACAATCTTTCTTTAGGTGTCCTTTCTTCTCATAAATCCAATACACCAATGTTTCTCTGAATTTAGATCCACCCTTAGGCTTTCCATGATTCCTTGGGCCCTTTACTCCATCCTTTTGTCTTCCCTTGTTCTCCATAGTCAAAGCATTACCTAATGTCTCACTTGTGCTTTTTTATCACATTTCCTCGCTAAGGATAACACTAATTACATAATTAAACTTTAAAGTGTTTAAGCCAGACATAGAATTGCTCAAAACTATGACCAAGCCATTCTAGCTTTTTGGCAATGAGCATAGAATCAAAATAGCCCTAACCTCATCATCAAAATTTACTCCTACAAAACTTAACTGATTTGTGACTACGTTAAATTCATTTAAATGGTCAGCAACAGACCCACCTTCTGACATTTTTAGATTAAATAAACACTTCAAAAGAAATACCATGTTGGAGGCTAAGGGTTTTTCATACACTCTATTTAATACCTTTATCACATCTATTGCTATTTTTTATTTTTAAATATTGAAGGCCATCAATGCTACCAAACACAACCATATTGTTCTTAGTGGCTTTCTATCAACAACCTCGTAGTCTTCATCCTTCATAGTCACTGACTTCTTTGTTATTTTTCCTAATGGTAGGAAAAGATCCTTTTGATATAGATATTCTTCCATTTGCATCTTCCATAGCTGGTAGTTTTGGCCATCAAACCTTTTGACCTTAAACTTACCTTCTTCTGCCATTGGTCCCACTCGAACTAGGAAACCTCTTTTTCTATGATTTTATCTACCAAATAAACCTTTGGCTCTAATACTAGTTAATAATATAGAATGTAGACCAATAATAATGAAATAAAGATAGAATTAAAATTTAAAAAATATAAAAAAATAGAGATACAAATTTAACGTGGTTCACTCAATATGGGCTACATCCACACAAAAACTTCCAGTCCTTATTATTCAGTCCAAAGAATGAAGAGAAAAACATGTAATACATCCACTACAATATCCATTTCACTCTTTCTCTTTGACCCCCTGATTACAATGCCCTCATATCCAAGGAGGGTTATAAATTAGGGGAAAAAGACACTAACTTAATTTTTACTATTAGATCTAAAACCTAATAGTAAATAGTCCAAATTAACTACAAAATTATAATATTTTATAATGCATTTTTCACAATTTTTTTTTTTTGGAGGTGTTATCCCCAAACCCTCACCAAGGGGGATCCAAAATAGGTTACCTCCACTTTGGACCCCCATGATGACTCTAGTAGGGGGTGTTGCCCCCCCACACCCCCCTATCAAGAATTGGGCATTAAAATAAGATTAAGCTCCACCATCCAATAAGATCTTCATGTAAAAGTGATGTTTTCTTAGATGACCAAGCACCTACTAAGATTTTTGATGCCTCTTACTGTGTGGACACATCCTCATTAGATGATTAGTTTATATGTTTGACATACATTAACACCCCATCTATTGTTGAGAACACTTTGCATCCTCTTTCATATGTTACTACTTCAGAGGTTAGAGTGCTTCATCGAGAGCTTTCACTGATTCTTCATAGCATGACATACATAATCTTTCAGTTTCAACATTAAGAGATGATCTCTTGATAGGTGTTTTAGACTTGTTTATGGAGAATCATATTTCAAACGTGGACACATTTGAGGGTTTATCTCTTTTTTTATGAAAACCTCATCATAGTTGTTGTCTCATCATCATCATCATCTTTGGATCTTATTCATCAGTCATTTCTTCATGATCTTGGTTTGTCACCTAATTCTTTGATTAAGCATGTACCTGTTTGGATTGTGGCATCTTCACCTATGGACATAGTGACATTTGAGAATTTTTTAGTCATATTTGATGATCTTTCTTCCCTCATATTCCTTTATAGAATGGGGAGATTATTTGCACTCTTATGTAGTTTTATTTCATCTTAAGGGGAGAAATGTTGTTCGATATTATTGGATCATCTTAAGAATTCAGTGTCAGGCATCTATATCACTGTAAGAGGATCTCATCTTTTAAGAGGGATTCTTAGATCCTTTATTTTTCTCTCTATTCTAGGGGCCATCATCTTCAGGGGAACTTCTAGCCTCTTCACTTATTTTATTTATTTATTTTTTTGGGAGAGGGGGAGTTTTTCCCATTGAGATTTTTCTTCTTTATATATGAGAGATTGCTATATGTTGGGTACCTCATAAATCCTTGTTTTTGAGACCCATTTTTTATATCATCACACACCTAAGCTACGCTTATGGGGGGTGTTGGTCTAAGCTTATTTCCCATTGGCTTTTGCCTACATGATTGTATTAGTTTGCTTAGGGCTCTAGAAGTCATTTGGGTTACTTGCAAAAATTAGTCCCACATTCACTAGAATGTGTGGTATTTTTCTTTCTCCAACCTATATATGCACCTCTATCCCTTAATATGTTTAATGCAATTAATGTAGTTAATGTAGTACTAAGGTAGTATATTGTGAATTGTTTGACCTATTTAGTTGTGAGCTTTGATAGCTGTGAACTTTGAGCCTTTGTATAAGCATTTCAAGATGATATAAAGTATTTTATTTGCTTTCATTTTATTGTAATATTCTATGCATGACTTCATTTACTAGTAGCTTCATTATGATGTGCACTTTCTCAACTCATGAGATCACTCCATCATATGCATTTGTTGATCTAGAGATCTTGGATACAACTCTTTTACCAACTATGTATAATCTATGTTTATACTACATATTAATAATTTTCTTAAGTAGATACAAATACAATATATTCTATGATAAACATCACAATCACAATCCACCACGTTATGTACACAATACTCAATTTCAAATAACTAGTCATAATAATTTTAGAGCATCAAATAACTCATAACCTAGTTATATCTCATGTGAATATAATCTTTCATTTAAACAATTATTATGTTTCTAGGATATTGTATTCATATGGTTATAGTTTCCTGACCCTCAGGGTCTTGACTTATTTTTAACAGTCAATAAAACTATAGCTATAGGCACATGACCCAATACACCAGTTTATGTTATATA
This sequence comes from Torreya grandis, assembly GCA_037957365.1. Taxonomy (NCBI): domain Eukaryota; kingdom Viridiplantae; phylum Streptophyta; class Pinopsida; order Cupressales; family Taxaceae; genus Torreya; species Torreya grandis. Next base: position 34,911 of record JARHVA010006520.1, on the reverse strand, counting down.
TTTATATGAATGCTTAAGTCCATACATAGATATATTTCTTATATGTATGCACTTGTGCATATTAACTATTCTCATAATATGTATTGCATACATGTACTCAACAATACATAAATACTATAAATGTCAGCAATCATCTAAAATTCTAATCAATGACTTCATATGATTTCAACAACCATTATTATTTCCCTATTGATAATTTATTATAAGATATTAAAATTCTTGAAATATTAATGAACTGAATGTTATAATTGTAACATTCATCAGACTATTTTTATCCATATTCCACTCTTCTTAAATCAAATTGACCTTTAATTTACATAGATTAAGTACCAACTATTATTATATATATAGAACATAATTAGTTGAGTGGACCATAATCTGCCTATAGTTACATTATTCAATTAAAATGAGAAATTAGCTAATTAAATAATTTGAGTATTAGTGGCAATAAAACAACAAGAAATAAAGTAATAAAATAAACATTGGGTAATACCATTATAAGTATTCTCAGATTAAATCTTTGGTAATTGATACTAATACAAGGAATAGGAATAGTTAGCATTTCACTTTAAATAGTGTCAAATTAGCTAATATGAATAGGAATGTATTTTCCCCATGATCCAATAATGCTTTGATTTATTTCAATATATCACTACCTATAACCCATATTAAAAGTGAACCAACATCACTGGGATTGTGTACTAGAAACTCCTTTGATAGTAATAAATTTATCAACTCTACATAGCCTATTCATGTTACATGATGCAAAGTTGTGGTTCCTAGCTGATTTGGAAGTTATAGCAAGATTTGCACCATGCTCCAAAATGTATTTATCTTTATTAAAGTGTCGCTATCGATCAGTATGGATAAGAGGAGTCTCACCATCATCATCTCTTGAATATACATTTAAGTTTAACTCCTCTAAATTATGCTTGTAAATCTCAACCCTCTTGTCTCTTGCAGCAAAATATAGTGTACCACATCCATTTGCATCTCTCACTATAGCTAATGTCTCTGCTAAGCCTTGCCCTTCATCAAGTGCATGTTCTCTCTTTCTAAATATATTTATATTTCCATCATAGGCAACATTTAATAATTCATTCACTTTATCTCTCACTTATAAAGCCTCACTAGCATTTAAAGAACGTATTGATGAATCCATGCTATGTGCCCTTTTTATACTATGTTTTCCTTCTAGTATCTCTACAAAGGGAATGGTTGTGGGGTGATTAATTATTTAATTTATGGTGACTTTATATATATATATATAATCATTATTCAAAATTTATTTTATATATATATATATATATATATATATATATATATATATATATATATATATATATACTAATATGCTAATCGGCATCCAATTTATGATATACAATATACTATTATGCTAATTGACATAAAATTTATGGTATACAATATATTAATATGCTATATCCATGGAATAATTATTTAATTTTTAAAATAATCATCATATAATACATCTATTTATACAATATCTTGTGTATATATAATATCCAAGGCATAATCTTGCTTATGCAGTATTCTATTTCATGGCTTGAATATCTATATCATTATTTTCCATTTTTTTCATACACAGTTTACCATACTCCATATATAATTTTATATACACTATTTTCCATTCACTATATGTTATGTACACCCAATGTGCAACATATTAGGATGTAAATTCTTATATAGCAGTCCAAAATTAAATTATACTTAGGTTTTTTTGTTAGAACACATGACACTTCCATATAGGTATTTGCTATTTGGATAAAATAATATACTTAGTTTATATAGTTATATTTGTCTAGTTTTTAAATATAAATAATACACTATTATAAATGTCATTATACATAGATCACCATTTTTACCTAGTCATATATTTAATGGCTCTAGCAACAATTGATATCAGTTCATACATACACCTATATCACTATCAATAGCACACAACATACACTACTAACCTTTTTACAATGTCTAGATAACACCATAAGGATCTAGGACTTCCTTCCATTTTGATCTGCTTATTTTCCCCTCCCTTAATATGTGCTCCTTATATTCACATGCTGCACACCTTTTCCCCCATTCTCCTTTTCCATGAATAACATATTCCCTTTAAAACTCGCCTAGCTTTCTTTACTTTAAAGCTCTCTCCTTTTTTCTATTTTATGACTTTCCTTTTTGTATCTTTCTTTTACTTTATTTTTGCCCTTGTGTTTTTATTTATTTTATTTCTTTTTCCTATTTATATATTTTCTAAGTATAATAAAATACAATTGCTTTATTTCATTACCAACTTAGAAATTCTAACATCAAAATTTTAATAGTAACCAGACTAATATATAAAGTCTATTATATTCTTTTATCCAAAATGGTAAATAACACATTATTATTTAAATCCAAATTATAAAAATGTAATCATTGTTATCACTATGATATCTAATTTATCTATCCTTTTATCATCTATTAAACCACATAATGATATTTCTAATATCATAAAGATAATTAGCTAATGTTCTCAACCATTATTAAGACAAACTGGTTAGTCTACATAAAATAATACCATCAAAATTCATGCAAATTTACTTTTTTGAAAATATTAACAATCATGAATACATTGACATGAAATAAATGCATAGTAACATTCATAATGTAATCACATGATATTAATTCAACTAACCATAAATCTAAACTAACACACACATATGCAATTATCTAAATATAGATAACATAAGGAATATACTAACTCTAACCATTAAAACTATGCATTTAATGTTTACTATTTAACATGGTATGTGCATGGGTTCTATTCATTCCTCTATCATCCCCCAACACCTCGATCTACATCACCCTCTGTGATGATACTCTCCCTCTGTCATGCTCTGAGGGATGAATCTCTCTTGCATAAAACTCATGACAAGTAACAAATCAATATGATCATAATGTAAGAATATAAAATACATCTAAACTCATAGCAATGAAATCATGAAATCAAAGCAATATTCAACTGTCCCATAATAGCATGACTTACAACTTAGTCAAATAATAATCAAATCAAATTACCAACTTTAAATATCCATGGATAATCAAGTCAATTTACTTAACGACAAATCAATATATAACATCCTTCCCCCTAAACCTAGTCATTATCCCAATGACACTTATTCAAACATAAAATTTGAATTAAAAACATTATTTAATAGAAAAATAACATAGTAAAAAACATCAAATCAAGTAAATAAATGTGGAAATTACCTATAGAACTCATCATAGTTCCTCCAAGTAGAACTGTCCTCAGAGTATTACTCCCATAAGACCTTGCACTATAGCATATTACTATTACACAAACAAATTTTATGAGTGTCAATTACTCTGATTTGTTCTACCATGACCACCCTAGGGTCCAACGCATTACAATCGAACATATGTGAATGATTTGTTATATACTTTTTTAAGATAAGTAACATGAAATACATTATGTAATAGAGATAGGGCTAGTGGCAATGCAAGCCTATACATTGCAAGATTGACCACTTCTAACACCTCAAAGGGTCTCACATATCTTGGTGATAATTTTGATGACTTATCAAATTTAATTTTCAACCATAAGCACAAGAAATCATCATAAAAACCCAAAAAACATGTAGGGAGAATTCTATAAAGCCTTTTAGCCCCTCTGCACACCTCTCTAACCTAGAGAGTTTTTTTCTCATTCCTGAGAAAAGTGTTAGAGAACCTAGAAAGAATGATGTGTATAGGTCAATACCATCACTGCTCTGCATAGTTCTTGGTAAGTATGACATGTCAATACTTTTGATATTTCATGTATCTCTTAACAAGTATGATGATCAATAAGAACTGAAAATAATGCATTTCCAATGTATATTAAATTAAGGAATAAACATTTCTCATTAGACATGTGTATGGTCATACGGTTGAATTTGAAAAATCACCCTTGCCAAATATTAGATTTGACAAGTTCCCCTTGTTAGATACAAATCAGTAATTACTAAGTCAATGTAAGAATAACTAGGATCTACTCCCATCTCTTAGTACTCATGTTCGTAATTCACCACTCATTCCTTAGGTCTCCATGACCTAATGATCTAAAAAATGTGCACATGGTTCAATGAATCACAAATCCATACTAACATATCCTAGAGTAAAATGATATATGCTAAATAATTCAAGATGTATAAATATCCATCATAATAAAAATAATACAAACATTCCATAATTGCATTAAGTTTCTATTAGCCAAACATAACCAGTATTAAATTTCACATCTTAACCCATCTCTGTTATACTCATAGTTAGGAGGAAATAAATTTAAAATTAACATAACAAACAATGGCTAAGGATCACACCATCCTTACATCCTTATAAAGGGAACAAGTGAGATAATGCCTCCCTACTTTCTTAGCTAGTTACACAATAAGTTATAAGATTATCTCAACCCCTTAGGCTAATAGGATGTTCTACACACCTTATTCAATACTCGATCTAGGTGAAAGGTACATAAATGTCTCATAAAAAACATGTTTTAATAAATATGAGAATAAAATCAATCTAATCAAGGGTTAATCATAAAATGATGATTATAGTCAACTTATAAATCTTAATCTAGAACCAATATAAATTCATGGTTTGCCACTCCACATGGTCAAAGTTCACAAGTTTAGATAAAGTATCACTGGAAAGTGTGACTCTAAAAGCCACAAGTGAAAAGTAGTGAGATAACATCTCTTAAAATAACTCTTAAATACCCTCACCTAATATGAAGAAAACAATGTAACCCAAGTTTCCAAAATCACTACACACTTACCAAACTTGTAAGTGTAGAATCACAACCTATTTCCATAGTCGAAAGGAATAATATTAATTAAATAGATGCATCAATCCATTCCATTCTTACAATTTCTCTATAAACAACAAGTGGAAGACACTATCCCCATAAACTTCAGGGAATAGTGTCAAAACAACATTTCAAAAACAAGTTTCTGATTAAGGGAACTTTTAATCAACATCATGAAAATATGAATCCACTCAGTGGGATTATAATGATTTCAAAGGAGGGTGAGAGAGTAATAAATCACCTCTATGTTATCTGCATGAGCTTCCACCTCTTCCCAATCCACATAAAAATATGGGGTTCCAATCCATGAGCAAACTCTTAACACATAGGAATCCTCAACAACGATAACTACACTCCACTACAAGGAGAATTCTCACCACACTAGGTGGTGCCAATCCATAAGTGGTATTTTAGGATTCCCTCCCCTAGGATTAATATACATAAGACACAAACTTTACCTAAAATGTACATATTCTTAAGTGAGAAGCATCCCATGATTTTTGAACACTCACAATACAAAACACAAGTGGCATAGTTGACTTGATTACCAAGGATTTAATCCTTCTCGAGGTGTTTGATCTAAGTGATCCAAAATATTGTAGGAATAGATTTTTCATGAATCATGAACTATGCCGTGAACTCACCTATCCAATCATCATATACAACCTCATCATTGAGACACTCGATAAACCAACCCTTCAATAACTCTAAGAGGGTACAAGTGCTTCTAAGAGTACACACTCAATGTATCACACAATATTTCATGTTTAAAAAAAAATCATGGATGTATATTTCTTACAATAGTCATCAATCCATACATGAGGATCTACTAAATCTCACAACTCTAATCATGTTGTAGCATGGTTCTACACTTAGGCACTACAAGTCCAAAATACATTTCACTTAACCATTACAATACTACATGTCACTATGTTCTCCATATATGGGTACAGCATGTCCTATCCACTGATGTAACAATCAACACAAAGGGAGAAATTTAATTTTTAGTGGAATGTATTATTCAATTTAAACAACAGCAATATATGTTATTGTAATTTTGATTAATAAGACTTCTAGTGAAAATTGGTACATCTACTATCCTGTTGTTCAACCTTTTTTATATCTCTAGCCAACTCCATAGCTACCTATGATATTTTATCTTGAGGGTTTTCCTAATCAATAGGATGCTATTCAGGTTCATCTTGGTGTTCTTCCTCTTCATGGCCATGAACTTCCTACTCTAGGATTGAAATTTGATCCCTAGTTTCATTCATGTCTATGAGAATCTGATCTAACTTTATTTCTTGCTCAGTGGAAAATCAGTTAGGATCAATTAGAGTGTTACTATCATCTAAATTTTAAGGACCCTTTTTGGATACTATAGCTTCCACCATTCTCTTTTATGGTAACCAGAAGGATATGAAAATGTTAGTGGACTCATTAAGTCCTAGAGTTTGAGTCACAACTCTGATACCACATGTAACATTTCCACTGGGATCTACCTAGAATAACATATATATTTTTAATTTAATCAACATATTCTCTCCTTATATTTCACCATAAAAATATAATTATTGATCTATATAAAACACACTATATTAACTATAAAATAAACATGTAACAACTATTGGTTCCTGATGACTAGCATCATATGAAACAAAACATAACTAGATATAGAAAGTAATTACAGATATCCAGTCATGGCTAGTACCAATATGCATCCACTACTTTCATGGTATATTAAGTAAAAAATAATAAATATAATATAATGTATAAAATACATGGATCCATGGAGCAAGAGTTCTTGAACTCCAGCATCTATGGTAATCTCAAGTGTAGTCTCCAAATAAGTATTGTTGTGAGGAGGGAGAGCATCATCCGAGTACTTTTCTTCACCAATCATAGATCATCAATCTCTTGTACAATCCCCCATCATGGAATGGTCCTCCCTTCATGGATAAATATATAGTGATATTGTTGGAATCCAAAGAGAAAGCTAGTACCCATGTGTTATATGATTTCTAAGAACATGTAGTGTGCCATAAATAAATTCATTCTAACATGATATCGTACAAATATATAAATCATACATATGAAATGAAAATGTATAAATAACATTACTGTGGTCAAAGTTTTCAATAGTTATTGATCTGTAGGATCAGTTAAATTCATACACCCCACTTGATCGAATTACTTTCATCTAGAATTGGTGATACTAGTAATCTAGTGAAGTTCATCTCACTACTTAGTACCAACAATGCAAGATTGGGTTAACATGAATATAAACAATAGATTCAAATAGATTAATTCCTACCAATAGTCATAAAACTTGCTAAATATAGGAATAATCAAAATGTATACATTTAGTCCATCAAACGTATAAATGAATCTCCCCAATATTATTTATCACATAAATAATATGCAGACAAGTACAATATATACCAACCAGGTATAATGTATGTTTCGAATACATATTACTAATTTATATAAGTAGATACAAATACAATATACTCTATGATAAGCATTAAAATCATAGTCCACCATGTTATGTACACACTACTCAGTTTTAAATAGCCAGTCATAATAATTTCATAGAATCAAATAATTCATAACCAAATTATATCTCATGTTAATATAATCTTTCATTTAAACAATTATTATATTTATAAGAGACTATATTCATGTGATTATAGTTTCCTGACCCTCAAGATCATATGACTTATTTTTAATAGTCAATAAAACTATAGTTATAGGCACATGACCTAATAGAATAGTTTATGTTGTCTATTTATATGAATACTTAAGTCCACATATAGATATATTTCCTATACATAAGCACTTGTCCATATTAATTATTCTCATACTATGTATCATATACATGTAGTCAATAATATATAAATACTGTAAACATCAATAGTCATCTAAAATTATAATCAATGACTTCATATGATTTCAACAACCATTATAATTTCTCTATTGAAAATTTATTAGAATATATCAATATTCTCAAAATATTAATGAATCGAATGTTATACTCAACAGACTATTTTTATCCATATTCTACTCTTCTTAAGTTAAATCGACCTCTAATTTACATAGATTAAGTGCTAACTATTTAATTTATATATAAAGTAATTAGCTGAGTGGGCCATAATCTACCTATAGTTACATTATTTAGTTAAAGTGGTGAATTAACTAACTAAATAATCTACATATTAGTGGAAATAAAGAGAACATTGGGTAATACCATTAGGAGTATTCTCAGATTAAATCTCTAGCAATTGATACTAGTACAAGGAATAGGAATAGTTAGCATTTCACTTTAAATAGCAAAAAATTAATTAATATGAATAGGAATCGATTTGTCTCATGATCCAATAATGCTTTGACTACTTATGGTCTATCACTACGTACAACCCATACTAATGGTAAACTAGCATCAATAGGAGCATCTACTGGAAAATCCTTTAGTAGTAATAAATTTATGAACTCACATAACCTATTCCTATTGCATGATGCAAAGTCATGGTTCCCAATTGGTTTAGAAGTTGCAGTAGGATTTGCACCATGCTCCAAAAGGTATTTAGCTGTATCAAAGTGTCCCTATCATTCAGCATGGATAAGAGGAGTCTCACTATCATCATCCCTTGAATCTACATTTAAGTTTAACTCCTCCTAAAGATTCTTTTCAAATCTTAGTCCTCCTATCTCTTGTATCAAAATTTAGTGTACTACATCCATTCACATATCTCACTACATTTAATGTCTCTAATAGGCCTTTCCCTTAATCAAATGCATGTTCTCTCTTTTTAAATATCTTGAGATTCTATCACTAGTGGCATTTAACAATGCATTCACTTTATCTATCACTGATAAAGCCTCACTAACATTTGAAGAATGTAATGATGAATTCATGTTATGCGCCCTTTTTCTACTATGTTTTCCTTCTAGTATATCTACAGAGGGAATGGTTGTGGGGTGATTAATTCATTAATTTATAGCATTGTCTTATATATAATCAAAATCTATTTATATATACTTGATATACTAATATGCTAATCGACATCTGATTTATGATATATGATTATATTATGCTAATTGACATCTGATTTATGCTATATGATATACTAATATGTTATATCCAGGGCATAATTATTTAATTATTATAATATTCATCATATAATAAGGCAACTTATACAATATCTTGTGTATATATAATATCCAAGGTATAAGATCATTTATGCAATCTTCTATTTCATGGGTTGAGTATCTATATCACTATTTTTTCCATTTTTTTCCTACATAGTTTATCATACACCATATATAATTTTCTATAAAATAGTTTCAATTCATTATATGTTATGTACGCCCAATCTATAATAGATTAGGACGTAAATTATTATACATTAGTCTGAAATTGGACTATACTCAATTTTTTTTGTTAGAACTCATGACACTTCCATACAAATATTCACTATTTGGATAAAACACTATACTTAGTTTATATAGTTATATTTGCCTAGTTTTCAACTATAAACAAATATATATTATAAAATTCATTATACATAGATCACCATTTTTTACCTAGTCACATATTTCATGGATTGATCAACAATTAATATAAGTTCATACATACACCGATATTGTTGTTAAAGGCACACAACATACACTACTAACCTTTTTATAATGTCTAGACAACACCAAAAGGATCCATGCCTTCCTTCCCTTTTGCTCTGATTCTTTTCCTCTCCCCTAATTTGTTCTCCTCTTCACACACTCCACACCTTTTTCCCCCTTCTCTTCCTTTTCCATGAATAACATATTTCCTTTAAATCTCGCCTAGATTTTCTTCCTTTAAAGCCCTCTTTTTTTCTATTTTATGACTTTTCTTTTTATGTCTTTCTTTTACTTTCTTTGTCCCATTGTGTTTTTATTTATTTTATTTCCTTTTCATATTTATATTTTTTTTAAGTATAATAAAATATAATTTCTTTATTTCATTACCAACTTATAACTGCTAACATCAAAATTTTAATAATAACCAGACTACTATATAAAGTATATTATATTCTTTTATCCAAAATGGTAAATAACACAATATTATTCAAATACAAATTATAAAAATGTAATAATTTTTATCACTATGATATCTAGGTTATCTATATACTTTTATCATATGTTAAGTCACACAATGATATTCTCGATATCATAAAGATAACCAACTAATGTTCTTAACCACTATTAAGATAAGCTGGTTAATCTACATATGGTAGTACCAACACAACTCATGTAAATTTACATTTTTAAAAATATTAAAAATTATTAATACATTGACATGACATAAGTGCATAGTAAAATTCACAATGTAATCATATGAGATTAATTCATCTAATCATAAATCTGAACTAACATAGACATGCAATTATCTAAATGCAAATAACATAAGGAATGTACTAACTCTCACCATTCAAACTATGCATTTAATGTGTAATATTTAACATGGTGTGTGCATGTGTTATATTTGTTCCTATTTCATACCTAAAGACCTCCATCTACATCATCCTCTTTGATGATGTTCTCCCACCATCATGCTCTGAGGGATGAATCTCTCATGCATCAAACTCACAACAAGTAGGTAGTTAGTCTATAACATTGTGACATATGTCATAAAATACCACTGATATAACAAATCAACATGATCATAATGTAATAATAAATAATACATCTAAACTCATAGAAATTAAATCATTAAATCAAAGCAATATTCAACTATCCCATAACAACATATGACTTACAGCTTAGTCAAATAATAATCAAATCAATTTACCAACTATAAATATCCATGGATAATCAAATAAATTTGCTTAGCGATAAATCATGATGTAAAAAATGTGTAGAAAATGTTACATATTGTGGAGGTCAGAGTTTGTTGTTACCATCTAAAGAGGTATTCAATCTCTATTTCATGTTTTAACCAAAATAGTTACAGAGTATTTTTAGCAACAAGAAAACCTTTTGTAAGTGACAAATAATTAAAATCAGACAAGAAAATTTTTTCCTCTTAATTTTTTAATTTTAAATCAAAATAGTACAATATATATTCATCCATTTAAATTCAAATTAGTATATTTATTTCCCTACTCCATATAATTTGATTTATGCATAATTTTACATTGTTTTATATCACTTAGATATTAAATAAGTAAAACACTTTCAGTCAATGGGCTTCAAGAATTTTAAGAGAACACATATCCATACAAAATGGCCCAAATTTGCAAGGCAACATACATTTTATTATTTTTATGATCTATTACCTTCAAATATTAGAATAGTTATTCCTCATTGAACTTTTTTCACAACTTTATTTTATTTCTCTTTGCATCTTTTGGAAATGCACATTGAACTCGCTTTAAGTGTTGGATTCATTTAATTTATTTTTTAATCCCATAGGCTACTCTTTATCTCTAATGGAAATTAATATCTAAATAAAATTTAAATTTAAAATTATATCTAATAATAATCTAATTCAAGTTTATGAAGTAAAATATCTAATGTGATCGACAAATAAAAGTTGGATGTATAGTGGAAGAGAAGATACCATTCACTATAGGGGATACTCATATCATACACCTGTAACTATGAATACCCTATTATAGTGTATGTACATTAGACATTGATGCTATGTAGATGGTATGTCACTATCCTTTTGCATCTAAGGGCATCTTAACAACATGTTAGAAACCTGATTAGTTTGTATAACTAGGAGAGACATAGTTGATATGGTTGATCCTACTTAAAGAGGTAATATTATATCTCCTTATGTATTATATTTCTATCCATATAATCCATCAAATTATTGTTTTGTGTTTCTTTTAAATAATATTGTGTAACCGAGGGATTAGATAAGTGTCATCATGTAAACGTTCTCAATTGTACCATTAACAATCATGGCATTGTGTATGGGTTGTTCATTAATATAGGATTATATGAAGACTGCATGAAAAATATAAAACTTCATCTACTATTTCATTATCATCAAATGTGATCATAGGATGCTATGGTGAAGTATCACTAGGTGTACCAATAATAGAATCGAATGGATGATCATACGTTGCATGTGAGGATGCATGTTGTATGTAAAATGTACTTTTGAAGTGTCCTTAGTTTCTATTGTCTCATTTTTAGGAAAAAAATTATTAAAGATCTTCAAAAAAAAAATTGTTGTGTTGTGTTCTAGATTCCTTTTTAGGGGTTCCCAAATTAATAATTTTATCATCTATAATATTTTGTATCTTATGTCTTAGTTTGAAACTTTTTTTTGTTGAATTTCCCATAATCTAATGATAGTCATGATATGAATTACCATAAAAATTACTTGGTCTAGGCCTATTTGTATCTATATATTGTGGTTGAAGGAGTGTGATAATAACTTCTTTAGTAGTACACAAGGTGGTGGTAATTGTGAAAATTTCTCTTCGATAGATTTATTAATTGCACCTAGTTTGTAGGTTGTGACATTGCATTGAATTTAATCTTTGCCTAATTTTTTTTATCATTTGGTTTTAATAACTTGGTTTTCATTGAAGTAGTTGTAGGAGTATATGTATACTTAAATTTATTCAAATATATTAACTTGACATCTTTGTCCCTCACTATATGACATGTGCTATTAATTGATTTGAATCTCATGAATAAATAGACTCATGGAGTAGGGCTAAAAATATTTTCTTGAATATATCTTTTAATTTTTTTAAGCCATAAAATTGGTCATCTTGGCTACCATGATATTATATCAAAGTATACAATTTTAGATTGTTCATTAGACCCTTACTCGAATTTATAAATTTTTGTGTAGGACAACTTCTCATCATTGTTGATGGAAAAATGGATAGTAATTGGTCAACCAAGGGGTTGAATTATCTTATATACTAGAGGGGATATCATAGAACCATCATAATGCATAATAATTAAGACTTCTTAGAAATATTTTGGTCAATAGTTTTTCATTGTATTCATAGTCCAAACATGTTGCATGGAATTCTCTAAGGTGTTGATCATGATCACATTCACCTTCATATAATGGGATATTAGGAGATAAAAATCATGTTGGTTAAGTATAGTTGGTTATCTATAAGTTTAATGGGTTATCCAGAGTAAGGTGTGTGAATCCATGGAATAAGTAGCTCTTGATGAACCTTGCTCTAGCTAAAATGCCTTTGTGTGTAGAGTTGTAATAATTTTCTCAAGGGAAGGTATATTAGATGAGGTTGGTGATTGAATATGTGTCATAATAATTAGAGGGGTAAAGTTTTCCTACATAGGAATAGGTATCAAAATATTTGGAGCCCTTGTTTTCCCCCAAAATTTGGGTGGTTGTCACATAGGTCATTGGAGGTGTAGGCATAGGGATAGTATTAGTAGTGATATGAATACCTGTTATGGTAGCTTGGAAAAAATTATTATGTCCATCTCTTGTTATATTTAACATTTCATAGAACTGATGTGGATTCATGTTAATATAATCTATGAGTTCTTAAAAATCCATGGCATCCATTTGATCTTTACTAGTTGTATTATTAGTCTTGACATTCATGATAAGTCAATCAATAGGGTGGATAGTATGTGTTGTATAATACATAATAGGAGGAACAAAGGAGGTAATAAATGCACTTTGGAATCTACTAGTAATAATAAGCATCTAATATTGGATGTTGTAATAATCATATTAGAGGAAGGATTGGGATTGTTAATTAGTAATTTTACCCTTATTAGTGTATTTAGATTTAATCCTTTTGACCCATTTTATTACATAATTAATCCATATAAGATACACTATCTATGTAGAGAAATATGAAAAGACTAACTTCATTAATTGTGTTAACCAATAATGGTCATTCAATATGGCCATGATTATATGTATTATTAGGGGATAATAAAAACTAGGTCTGAAAATAAAACCCTAAGGCTTGAAATTTGAAAACCTATAAAGATGAAAACCTAATGAATATATATTGTTGAAGGTAAAAACATTCTTTTTGTATGGAAATAAAAAATTAGAGAAGGAAACCCTAGGACATAAATTCTATAAAAAATAAGTGTATGGAAATAAAAAATGAGATTTTGAAAACCTAGGACAAAAAATATTAAACCTTGGAAGGATGATTTCATCAATATATATAGTTTCACCAATATGTTTTACCCTAATTTGGATTAATGCAATCAAGACTAATCCTAATAAGATAAAAAAAATTAATGTAATTTAGAGATTAATATACGACATTAAATCATACATTAGAATGTAAAGTCTTGTAATTGTCTGTAATAATTTGACAAGTAACATATGTTAAATATAATAAGTAGAACAAAGGAATGAGTTCTTATTTTGTATAGGTGACTAACTAACTATGAGTGTATTATGAAAGTGAAAATTAGGATAAAATAGGTTTATGGTTTGTTAGATTTTATAAGTGATTATTTGTATGTTTAGGTTAGCTCTGTTGATCTAGGTTAGTATCATTAGTTTATATTGACATGTGTTAGTCAATATTGGCCTATGAAAAAATGTGGAAATTTTATCATATGATCACCTATGATTATCACTATATTCTTTGTATTTATAATCCTGAAACCTAATGGTGCACACATAACTATAAATTAGCCTCATTTCTTTGAAACCCTAGGTGTGTTTGTGAAGGATATAAACCTATAAAAAATGGGGAAAGTGTAATGGGTTGAGATAACCCAATCACCTTTGTTTGATAATTGGATAATACCCACATATCTAATACTCTGAGGAGAGAAATCAGGCCATGCACATTTCTCCACCTAATGTGATTGTTAAATTGTGCTCTTACGTTATATGTATGTAGTTAATTATTTGGCTTTGATACTTGAAAATGTTTGTTTTAACTTGGGTTTATTTTTCTTTAGACTTGGCTTGTGACTAATCCTAATGATAAGACTACAATTTAGGAAGAATATGAAATTTTTTCTCCATGTGCAATAGTGGATAGATGTGTTTAAGATTATTTCCAAGTCCCTTTTGAATGATATCTTGATTTTTTTTTGTGATTGAGTCCAATTAGGTAATTTATCATGATAATGACATGCTATAAAAATGGGACAAACCTAAGTTGAGATTTGATTTTTAAAAATATCCATTGCTTGGAAATGGTCAATTCTAACTAGATTAAGTTAGTATCGACTGGTGATATTAACTGATTCTAGTAAGACCAAACTATGTAGATATGGACTAGAATGAGGGTTTGATATGTCTGTGATAGGATCTAGGGGTGCATGGATCCTAGTAACAACATGTCAAATTCTAAACCAAAGATATTATACCACTTGTTACAAAACTAAAACATAATCCTAAACTTGTGCAAGAATTAAATGCAAAATTTAAAAAAATAATAATAGTACACAAGACAAGAGAATACACATTACATAAGATATATGTGGAAACCTTAATAAACTAGTAAGGGAAAAACCATGGGGAAAAGGTAGAATCTAGACTTTAGATTCCATCAACAACTCTCTTTACAACAACAAATCCTCTCAACAACTCCTTTTTAGTGCTAACAACCAAGCACTCAAGTGAGAAAAGCTTACAACCAAGCCTTCCATGATCTAACCTAAAATTTTAACATGAAACTCCATCCAATGATAAAACCATAGCATAGAAGGTGAGATCCAAAGCATCAACCTCCATCTCCATGAGTTGAGATAACAAATCTCCAAGCTCCCATCAGGTGAGCCAAGCTAACATAGACTTTTAGGATCTAACCACCTAGGCATGAATGATGCTTACAACTCAAGCATCTATGTGAGATAAGATTTATGCCTTATAAGATCCAACCTTATACCATAATCCAAGAGTGATACCTATAAGTATGGGATAACAAAATACAAAAGAGATCATGCTTATATAACATTTCACAAGAGAGAGGGAGAGAGAGAATGAATAGTGGTAAAAAATGCATCACACTTAGTGGGGTGTCATGTGATCCAACTGGTAGTTATCTACACATGCTAAAATTCTTAAAAATAGATCCTCCATTAGACAAGAACGTGTGCCACCTCCATGTGGCTCCAAAACATGTGCCCCACGTCTATAAGTGAGTCCAAACACTCAATAGTGTTCTTCTTGTCTTCATCTCCAAGGGTCAATAAAGTAGATTCATACTTTAGATAAGATCATGGGCCACCTCCATGTGGATCTAAAGGTAGCACCCTAATCACACATGTGTGGCCAATCACTCATAATGATCTTCCTATCTTCTTCCTCCATGTGACCACATGAGTCCAGAAGGTGTTGCATTCACCTTTGGACTATCTCCACACATGGGAATCTTGGACACAAAAACAAATGTGCCCCACACCTTGACCTCTTATCTTTTGGACCATGTGAAAACCCTTATGTGATAATTAAGGACAAAACCATGTCCTCTAATGGAGCACTATGCCCCACACTATGTCACCTCAACTTGATCACATCCTAGGACCCTCCATGGGCCATCATGCACATCACCTTCCTACCACATCACCTACTTCTCACATCACCAAGGTGTCATCTTAGCATGCCACATCACCATGAATAGTGATTGTGAATAGTGCCCATAAAATGGTGACTTGTGAATAGTGGCTTCATACCCTAACATTATGTGTAGGATATTTAATAATTTTTAAATAGATAATGAGGTTCGTGTATGTGTGTAACATTAGAATGGAAGGGTTAAATCATAAGATAACATATAAGTGTGAGATAATGGTGGATTAGGACCTTATTTATGTGCTCAAGTCATGTCTATTAAATGTGTGTCAATCTTGTCATTGCCAATTACTAAATACCAAATTTTAGTATCTAAAAAAAAATTAATATTGTCATTTTTTCATAATAAACCTAATCACAAAATTTATGCTATTATATTCCCATGGATTGGATGGACCCAGTAAATGTGTGTGAAGTCTCAACTTCCTATTCATGGATTTTGAAATGCAATAATATATGTGGTTATCCATGTATATAAGCATGTGAATCTATAAAAAGTGTGATTATAACACAACTAGACTCTTTATCATGCCAAAGTGTTTCCATGTCTTTGTATAGTGCACCTCCCAAAAGAGTATTTGTCAAGGTGTGCCACCATGGACACAAATATGCTTGATATTTTAGAGAAGGTGGTCAAATAGGTATAACTCCTAAACTTGTTTACCTTGCACAAGCCTAGCTTAAGTGTCTTTAAATTAATAATAAACTAAGTAGAGGGATTCCTAGTTTGTGAAGTTTTGGCCACACGTGTCTAGTACTATGATGAGAACATGAACTAGTTGCCTACTAAGGAAATTTATGACCTTGTTATCCTTTCCATTATTTTTCTTGATCACTAGAATAAATTGCTAAAATTAATTAATCCAATTTATGTGGACACATTCTTTATATTGATTTTTTAATTATTTCACACAACATTTAGATTCATCATGTGTGTGAGTTATGTTGATGGCACCACTTATCACATAAATTATTATTTCCTTTATATGAATTATAAGGTGTAGTAACATTTAATTTTTGTGTATCCTTATTATCCTTCTCTCCTTTGAAAATAAATATACTTCTATGTGAGAGGCTAAGATTAGAAGTTGTACATGAGTTAGCACTTGCACACATCAATGAATGAAGATGTGAGACATTACTTCAATTTTTCTTTGGCTTTGATCTTATTAATGTTACGATAATATTTCATTGTAGTGTTAGTGATCAAAAACTATATCTTCATAGGGATATAAGGTGAAATTATACTAATTTACTTTAACATCTTGTGTTGTTCAGTCAAGTTCTCATACATGCATGTGGTGTAGTCATGGAAATTGTTGATGTGGTCTTCCACTGACTGAACCTTACATTGACATAATTGGTGGAGTTTGATATATTCATCCTAAAATTATTAGATAGAATATTCAACAAGGTTCAGATGGTCTTCTCAACATTAGTGAAACAATTGGATGTAAAATATGCCTTGAGTTATCAAATCTATGCATCCAATGCTACAACATTATTTTTTTCCTTCAAATGTAGGAGTATAAGATTGAATTATAATTTGAATGGGATATTTTGTTGAGAATTATATGATAAATTTTTTGAATGTGTTAGATTGAGTTACATCATCAAATCATATTATTTTCTAAATAATTTAATGTGATGTGCATCCAAGGCATTTTCTATGAGATTTTAGATTTTTGGGGCTACCATAGGATGATCTAGGCTTTAACCATCTTAATTTTTCTATGACATTCTACTAGGTAAAATGAAACATAGGTGACTATAAACCATTCCTTCTCTCATTTCACTCACATGTTTACAATCCTATAAAAATATATATGATTTTATACCAATGATCTATGTCATGGGCCCCACAACATTATGTGTTAGAGATAGCCTTGCACTTAGAGACAAGATATGAGGTTACGAATAGTGTGAACTATGTTATATTTTATAAAGTAAAGTAACACACATTCAATTAAATGGAGGTTTAATACTTACAATAAATTCAAATTATATTTAATGGGAATGAATAGGGGGAAAATATAGAGATGAAAAATACTAAAATAAATCTAGGAACCCAGGTTATTATGATTATAAGGATAAATACTTCCTCTTTTTTAATTAAATTGAAGGTGTGAATATAATGCATATGGGAAAGGTTAGTTATTCAGGGCATGTTATCTATCAACATGATTGTGTATAACATTGACCTTAAGCTAGATGCTTGTATACTACCTATTTATACATAACATATAGGTAGAAGTTAGAACTATTAATGGTTATAAAGAGAATGGTTAAAAGTCATTTAATCTTATTCATGTGCAATGGCTAACAATATTTTGAGGGTGTGGCAGTTGAATTACTAAATCACATGGTTACTCTAAGGGATTCCCTGACATGTCACACAACTAAGAAGTAATACTTGACAAGAAATGTGGATGAAGTGTGAAAAGCCATGTGATGTTGTAGCAAGCTCTATGTGGGGTGGGTAAGATGTGGCATAAGTGGATCTACATAAAATTTAAATGTTATGTGGTAATTTAGTGGTGTGATATTCTTTTATAGGTGAAAGAGGATCTATGCATAAGTTTCATGCGACTTGTGTGCACATATAATGAATGCAATAAGGAGGAATCCAAGTTAAGTTGTGTGAAAACCCAATATTTCTTTACTTGCTCTTTCTTTCCATAACACCGTAATTGACCATTTGTGCTTTTCAATTCCTCCATTCTTAGTGTACTTTCTTCTACCATTGCTATACTCCCACTCAATCAGAAACCCCTGAGAGTGATTTGTAATCAAACGCAAACCTACTCCCTGCAACCTTAGCTCTGATACCACTTTGTCAGGATTATGGAGCACACAATTGATTACCTTTGTCTAAGCAACTAAACACAAAATTTAACCAAAATGCACAACTAGAATTCAGAAATAACATAGAATATGAGAGATAATACCTAATTATATTAATAATCTTGCAGAAAAGAATTACAATGAAGAGATGCCACACTCTTCCACACCTTACAGGCTTGCCACACCAAGTGTACAGTAATTCACCTTCAAGAGTTATCTCTCTCAAGTACAGTCCCAACACACAACTCAAACACAGAGTTGGTGTTCACCTCCAACCAGTTAGTATCACTACTACCAGTACCACTAGTCAGTATCACTACTGCTAGTACACAAGTACTCCACGTACTCCATGAATGAATACACATCGTACTCCAAGTAGATCTCCCCTGATCTTGCTACTTGTTGTGTTGTGATCTCCTTGATCTTGCTACCACCTACAAATCAACTTGGTTTTACAACACCTACAAACCTAGATCAAACACACACAAACACCTGTAGATCAATGATCTTACTTACCATGTAGATCTCACCTGATCTTGCTATACCGTAGATCAACCTGGCCTTGCACACCTGCTGACCGAGATCACACATACATGAAGAATCCTTTTGATTCTCCAAACTAGCACCCCTGTGGATCTCTACACGATCTTGCAACAACCTACAGATCTACCTGATCATACACACTTGGCACTATGGCACTAGGATGAACACACCTTGCTCTCTTCACTCTGAAGGAGCTAACCTTGCTCTCTCAACTAGCACACCTATACAATACAGTCCATGGGTCTATTAAATAGCTCCCATGCAAACAATAATTAGACATCGAATTACAATAATTAGATCCACAAATCCAAAGCTAAAATTAGCCTTTTACATGCAAACAACTGGTTCATTAACTAACTATTCATCAACAAGCAATTCTGGAACCACACAGGCGATTGACGTTGGTCCCTATCTACTTGGAGATGATTGATGTCGACTGATCCTGACCAATGTCGGCAGCCCTGTGCTCTGAATATGACCAAGATCGATTGGCCTGACTGACGTCGGTTGCTCTACACCTTAGCAACCTCCTCCATGTCTGCATATAGTGAAGCTTTTAGCTCCACAACCTAACACACACACACACACACACACACACACACACAATTTTTGCTGTCTAAATGTGATTTTAATTATGGTTTTTAATTTATATCACATACCATGGTTCTGATATTGTTCTATTGAAAAATGTTATTATGTAATTTATGTTTTATTCTTTTCTAGAAAATGTGAGAAAATGCATGGTCAAAAAAGTGAAAAAATAAGAAAAAATGATATCTTAAGTAAGTAGATATAAAAATCAACTAATAAAAAGATGTAAAAAATAATAAAAATGAGTAAATTAATGGAAAACATGCCGAATGTGATCAAGTGGTAAATATTAAGATAAAACACAAGATATGTAAATCATTATGAGTAAAGAGTTGTGAATCACATAAAAATGTAAGACAAATCTAATCATCACATGTTAAAAATAACTGTAAGATAATCAAACAAAAATATGTGAAGAATATTTGAAAATGTTAACCAATGTAAAAAAAATAAAAAAAAACTTGAATTCAACATAGGGAAAATAAAAAATTACTAGTAAAATATATTCGTCACAAGATAGGAAAAGAATCAAATCAAATAATTGGATGTGTCAAAATAAGAAAAGACCTAAATGAATGAAAAATCAAAATTAATGCATGTGCTAATTTAATATGAAAGAAAACACAACCATCTAGAGACATAACTATGATTATGTAGATGGTGTGGCTATGAATTATGATTTGAATTTGTGAGGAATACTTGGTTGTATTCCCCAATGTCTTAAAATTCACCTCACAAATTGAAAATCCAAGATGCACTATAAATGGAAGCTAAAATTCAAATATATAGAAAATAGATAAAATATGAGAATCTAAACAATAGGAACATGATAAAATAAAATATATGTCCATAAAGGGGATTTTTTGAAATATGTGATCAAAATATAAAGATGCAAGGCACTAAAAGGGTGATATATAAATTCTTAGCAGAGATGAGACAATCTAATAAAAATGGCAAGGATAATATTGATCAACATCAAAGACCTAAGGAAATGTGCTTAGAAAGTGTATGCTAGAATTAAAAATTTAATTATATATCTTACCATGAAGGATACATGCATGAAAAATAAAGGTATTCTACCTTCCAACATATTATTACCCACTCCTTGAGACCCTTTATAGTCTACAATGAATATTGGGTAGTAGTATGATAAAATATGTGGCACTATAATTTAAAAGGGTATAATGATGTAATAAGACCTCATGCCGTAGTCTACAAGCATATAACACCCAATGGACTTTAGATCTATAATGAGTCCAAATGTGGAGTTTGATATTTGACTAGAATAAGATATGTGTCATAAGATCACGTATTTTGTTGTGATTTGAATTTTAACATGTAACTTTTCCTTTTAACGTTTTATTTTCTTATTAAATGGCTTTTAAATCTTTTGTATTTTTTTTTCCCTCCTCCATACGAATTTGGAAAAACAATCAATATGTGCTAAATATGAATAATACAAGATAGCCTAAACCTAGTTAATAGAGAACCTAAAGACTCATAGGTTTTCAACATAGGATAAAGTGCAATATTGAAACTAGCTCATGTTTGCCTCTCCCACCATAGGAAAGAGTGAAATATTGATAATAATGCTAATGTGACTCAAGTGAAAGGAGAGGAAAATATGGGGATCATGGAAGATCTATCCATGTGAAAAATAAAGATATAATAAAAATATTATAGTAGAAGAGCACAAGAAGGGATATTTTTGCTTCAAAAGTGACTATGCAAATAGAGGAGATCTAAAATAACATGTTGATGTAAGTCAAATTAGATAAATGAAACCCCAATGAATGGAACTGTTATGAAAGGTGCTAATCATCTCACTAGATAATCCATAGTAACCTAAAAAGGGTATAACATAAGCACCAATAAGAGATAACATCTCAAAAGAGGGGGAATGTAAAAGACACAAACTAATCACAAGGAAACTAAGTTTGCCTATGAATATGCTATAAAAAGTGTTAAATAAACTAGAAGGTGAAATTAAGATCCACAAGGGAAGCAAAGGTCGACTATAAATAATTCCAAAAGATGGGGAAGATAAAATGTTGAAAAATAAAACTTAAAGGTGATACATAATATCCAAAACAGAAGCTAAGGTTGATTGTAAATAATTAAAAAAGAGAAGAAATCCAAATTATACTAAAAATAGAAACCCAAAGGTGATATCAAAGATACACAAGGGAAACTAAACCTGACTGTAAAGTGTGACAAAAAGGATATAAAGTAATGATATATGTTGAAAATAAAGTGTTAAAAAATAAATATCATAGTATAATAAATATATATACAATGAGAAAAACATATGTTAAAGATAAAAATATGATATTAAATCATGTAAATAAATGTAAAGTAAATATGAAATAATGAAATATTTTCTTATAAATGACATGAAATGTCTCTACACACATTATTGATAACATATATCTTTTCATTACAACTAATATCTAACTTGAATGATAGTCTTTTCTACATTTTTGAGAGTTGTACAAGGATTACCTTGTTGAATATCTCCATGGAAAAATTAGGTGTGCTAAAAGGAGGACTTACTAGTCCTCCTAGTTAAAATAACATAAGCATGGAAGAGAGGGTTCTATTCGAGATGGAATGGGACACACATCCTTAGTTTAAATAAGAGGTTCCAAATATAGGGAAGACTGCTTCTCCATCCTAGGTGGATGATGTGATTGCTCATACGATTCTTGAGGTGGGGGTCTCATAAAATCTATGAAATTATGTTGAATGTGTATAAATTTACTCATATAATGGTAAACAATAGTGACAAAGATAGTATAAATCCCTTTTCTTGGATATAATCATGCAAAACATTTGAAGGTAGGATGTTTGGCCTAAAGTGGAAAATTAACTACCTCGAGATGATGTATATATTTATATTATTAAATGGATAAATAGTCACTTAAATAATGTGAAATAGTATTTTTGAATAGATAAAAGGGATTATGGTGGTAAGATCTATGTGATCAACTATCCATATTATGATAAGGCCTTATAGTTTCTTTTATGCTAACAATTACTGGTTAACTCTACACTCTTGAGCTAAATGACCAAAGACCTTATGAAATTATCAATATGGATTTTATTTCTAGGTGGGTGGGTGTGGTGCCATGTCCAACCTATGTGGAAGAAGATAATGAGGCATGCTTATAGTCTCATTGAATAATCCATCATCATTAAATCAAGCAAGATGAAGTTATGCTATACTATATTGAGCCTCCACATCCTCAGAAGTAGCAGGAACTAGTCTTATAAGTGTAGTCAACATATCTATAATAATTTAACTCAAATAATTGGAATATGTGGCAAAATGATAAGGTTAAATATTATATCATTCATTGAACATGTTTTTAAGAGGCTAAAAAATAACCAGAACAATACGTGAAGTAGAAGTTGTAACTCAATCTATATTAGACATATCAACATTAGTTGAAGATGAAAAGATGTTAAGAAAGTTAATAAGAAAAGGAGTGTTAACTTAAATGATATCAACTAAATTAATGCTAAAATAAAAAATGGTATGATCATAAGAGAAATAAATGTAAGAACTGTAATGAATAATTTTCACATCCTTGGATTGTGCATAGTTAAAAAATTATGGGTCATCTAAGATGTAATCATTATCATAATTAAGAGTGGTGAGATATATTATACTCAATTAAATCATTATATCACTATAATATTGATGGGAAATATGATTCTTAGGAATGAAAATAGAAGTGTTAAATGTTTTGGTGGGTTTTTTATGGGAATGGTGTCATAAGGTGGGTAGAAACTAAGTGATGATACAAGAAATAAGGTTTAATGTTTTGATTTTCAAGCTTACCTCATTGGGATTATCATATTTAAAATCAAGAATGTTGTTCATATTATTTCTCATAAGATCAAGGTGAGCACTATAACCTCTATTGCAGTTGATGGGATATTCAAAATGTTGATAGTCACTGAATGGTATGTTATGTAAAGGGTCAATGGTTTGGATTTTATAGACACCACATTTTTGTGAATGTTCAAAATTCCAAGGGTTGGTATCATCATTTGCCTAGTAAATGAAACCCATGTATTGAAACTTCATTCATTATCATGTAGAATAGGCTAAAACATTTGAACAATGAATCCAAGGGTGGCTAAACAAAGCATTATAATATAGAGGGGAATTGAATATCATGACCTTATCTCTAACCAGAATAGGTGGTACCATGATAGTAATTGAAACACATCCTAGTGGAGGCATTTATCTTTAATATCCTTGACATGTTATTTGAGTATACTTAAGGTTTCATTCTAAATTTTTAAAGGTTTAAATTAATAATTAATAGGTGACACTAGTGTCATATCCTTCATCCATCAAGGCTTGCTTGACTCAGATGTTACCAAATTAGAGGTTACTAAGAAAATGAGGTTCATCTAATGAAGTAAGATTTCATTGGGGATCATAAATGTGATACAAAATTTTAAGAAGAGAGATGCTTACATAGTGTGATTGATATGGATGGAAATCTCTTCTTATTACATTAATATGATTTTATCAAACATAGTCAAGGTAGCTTCTTTACCTATAAGTGTTGGTCAAGGAATGCCCATATCAAACAAAATATATGTAATACAATTTTCATGTCATGTATAAGTTATCGTGATATCGATAAACAAGATATAATATGGGATTATATAAATTTATTCTATGGGATCCCATTCATCAAAGATAGTTTGAGGCTCACAAGATTGAAAAAAAGTAGATGAATTATTAGTAGGTCAGTTGTAGATGAAAATCAACCCAACTAAATCTAACTTGGAGTCAAATTGTATGGCTTTGATATTGTCATTATAGATAAGGTAGGCCGAGTCAATTTTATTCTCCTAGTCGATGCAGTTGATGATAAAAAAACATAATAAATAGATTGTATCAACCTATTTGATATAGTAGAATCAAAACTAGGTAAATAAATAAACTATACCAAATTGGTCAATATATTAGAGGCATAATTAGGAAAATATGGATATACCATGTTGGCCAATACAATTGACACATAATAGGTTAAATAAATATATTTTACTAATTTGGTTGATACAATTGGACTTAAACTAAAATAAAAGACTATACCAAGTTGTCTAATACAATATCAATTCAAACTGGTCAAAGAAATGGGTTGTACTGAGATAGCTGATATAATTATGAGATGAATAAACTATACTAACATGATTGGTACAATTTGATATAGAGAAAATAAATTAGGGTGGATAATACAATTGGGATATCATAAAGTATACAAGTAATTTTTTCTTTGGATCCAATAGTTGAAGTATGATGTGAAGGATAATCCTAAATTATTCTATAAGTGGGATAAGGAATGTGAGGTCGAAGAGGATAAGGAAAGATGTAGGAAAAAAACACATTTTATGTTATTCATATTCTCCAAGTTTTATTCATTATTTCAAGAGTGAGGTTCACCTTGGGTTAAATAACAATAAAATCTAGTTAAGAATGTTAGGCTAGGATATATGACATCTAAAACAATATTTGTCATAAAAAAGTTATTGCAAATTGCATTAATGAATAATGATAGATTACAATATAATATATCCAAGCATGTGACTATTAATTTCATATTCCATGATAATTATTCACCTTCTTATCTAAATTTTGTTATGGAAAATTTTAGTACCCCCTCTTAAAAACTTTTATTCTATTCTCACATATGATGCCCTAAGCCATAAAGCTTAAAACTAGTGGCAGGGGGAAACTTGTTTAAAATTCATTTAGTGATTTTTTTGTGTATATTATTATATATGATATTATGTTATGTTGATTGATTTAAAAATTTGTATCATTATAATATAATTATAAATATAATAAGTCTCATCAGAGTATCATAGAAGTATATTTCATGCATTAATAATTGCAATGTTGCTTGGTGATTTTTACACAGTTATGGATTTGTATACAATGTATACTAAAAAATTAGTGGTGATTGGTTTCAATGAAATTTTCATATGATACTTACAAACATGATTTACCATTACATTATTTTCATGATGTATTACATCTTCATGCTTCATTTTTAATTCTACAACTAAAACCTACATGTTGCAACTCAAAATATTACATGCTCAAAATGATCAAAATTTTCATTTACAACCTATGCGTTATTTCTCATTAGTATCAATTCCAAATAAAATTTAGTGGTTTGTCAATAAATTATTGATATTGTTGTTGTGTTACTTGGTAAAATGGTGATTGAAGTTTAAATGGTTTTGATATAGACTTATGTCTTAAATTAAACATTGATTTGGTTTGATTATTACCATCAGTCATTGATATTGAAATTATTTTGTTTGGAATTTAAATGTTCACATGTTGGCATTAGTGTTAGTCATTTGATATGTTATTGGATATCAAATATTTAATCAAGTTTAATTTTTACATATTTATTTAATGTTGAGATATTTCCATATCTCAAGGCAAATTTAAAGTCAATTTTGGAATTTAAGGCCTACGGTATCAAGGTATTGATTTTGTATTTTGTAATATGTGGAATTAATACTCAAATTTACCTCATTTTTGGTGGTGGTGGGTAGAAGGTGGTGGTAAATATAGAAAGGACAATAAGCTTGTTATTAAATGACTTGATTATTGGTTTAGAAAGTTTATTTGGCAGGTTGTTTGATGATAACAACTTCTTTAAAATTGGTGGATGCATCACTATAACTATGTTGAGTGTGTTTCAAAAACCATAAGAGGGTTAGTTTCCATCATTCGAGATCATTCTTGTCAAATTATTCATGGAAGGATAGCTCTATTTTTTTTTTGGTTTTTAGAGGTCAAGGAAATTCAGTTCAGACCCTTTCATTTTGTGAAAATAGCTGGTGTAAGGTATACGATCAGATGATTGATTTAAAATTTGGTAAAAAATTTTATTTATTTTTGATGAAAATATCAATGTCTATCTTTTTTAAGTGTTGTCTGTGCATGATTTTATCTTTTTGAAATAAAATATATGGAAAGGGAACTGGTTAAAATAATATTTGTTTTGTTTTGGCAAAGGCAATGTTTATTTCAGTTAATCTTAATCCATGGAGAAACTCACCATCTATGAGAGGAATCGATTTTTTTATAATGATATTGTATTTTCTTGTATTAAGTGATAGTTGTTTCAGTTTAAATCAAAAATGTGTTTCCTTATTTTCATGTTTGAAGTTTTATACCTCATGTATCTTTATTTAGAATATTAGCTTGCATGAATTATTAATATTTTGGCTCAGGTTTAGTCCTTTGCCTATTTTGTGTTTTTTTAATGGAGGCCATCCATGGTTGAATAAATGGTTTATAGGACATTAGGTTGTGAGTTGTGAAAACCATGTTTTATTTTCAAGTAATTCATAGTCAAATTTGAGCATAAAATTCTTTTAGCTGATATTATCATTCATGTACCTTTCTCTTGTGATTAGATAAGTGGGTACTCTCAGTCATTTTATTTCAACCCCCCCCATAAATGATTGATAAATGCATGCACATAAATTTTGGATTTCAATTTGTGATTTGGTCTTTGTGCCAGTTTAATATTTTTATAAAGAGGTGTTTAAGATTGTAAAATTATTTAGAATATATTGAAGTTGTATATACAGAGAAAGACTATAATTAGTTTCATTTAGGGCATGTTGTCATTCTTTTTTTCTTGGATGATTCCATTATGCTATCAATTCATTTTCAATGTGTTGTGAGGGGTAGTAATGAAAATGATTCTTGTATGCATGTGCATTCTTTGAAATATTATAGTTACTTTCATATATAAATAATGTTGGGTTTTGCTCCTGTAAGGTACATATTCAGATTATTAAATACCATTGATATGAAAGTTGAATGTTTTGAAGGCCCATGTTTTTTAAAACCTCGTGTTTCATTGCATAGTGCATTAAAAATTTATAAATATGAGCTAGGTTGTTTGTTATTTTTGTATGGCATGAAAGTTGGAAGGGCTAAGCATGATACTTTGCATACAATATGATAAAAGAATTAACAAAATTTTAAGGGTTTGTTGTGATATATTGAGTTGTTTTTTCTTAATCATTTCCATGCATGAGATTTTGATTGAAAATTAGGTTAACTTAGTCATGAAAGTTATTCTTGTTGCTTGTATTTAAATATAGATATTGGTTCAAAATAAAGGGAAAGATTTTCTACTGTCCTCAAAAAATTTGTAGTCATTTGATATATTAGTGAAATAAATGATGACTATATTTGTACATTTTTCATATAAAATTTAGGATATGTACAAAGGTGGTTTTGTAAAACTATTGAATTTATTATTAGTTGTCTGAATAGTTCATTGGTGATGATCACTTGCAATTTTCTTAGAATTTGGTATATTATGATAGTTAAACAATTGAATAATATTTTCAGATTGTGATATCAAGGCTTGTTTGATTTTGTTGAAAGCTTGAGAAATGTGTATATTTGGCATTTTAATGTGTCTTATAATTATATAGAGTTTTTTTTTTTTTTTTTTTTTTTTTTTTTTTTTATAATTTTAATTTGATTATGAGGAATTATTTTAATAGTTTGATTATGAGTAAATGAAATGGATAATAAAATTGGTTTTCTTTTATAAACATGTATTAATTTTTCATTTGAAGATGATACTTTATGACTGCATGAAACTCTTTGGCAAATAATTTTTATTTGAATTTATTTAAAACTTATAAATATGTAAGCGTGGAATCTAGATTCAAAGGATTTCGATAAGAATGTGTGGGGTCAAGGTAGTTTTCAACAGTCTAGTGGATTCCATTCACAAGGTATCCACCATGAGAGGTATTTTAAGGGTCATAGGAATGAAAATGCTTCCTTTAGGCCTTTTAATATTGGTACTCATGTTTTAATTCATTTTGATGCAAATGAATGAAAATTTGGGTATATCCTTCATAATATCCCAACATCATCATTGAAATTGCATGTTAATATTATTCACAAAGGTCATAGATGAACCACATGAAATTATTGTTGTATAGACAAGGTGTGTCAAATTAATATTATTTAAACACATCCCAAGATTCCCTAATTAATTTTCCTCCTAATTTTTACCATCATGAATTCCATTGTAACTCTAATATTATTGATTTAAATTTGACTTTGGTAATTACACTTAGTCCCGATACACTTCAACCTAGTGATCCAATACCCTCAAGCAAAAGTGTGTTGGCAACCCTATGTCCCAACCTATGGTGACACGTGTGCTAAAAAGGTAAAACTTGATATAGATGATGAAGGTGGAGGTATAAATTGATTGAACTACCTATTGGATTATTTGAATACATATAACAACAAATAAATAAGGGATATCCTTTGATTGATTTAGTTTCTAGGAGTGATTAAGATCCATAAGTTGTTGAATTATGGTGTTTTTTTCCTAAATACTCAATTATTTTACTTTATTGAGAAGATTGATATGTTGATTGAATTTTTAGTTATAAACTCTTTTCAGTGGATTTGGTACTATATATAGTTGCAATTTTGAGAACACTTTTAGTTTTAATAACATGAATAGACATTTGATTTTGTCTATTAGCTATGATCATCATGCCTAGTTTGATAATATTTTTTATTCAATAATGCTTACATGAATAATTTGAATTTTTTGATGATTTGATCATATGATGTTTTATTGGAAAAATAATATGTTATTATGATTATAATGTTTAGATATTAAACATAAGCATTTATTGATATTTATTTATATGTACATGTTTAATAGTTTTTAAGTACTATTGATAAGTCAAAGGCCTCCTTCCCATTATATAATATTGAGTAAGTCTATTCTATTTTATTTTAATTGAAATATTTTGAACTTTGGTTAAAATTTTCTAAATATAAATTTGATTTATAACTTTATAACTTATGAAGAAACTTATTATAAAGTAATTAAATTTTAAAGTTAGGTGACTTTATAACTATAAATAACTAAATGTTAGTTAAAATTTAAAACATAACTACCTTCAATGAGGATTGATTTATAAGATACTAAAGGAACATAACAAAGGGAGAAAACACACAAGCATTAAAAGCTATTCATGTTTTTCAAGATTCATATCTTCTTCTTCTATGTATCTCTTAGATTTAACAATCATTCACAGATAGACAAAGAAATATCTTATATGATGGTGAAGTAATATGGTCGAATAACACATGCATATCCATGTTTATTTATTCATTCATATATAAATCTTATCAGGATATCATCTATGATTACAAATATGTAGTCATATGGATATAACTTCATGTATGTTTTCTTAATAATGATGAAAATCTTGTATTTTGTGATAAATTGTTAATTTATCAATTGTATAGTGATTTTTTGTTGAAATATATATATTTTTTAATCAAACCTATTTCCAAAATTTTCTCAATAAAGTTTACTTTTAATTCATCGAATTTGATTATTGTACATATTCTCTCAATCTGATCTACTTAGTTATTTAACTTAATTATTTGAATAGTTGTTTAAGTTCATTCCTATTTTAGTTTTATATCCTATATTAATTTGTCCTTTACCTTATTAGTTTCTTATTATTTTAATTTCATACTAGTTTATATATTTAGTTGTTTCATAGCATTTATGTCTTTTTATAGTATTAAGTTTTGTTTTATTTCTAGTTTTATTTACTTTTTCTTCATTGCTTAAGGCATATTTACTTTCTTACTTGACCTGGTTATGTTCTTGCCTTTAATTTTAGTTAATTTTTAAATTTAATTATATTATTTTTGTATTTTAATCTATAAATATGTTCTAGTATCGGTTATATTATTAATTACTTGATTATTTATATATAACCTTCTTTTTCAATTGCTTATGGTTGATTAGATGTAAATAATTGTTACTATTTCCTTGTTTGGTTTTCATTTTGATTTATTTTATATTTCCTTCGATTTGTTGTGTTATTTCTATTTTGGATTATTTTAGTAGTTGTGGTATCTAAACTGATATTGAAGACAAACTATTAAATTATAATGAATCATATATCTTTCCTTCAAGAGACTACCTCTCTCATAGGATTTAATCTATTAGATAGATGAGTTTATAAATTTTATTATCATTCTATGTTTATTTATTGATATAAGTAAAATGTTCCTTGAATATAATGATGCTTAATCCATTATGTTAGGCTGAGTTATTTTAAAAATTATAAAAAACTTGTTTTCACATATTAGGATAAATATTTTATCCATAAATCCCATACAATCAAATTGGATTGATTCCACCTTGACCTTGATGATAGGAAAAATGGTTGATTCATTAACATGACATTTTTCACTATCAAAATATATGGTGACTTCACTTGGAAAAAATTTCAAATATTATATTATTACATTTTTTCTTTCTTTCAATAAGTCTTTCTTTCCCATAACCATTACTTGTCACCCTCTTGTCATCCAACCTGGTTTGATATTATTGACGATCAAGTTGACATAGACTCTAATCTTATCCACTTTTTATTTTACAATAAACCCAAATATTGGTGGAATAAGAATGATTTATAGGGTGGTGAATCAGTCTTCAAAACTTTTACAGCTTTACTTTATCATTCACAAACTATCAAAATAATATAGTAGACTAGCAACATATTAAGATCCATGAGAATGAGACAAAAACATAACACATAGAACACTTATTTGATTGGGAAACCCTCAAGGGGAAGAAAAACCATTGATGATTAAAATGGACTATAGTAATATAACACAAACATCAATATTTAATGAAGCACCAACTTCACTTGGAGAACTAACCCCAACTAGCCAAGCACCCACTTGACTAGGCTTTAGCAAACACCTACTTACAAGGAGGCACCAACCCCCTAGATGACTCAGCACCAACTCATACACATGAATGAATTTATCACCTTTAATACATTTTTTTTCAACCAAATGATGATAATGACCTCTTCATCTCTTCACACTTAACCCTCTCAAACTACCTTTTATACTCCTTCGCTCAACTATGTCTCTTCAAGACATATTAGATCATTTAACCTTGATATTCATTTATAGTACCCATGTTATATATACATTATGGTTTATATACACATTTATGATGGCCTAAAAGACCTCATTTATCTATTCAAAGTGCTATATATTCTTTTTTCAATTCACACATTCACTAAGAAGCAAATTAGGCTTATTAGGCATTGTTCCTATACTAGGCTTTTGCTCATACACCTTTTATTTAGACATACACACTTTCCCACTTATATGTTAAATAAAATAGGCCTTATAAAATTCCAAAAACATGACTAAAATTTTATAATAGGTCTTTCATATTATATAGGACCAAAAACACCTTTTAGGCCTTAAGGAGACCTAATTCAATTAGGCCTTCATTAACACATGTTACCATTTGAACTCCTTGAAACACTTTAAAACTCCTAAAATAGAAATAAAATATCATATATCACTCAAATATACTGATGAAAATATCATTTTAGGTTTATGACACCTTTTAGCTCTAACCACCACTTGAATCATGTCATTAACACTGTTCACAATCAGACTTGTGCATACCCATAAAATTTGTCTTGAACAACTAAAGCAAAAACACAATTTTGTCAAAAAAACATGGAAAAAATCATATAAATATAACCTTATATACCTTATTAACTCCAAAAAGTTCATTATAATTCATTACATAGGGAAAAAGGATTCAAACCCTTATTTGCAAGTAGCTCACTTAGAACTGCCAACTAGCCTCAAAATGTAGTCATTGAAATAATGACCTAAAAAACCTATATAGCCACTTTTAAAAAATTACAATGAATTTAGATGATACTAATAGGTAATTATACCATATATATATATATATATATATATATATATATATATATATATATATATATATATAGTTAAATGGAAATATTGATCTTTTATACCAATTTCAGTCTTGTAGCTCACTATCTCATATGAACTAGATAGGGCAACATTTGAGCAATTTTTTTCACTATATTTACTGATCTTCAAAACATATATCCAACATGAAAATGTATTAATTGTATTGAAAAAATTATCCATGCACTTGGATTAATCCCTAATCCATGAGAACACATCCCTAATCACCTTCTCACTTATGCCTAGTTTTCTCATTATTTGCACCATTATTCCTTTTTAGCAATAGGCCAACTTGTATGACTATTTTATCACACATAAGGGCTATAACTAGATCATAAATCACCATGGACAATAAATACAAGCATAAATATTTTTCACCCATCTTTCTATCAACTTTAACCTGGTCAACTCTGACTGCTACATTAAATCTCGAAGAAATAGGACCTTTAATGTAGGGTCCACTCACTCATATGAAAAAAATAATACTTGGAGATGCCTGGGAGAGTTTTATACAAAATAAAATCACTTACATATCCATATCAAAACATTCTAATCACTTTAAAATAATATCTCTTACATTGGGTTAGAGTTAGGGTTTTAAATAGGGTTAACACTCTTTCTAGTGTTAACGATTGTTCATAAAGGAATGCCCTTATTTATAAAACTAATGCTTGGATATTTTATCTAAGACACACACCCATATATAATAAATATTTTATGTTCCCATTTATAGGTTACACATGCCAATGAACACTTGAAATTCCTTCTCAAGCTGAGAACTATTCATTATGTGCACTTAAGAGACCTTAAAACATTTTTTATTACCTTAAATTTCCAGCCATAAACTCAAAACTTGTGAACATACTTGAAAAAAAATTACACACTTATTTCAATTATTACATACTTAAACTTGCCTTGGAAACTGACCCTGATACCCTATTAGATCATGTTTTCTCTCTTGGCTCTTTAGGCCTTGACTTGCAAGTCACATTAGGCCTAGAAACTAACCTTATAATCATTTTCCAAACTCTTAAAACATCATAGACAAAGTCAATAAACATATCTCATTCTCAGAAACTATTTTAAATCCTTCATAGGATTTGACAACTCCTCATGACACCTCATTAGGTTAGGCAGGGTCTAGAGGTGGTCTAGTTACATACTAGGTCTATAGGTCCTACCCCTATAGGCTCACTCTGAGACTCTCATGAGTGATCCAATACCTCATATTCATGCTCAAATAACTTAATATATCCTTTTATGACTCTTTTCACCCATCTCACTAGGCCACCAAGTTCATATCTTCTCACAAGTTCTCTTTAGGTAATGACTAGTATCATGACTAGAATTTTCAAGCTCTTAAACATTGACAACTAAAATTAAAACACTTATTGATGATATTATACCTTTATCACATGTCTAAAATGATCCTTATATAATTTTATACCTCTCAATTATTCTACCAAACAAGAAAATTCTTAAATTACCTCATGAACACCTTTATTAATAACTTTTGACAGAAATGACAACATCAATGCCAAACTTCAACAATAAGAACAATGATAATAAAATATCCACCCTTGTCATTGATGGAAAAAAACATTGTATACTGATCATTCTTAACTC
>JARHVA010006519.1:865000-892631 GCA_037957365.1 Torreya grandis | reverse complement strand
AAATCTAATAGAAAGTATTGAGCCTGTGCAAAAGTAGCCAATGTCTCTAAAAGGAACGCTTAACCCAAGGACCATAGGAAGAACTCCATATACTAACTTCTGTGATGTTCCCATTAAGGAAATAATTTCTCTTGTGTACCAGAAAAGATCCTTTCCTTTCTGCCATCGCCCAACGGAAGCCTTGAGGCTATGATCAAGATAATTTTCCCTGTGCTTATCAGCTTTCACATCATAGGCTCAGCACAATATAGGCCAAAATGGCCTTTATGACTCCTCTTCTCCCTCCTAGAGATCCTCCTTGCTCTTATCTACGTCCCTCTTCTTATCCTCTTCTCCCTAAATAAATTCTCTTTTGCTCTTTTTACCTCCTCCCTAACTTCTACGCCCAACTTGGGCACTAAGACCAACAAAAAAGATTTACCATTCAACCAATATACTAATTTGGAGAAGATTTATCTCCACTAATATCTTACGGTTGAAAGATTTCAACCACTCCCCTCATTTTCTCTTTAAGCCAAGATTGGCTTCCAACATGGGGATTCGCTCTTACCAAAGTTTACCTTTTCACTTTTCACTTTTGACAATTACAATTACTCCTCCTTATACAACATTGTGGAGGGAAAATACAATAATTAGACTTTGAATTTAAACATGACTAGAGCTTACATGACTAATTGAAGACCAATCCCAACTTACCCATGTCTTGCAGGAAGATATATGTAGATGCTCCTACATCATAAAGTCCTTTTGAGAATTGGACACGAGGCAAGCCAATGACCATGTCATTTTTTCAAAGTTGCTCAAGGTAGCGATAGTTAAGATGGCCAAACCGCTCATGCCACAATTTGCTAACTTCATCTGAATGAGTCAGCAATGCTATTGGAGAAGAATCTAATGCAAAATGTGAGAAGGTGTATAACCTTGCTTGATGATCTGCCCTACCCACTACCACTGTAGTATCACTATGCAACTCCCTGATAGCCACTGAATTTGGTGAAAACTCAACTCTCATGCCCCAACCACTGTGAGTGATTTGGTACACTGATAGGAGATTGGTTGAAAGAGAAGGAACACTTAGAACATTATTGAATGTTCCTCCTTCCATTTCAACTGACCCTTTCCCTACAACAAAAACTAAAGTATCATCACCCAACTAATTGAAGTCATGCTACAAGGCTCTAAAGATGAAAACTCAACTAGTGAAGAGCCCATGTGGTGAGAAGCACCTGAGTCGATGACCCATGAAGATGTAGAAGCTGCTGTAGCTACAAGGGCCTTGCCCTTTTCTTTCTCCTTACCCTTGCCTTTTGCCTTGGTAGAATCTTGGGTAGATGAATTCTACTTGATGGACTCAGGAACACCTATGTTATTCTTCTCTATAAGATGAGTTAGGTGATCTATTTGTTTCTTCATGCATTTGTGTTCATCATGCCCTGTCTTTTTACAATAGGCACACTTAACCTTCTCCTTCTTAGGTTTAGCATTTGAGAATGAAGACTCAGTGTTGTTTTTGGCAGGATTGGTGTTTTCTTTCTTCTTCTCCTGGTCCTTGTTCTTTTTCTTCTCCTTTGTTGAAGTCTTATCCTTACCATTTCTAGATATCAAAGCTTGGGGTTGAGTAGACTTCATTGTGCCCATTTGAATTAGCTTATCTTGTTCCCTAGTCAAGTTGGCAATGAATGAATCCAAAGAAGGCATTTTCTATGTAGTGCCAAGGGCACTTTTTGTGGCATGGAAAGTGGAGACAAAGATTGAATAGCTTGGACCTAACTTGGTGAGAATAGAAAGTATGAGTTGATCATCTTATTCTCTATCTCGTATTCTTTCAATTGCAATCTAAGGGCCTTAAACTTAGTGAAGAAGTCCTGTAGGGTGTCAAAGTTATTAGGACTTAGACTTATGAGTTCATTTTTGAGCTCATGACCTCTCATCTCATCAAGCTTCCCAAATAACTTTTCTAAGGTGTCCCATATGTCATTGGGAGTCTAGGAGGATTCTAAATCGAGGAGAAGTTTTAGAGACACAAACAAGCTCAGTAATCCATAGGCTTCATCACTACGATTGTACCACTTGACCTTTTTAACATTAGTTTTGGGTTCTACTTTAGTACCCATGGTGATCCTAT
Source organism: Torreya grandis (assembly GCA_037957365.1). NCBI lineage: Eukaryota > Viridiplantae > Streptophyta > Pinopsida > Cupressales > Taxaceae > Torreya > Torreya grandis. The sequence continues at coordinate 890,506 of JARHVA010006519.1, read as the reverse complement.
ACAACCCTTTAATTCTAATAATGATTGACATTTTAACCTTCCATTCATGATAGTTGAAGGGTGTTAGGGGTTTAAGTTGGAAAGAATCCATTTTTAGCTGAATTTAGGTGAAGTTGTGTTGATTGCAAGTTGTGAAATTATGCAGAAAAGAAAATGAAAGTAAAAATCTGTAAGTTGTGAAAAGAAATCACACCCTCCTAAAATATTGAGCCCCCCCCCAAATATGCAAGTTCATGCTTAAAATATGTCAGACTCAGCTGAGAATGCGTCTTAGAGGAATTAGTGCAAGACTAAAGCAAATAGGACGTCGAACTCAACGGAAAATGCATCTCGAGAGACCCAAATTTTAGGCACTTTATAAAATAGTGAATTTTTAACAAATAACAAGCCTACAATGTGGAGAATTTAATTACAAACACTTTTGTAAAAAATGGCACCCAAATCTGAGCTACTATTTGCAAGATATTAAAGGTTTAATTTTCTCGTAAACTAGTGTTTTTGCAAAAAAACACTAAAACATTAAAAAAATGCCTGTTATGAGAGAGAAAGTGGCCTTCTAACCACTCATTGGATTTGGCACAGAATGAGGAATCTAAAAGAGGTTTTTGTGAGGGAGAATTGGCCTCTCACCAACTTGGGCCTCACCCTTCATCTTTGATAGGCGAAGATACAAGTTTTAAATGAAAACCCCCAAATTACAAAACTGTCTATAAAACTGAATATTTAGTCAAATTGACTAATTTTTGTTTTATCAAGTTAATTTTAACTAAAAAAATGAAGCATAGATAGAAATTAAGGATGCCACGTGTCCAAGGGGTGCCACATGGGATGCCAAGCAAGAAAGGGGCGCCAAAAAACAAAATCTAGAATTTAAGTTGCAGAAAAGACAAAAGAATAATTGCAAACCTGTGATGGATGCCATACAGCCTGCTTGGCACCTTGCTGGGCAAGAAAAGATGATGAAATCTGCTGACATCAATGCACAGTAGGTCTGGGTAGAAGAAGACAAGAAAAATGCACCATATTCACAAAAAAAACAAACTTGTTTTGGACATCGTACAGCTGATGGCGTGGCTATAGAAGGATGCTGGGCATTGCAAAAGTTGGCGTACTGAAGGTGCCTTGCCATTTGGAGTTGCTGCTCCTCCCTTTACTCCCTATACTACTCCTTCCTTTGTTGTTGAGTGCAACAATGGCGCCCAAGCAAACTGCTGAACCAGCCCCTGAAGTGAAGACAACCAAGACACCCAAAGGCCAAGGATTCTAAGATGCAAGAAATGATACCAGAAATGATATTGAAAGTTTTTTTTTAAAAAAAAAAAAAAAATTTTTAGATCAAATCTAGAAATAAAAAAACACAAAGAAAACTCCACTCCTCTTGATTTCAAAATGAACTAAAAGCATAACCAGACACACGATTACCGTTCTTGCTCTGATACCATATCAGAGTTGTTGCCAGAATCTGGATAATGTGAGTGCAATGGAGACATGATCATACGAGTTGAAGCAAGTGCACACCACATAGATGCTAAAGCAATTTGAAAATAACACAAGAAGATAAATTGCACAAGACAAAATAGAGAAAACCAATATCTGATTAACATGAGATGGCCAAAGTGAGGAATACATATAGGAGAGTACGTAAGTAACTCCTCCACAAAAGGTGGATAAGGCACCCCAATAATAGACTGTAACTCCTCCATAAAAGGTGGTGACAAGGTGCTAAGAATAGAGAAGTAACTCCCATCAAGGGAGTTACTTATGACATTCTTATGACACCTATGACACATCTATGACACACACCTCCACATAAGCTAGCCTATCCCACAAATGTAGGAAAACTCCATGTATGCACAAGAAATACAATTTCCCTAATTAATAAATAGGGAAAAATAAAAACCTATACTAATAGAAACCTTGTTGGGAATAACATTGCTAGATTAAGATACAAATACATGATTAATACTAACACATTCTAGATTATGTTTATATCTAATTTGATTTTCCAATGATGTGATGTTTGAACTAAGATATTGACATTGATTTTGAAACTCTTCTATGATAATTTTCATAGTGATGATTTGATATTTAAGGGCTACATAAGAAAAAACCCTAGATAATTTAGATTGAATATGCATAAACACATAATTTAAAGGAGATGTGGAAGGTGGAGAGGTTTGAGGAAGGTTATGTTGGTTACCTTATTTTAGCACTATTTTATGGGCTACCTTATCCCTTGGAGTAGTGATAGCATGGACCTAGTTAGAGGGAAAGTAGTTGTCACCCTCTTAAGTGTTAGGAGGGAGAGATTAATTATTAGAAATTTCATTTTTTCTAAAGATTAAAAAGAGAATAAGAGATAAGAGACATAAAAATGTGAGCAAACACTGCAACATGATAAGGAAATCAAAATTCAATTTGAAACCTTAACACAAAATTTACAAGAAAAAATCCTAAGGAAATCTAGGGCTTATAGTATTCAATCAATAAATGGGTTCACTAATATGTTTTTTCAAATTTTGGCACCTAAGAGATAGATTACCCTAATTAGATAAACTACCATGAAACAAATATTTGTTACAAATATGTAATAGATGACATTCCTAATTTGGAAATTTGTTAAAATTAGAAACCTACTAATTACATAAAGTGAAAGAGAGAAATATAAAGCTTAGTTATAAAACTAATATTTAGGATGTTTCAGAATATGAGATTGAGAGGCTGGATATTTTTAATGTATGTGAACAAGATATTGGAGATATAAGTGTGCCTGTATAATATCATTATAATTGGACATGGTAGGGGTGCACTTTAGTTGTTATGGAACATTGTTTTTAATAATGATAATATTTTTGGGTTCTATGTACCAATGCCTGATTGTTTTATGTATTGTGTGGGATCCTTTGATTTACTTATGTGACCACTCTTTAACTAATTTTCCACTCAAAACCCTAGCTCAAAATGAAAGATGACAAGATGAAATCATGGAGTAAAAGTGTGCCAGTGATTAAATTTGGGTGTGGCCTCAACATCCCCTATGTTGAGTGATTCATACATACCAATACTATGAAGAGGGATCAAACTTCATGTAGTTTTCCCATGTTACATTGGTATATGTGAAACTAGTGCAATGTGTTAGATACTGGTGCAATTTTAGTGTGAATAGGTGCTTTAATTATGACATGTGACCTTGGAGATGTACTCCAACTTTAGCTCAGGGATATTAGGGTTATATGTAATCATAATTGAGAGAAATAGGTAATTAGTCTCAATGCACAATTTAAATTCTGATGCCTCTTTGTGTAGAAGCCTCCTATGTGTAAAATGAATTGAAATGTTTTATATACTAGTATTTTAAGAATTCCTTTATTTATGGATTATTAAAAATTATTTGTTGACCTTTATATGACTTTTGAATTTCAAAAAACATCCATTAGTTAGTGGGAGGACAAATTCTAGAGAGTTAGACAACAACGAGGTGTGTCATAATCAAAAGAGGGTGATCCTATCCAAAAGGTGGAAACAACTAGGCCAAAGGAATGCAACACTCTGATTATGGGCCTAGATTACTGAGAAAGTTGGATAGATATGTCTTGGGGTAACTTTATGTGTTTTTAACTGTGGATCACCATGCTAAATGTGAAGGAAAGTGGTAAAAAGGCCTTAGGATAGGCCATGCTATATGTGTGTAAAAATGATGATCATAAGTGCATGATTTAGACTTACATGTTAATGTAGACACCTAAATTATATCACATTTAGTGTCATAATTAAATTCACTAAATATTGAAATAATCTCCCACTATTCTTTACTAAATCACCATTCAAATTCTATATTTTATCCTAAGTTCACTAATATCATTTTCCCCTCCATAACTCAAATAGTTAATTATTATTATTTAACTTATCCATTAATAATTAATCATGCACACATAATTCCATAAAAATAATTAATAGGTATAATTTTAAAGTCACCAAACAACATCCTCAATTATCTCTACCAAGAGATTGAGTCACCTAACCATCTCCCTAATTATTTTAACCAAGTGTCAAGTCATATAACCAACACCTTGAAACATGCAACTACCATGGTGAGTTATTCAACTACCTTGACTCATTCATTTGAATCTCTCAACTAACAACTAGATTTTCTCACATTTCTCAACCACTTGAGGAATTAGTTTTCTCTAATTGGATGAGGACTCTAATATGACTGTTCAAAATTATAATTATTTAATAATTATAAAATAAATATGACCATCCATTTCCCATGTGAGAAGTATATAAATTGATGTACTTACTCCATATTGAAAATTCAATCACCAATTTATCGAATTGCTATCAAATTATCCATTGAGTATCATCTTGAGAATCAACACCATCCAACAAAGTGCTGTTGAGTTTCCCTTGCATTAGATATTTGCATTAAGCAACTACATACCAAAATCATAAGAGCACAATCAAGTAATAAAAGTAGATAATATTCACTTGTTTGGTAATGTGAAGGCAAATTGCATTTATATTTAATTTGTTTAAGCTCAATCTGAGGTTCTATGTAAGTTTAGAATATAGATTTTCATTGTCTGCTTTCTAATTAGAACTATGAATTTCACATATTACATTCTGGCATGTCTGATGGGACCCATTCCTAATCATATATTTTTATAACATTTTTTATTATTTGTGTTGAAGGTTTAATAAACTTTTTTTTGTTTCCATGAAGGTTTTAATCTAATATGGATCTAAGTTACTTGCTATTTTTTTTCTTTATGAAGAAAATTTAATTTAAAATAAAAAATTAAAAAATACCCAACTATTAAAATGGCTATAACTTATAACTTATAATTTATAATATTTGTTTTTTTAGTTTTTATGGGTTTATTTGAATATATACTAAAAATAATTTGTTAAAATTTAATGAAAATCTAGGTTTGGAAAATACCATTAAAATCATGATTTTTTTTTGTTTTTTTGGTAAAAAAATACCCAGCTGTTAAAATAGCTATATGCTAGTGTAGGATATTATTTTCCTTGTATTTATTATTATAGATTATTCCTACACTTGTATTTAGCTTGCTTAGTTTTTATTTTGAGGTCACTTAGGTGTCATAAATGAGGTAATTAAGGTACACATGCACATGGAAAAATTATAGTCAAATTGGTGGGTAAAGATACCCTTACCCACCAATATTGACATATGGAGCACATAAACCATTTGACAAAAGTCTTGTGTTCACATTGCCAAATGTTTTGGCTCTATGCCTCCATTGTACCTATAAATATGCCTCTCATCTAAGCTATTTTTTAATGAGTTATGAATGCAATATTATTATAATTCTACTCTATTTTGATTTTAATTTCAACAATGGAGTTCTACTTCTATTTGCTTTGTATTTACAGTTCATGTATTCAATTTTATTAGTTAGATCTTGGTCAATTTCATCATCGTATCAGAGCTCTTTTTTGGTAATGAACGTCATTTTGTTGTTAATTTCTTGAAAACTTGAGTAGTTTTTTGATTTGTATTCTAACTAAGATTATAAAGAAGAAACCTATAGATCTCTTTGTATCATCTACAATCATTTCTTCTCTAATTAGTGAACTTCATCAGTATTTTAAATTATTTCAATTGTATTGGACATATAAGTAATATTTTGTAGATCTAAAAGGAGGATTAAAGCTGGTTGGACAAAACACTAAATCATTTTTTGATAAGGAGGCAAGATGTACAAGTTATTGTTTTTGTAAATCTATTTTTTTGATTAAAAATGACTGTTATTTTGCCAACTGCAAAAAAATTGTAGATGATCACTTAGAATTTTTTTTGGGTTCTATGAATCTTAGTTTCCTCTTTTTGGATCATTTTTAAATTTATAATTTCACTTTGAATTGAAAAAGTTATCATAGTTTCAATGATTATGATACAATTCAGAAAATTGCAAAAAAAAAAAAAAAAATTGATGATGGAAAAACTTTAATTGTTTTTTTTTAATTTTTTATAATTTTTTTTGGTGAGAAATAATATTGTAAAGAGTAATTTATCATTTTTTTTCAACACTTTATTTCATGAAGGTGAAGGGTGAGGTCCAATTTTGGCAGGTGGTTAAACCCCCTCACAAGCAAAACAAAATTTATTCTCCTTTGCTTAACTCACAATTTAACACTCTTGTTCTCCTCATGGGTATTTTTTTGGTTAAGCCCAACATCTATTTATTATGATCTTGCACTATCACTTATGTAATCATTGCACAGATTGCTCATTTGTCAATGCATTCTCGGTTGAGTCTGACATCCATTTTTTATGAGCATGCATTATTGTTTGTGCCTTAAATGTAAAGATTTCACTCATTTATATGCTAGCCACTTTATTAATATGTGTATTGTGTGATATTAAATACTACACTTTACTATTCATTCAACAACCTTCTATAGTCACCTTGTTGTTGTGTGTATTACATGATGGTGAATACTACACCAAATCATGTAATTTGACAACATTGGCTATATCTTTGTAGTTTATTATGTGGATCTATACCTAAAATTCATTGTATATGAGTGTAGATATATTATGTATTATCTTATTTATAGTGTATGCATCATCTGTCCTTGGTACATGAGTTGAAGCCTCAAGAATCAACTATATACTCATGTTTATGACTATCTTTGGCCCTGTATGATATATTAAGATTTGATGGGATTTATTGTGAAAAAAAAATTACTCCCCATTGTATATGCACTAAAACATAAAGTACCAATTATATGTGCATTAAAGTGTTGATTGTATACATACTAAAACATAAAGTGCCGAACCTTTATAATTGAGGGTGTTATTTTTGATAGTTTGAGGGAGGTTGTTGAGTGCCTTGCCTTCTCTATTTCTCATTTAGTTTCTTCTTGTACTGCATCATGGATCAAAATTTGGTTCCAATTCTCACTCCATTCAATTATCATGACTAAAAATCTAAAGTGCAAATTTTTCTAAGAAGCAAAAGTTTACACAGGATAACCATGAATATGGAAACTGAACTGGAACTTGGTGTAGATAAAATTAAGTGATATAATAGGTGTGATGAATCATATGGTCTTTTATGTTTATCTATTTCTCTTCACTTACTCTTTCACATTGAATCTATGAAATCACCACATGAGGTTTGGAATATTTTGGAACAACTCTTTGGGAAACAAGATGTAATGAGGGATCATGAGCTAGAGAATGAGCTCATTAGTTTGAGTCTAGGAAATTTTGACACTATAGAAGACTTTTTCACCAAACTTAAATCACTTATATTGTAATTAAAATTATGTGGTATAGAGAAAAAGGATGAATAATTGATCCTCTCTATTCTTTCCAAGTTATGTCATGACTACTTAGTTTTTGTCTCTACCTTTCATGATTTAAAACATGCCCTAGGACCTGTATGGAGTATGCCATTCTTAGATGATTTTGCCAAAGAATTAACTAGGGAGTAAGAAAAACTCATCCAAATGGGTACATTGAAGTCCTCTAAATCACATGCTTTGTTGAGTCATGACAAACCAAAGACTTTAATAAATAAGGAGAAGAAATAAAACAAGGATTAAGAGCAATGAAAGGGTCAAAAATCAGATACTAAACCAAAAATATCATATGAGTCCTCCTTTTTAGGTGGGAAATCCAATAAAGAGAGGATCACATGTGCCTATTGTAAGAGAATTGGGCATGATGAAATAAAATGTATGAAAAAACAAATTTATCATTTAACAAAGATGCTTGAGAAAAACATCAATATCCTTGATATAGTTAAATCTACCTCATCAACATAGGAATCTTCTAAGGAAAATTAAATTAGTAAGGGAAAAGGTAAGGGAAAGGCCCTTGTTGTAGTAACATCTCAGCGATCCACATGGGTGATTGATTATGGTGCCTCACATCACATGGCTTCTTCACTAGACTTGTTCTCATCCTTAGAACCATGTTCTATGCTATCTATTCTTATAGATGATGATAATTATATTGAAGTTTGTGGGAGAGGATATGTTGAAGTTAATGATGGAACATTTGAAAATTTCTTATGTGTTTCATCACTATTAACTAATCTCTTATCTATTTATCAAATCACCCATATTGGATTAGGCAAGAAAGTTGAGTTTTCTCTAGATTCTATTGTCATTAAGGAGTTGCATAGTAATACTATAGTGGCCATTAGGAAAATAAATCACCAATAAAGGTTGTATACCTTCTCAAATTTTGATCTTGATTACCCTTCTACTACATTATTCACTCATTCTGATGGAGTGAGCAAACTATGGCATGAGTGATTTGGCCATCTAAACTATCGCTACTTGGAACAAATCAGTTAACAAGATATGGTAACAGGGTTGCCTCGTGTTCATTTTTATGATGGTGTTTGTGAAGGTTGCATGCTTGGTAAACATATTGAATAGAAATATGACAAAGGCAAATCATGGAGAGCCACTAAAATTTTGAAGCTAATTCATAGTAATATTTTTGGACCATTTCCAAAGCCTTAATTTAGCAAGGCTAGGTACATGCTTACCTTCATATATGAATTCTCTAGATATACTTGGGTGTATTTTATTCAACAAAAGTCTGAGGTCTTTGACCATTTTAAATATTTCAAGGCTCTTATTAAGAAATAGTTAGGGAAAACCATTAGAATTTTGTGCACTGATTATGGTGGTGAGTATGTTAATCATCACTTTGAGTAGTTATATACTTTAGAAGGGATTAATCTAAAATGAATAGTTCCATATGGTCCTTAGTAGAATGGTGTTACAGAATGTAAGAATAGATCTTTGAAAGAAATGGCAAACTGTATGATACATTCCAAATCACTTACACCAAAATATTGGGAAAAAGCCATTAATTTTGCTTGCTATATCCAAAATCATGTTCCTCATAAAGCATTTAAAGGGATAACTCCTTTTGAAGCTTGGAAAAATCAGAAACCTAAAGTTAATAACTTTAGGGTATTTTGATCTCTAGCTTGGCCTGCATTCCTAAGAAGAAATGTAAGGCCATAGAATGTCAGAGTAAGACTTGCATATTTGTTGGGTATGTAGAAGGTATTAAGGGATATAGGATTATTCATCCTACCACACATTATTTGTTCATTGAGATGAGTGTATGCTTTCAATAGGGTCTATCAAACTCCATACATGACACTTCATCCTCATCTTTAGACTCTCTAAGATATGATGATAGTTCAGATGATTCAAAACATCTAGATTAGATACCTATTGATGAATATTCTTCTTCTAGTTTAGATGATGAGGATAATGATAGAGATTCACCTCATTCCATTCATATTCACATTTTTAAAGTTGAAGAATTTACCCCTAATTCTCTAATTTTAGGTCTTGTTTGGGCTAGATAGACTCTATAGAGTACATGTTATTGGGATAAGAATCCATTAGATGGACTTGTTCACAATTTTAGGTTATTCCACATGTTCTTATTTCTTATGATTCTAATCCACAATCATTTCATGATGCATCTGACATTCTTGAGTGGGATATAACTATGCATGAAGAGTATAATTAATTGGTAACCACACTTGGGATCTAGTACTGCTTCCTAAGGGAAGGAATCTTTTTTGATGTAGGTGGATCTATCAAACAAAATTTGTATTAGATGGGCCAGTGGATAAGTTTAAAGCATGATTGGTAGCAAAAATATTTTCACAAGTTCCTGGCATAGACTATACTAAAAAATTTACTCTAGTCACTAAAATGAACTCTATTCAACTCACTCTTTCCATTACCACAACTTATTATTGGGATATTCATCAGATAGATATGAAGAGTGCTTTTCTTCATGGTGACCTTGAGGAGGAGATATATATGGAACAACCATAAGGTTTTTTGGAAGATTCTTCCTTAGTGTGTAACTTTAGAAATCTATCTATGGCCTCAAATTGGCCCCTCAGGCTTGGTATGCCAAGATAGATTCATTTCTTCTCACAATTGGGTTCACTAGATGAAATTTTGATCTAAATGTCTACATCTTACAGCAAGATAATTCACTTTTGATTTTGGTTCTATATGTGGATGACTTGTTGATCATAGGGAGTTATTCATCTTCTATTGTAGCAGTGAAAACTTATCTACATGATAGATTCTCTATGACTGACTTGGGTTTGTTACATTATTTCCTTGGTATTGAGATTTTAATCTGACTTAGAAATTACCATTGCACAATTTAATTATGCTCTTTATTTGATTGCATGGTTTCATATGGATGGTTGTAAGCTAGCTCTGACTCCATTTATTTTTAGAGTCAAACTTGAGGTTGAGTGTTCTTCTCCATTGGTTGATGCTACTTTGTATTGATAACTAGTTGGTAGACTCAACTATCTGACTCACACTAGACATGATATTTCATATGTAGTGGGCATGGTCTCTAGGTTTATATAGACACTACATGAGCTGCATTGGAAAGCAACCAAATATATTCTCCACTGTATTTAGGTTACTCATAGTTTTGGTATTCATTATGGAGAAGGCATTGATATTGACTTGATTCAATACACAGATTCAGATTGGGTTGGTGATATTCAAGATCACAAGTCCACTTCAAGATATAGTTTTTCACTTAGTTTAGGACCAATTAGTTGGTTTAACAAGAATTAGAATGCTATTGCTTTATCATCTACTGAGGCTAAATATAGAGGGGATATCAATGCTACTACTGAAGCTATTTAGATTTAGGAGATTCTTATCAAGTTTGGTATATAATTCAAGTGACCCATAATCATCTTTTGTGATAACCAAAGCACCATTTAGAACTATAGGAATCTAGTCCAACATCAATGGACTAAGCACATTGAGATTCATATGCACTTCATTCGGGAGCTTATTCATGGATAGGTTATTGATCTTAAATTTTTCTAGACTATAGAGCAGATAGCTGATATCTTCACCAAACCCTTCAGAGAGTAAGTATATTCACTTGCATGCTCTTCTTGGGTTATGGGCTTCATTAGCATCATCTTCAGGGGGGCTTTCTAGTCCTCTTCTTTTTTTCTCTCTTTTTTTAGGGGGGGAGGGGTTTCCTATGGGTTTTATCCTATTTCTCTACTTTGTGAGAGTTTCTTTTTACGTGTGTACCTCATCAAGCCATGTATCCAGGACCCAATTTTGTTTTCCCACCTAAGCTATGCTTAAGTGGGGTGTTAGTGTAGGATATTATTTTCCTTGTATTTATTATTATGGATTATTCCTACACTTGTATTTAACTTGCTTAGGTGTTATTTTGAGGTCACTTAGGTGTCATAAATGAGGTAATTAAGGTACACATGCCCATGGGAGAATTTTAGTCAAATTGGTGGGTAAAGATACCCTTACCCACCAATATTGACATATGGAGCACACAAAAAAATTGGCAAAAGTCTTGTGTTCACATTGCCAAATGTCTTGGATCTATGCCTCCATTGTACCTATAAATATGCCTCTCATCTAAGCTATTTTTAATGAGTTATAAATGCAATATTATTATAATTCTACTCTATTTTGATTTTAGTCTGAAAAATGGAGTTCTGCTTCTATTTGCTTTGTATTTATAGTTCATGTGGTCGATTCTATTAGTTGGATCTTGGTTAATTTCATCACTATAAATTTTAATTTACAATATAGTTTTTTCAAAAATTTTCAATTTTTTTCAATTTTATACTAATAATAACCTATTAAAATTTCATATAAATCTAAATTCTATTTTAGGAGATATCATCAATATCATCACTTTTTTTTTTCAAAAATAAAAAGTGTGATTAGTAAATCTTATTTCTTGTGACATTTATTTTTATTTTTATAAATTTTAAGTTTATAGGGATTTTTTTTTTTATTGATATTAACATTATAATTTAAATCCTCACACCTTTTAATAAACTAATGACAATTTTTGTACAACCCCACTTGTTAAAGACTTAAATAAATAAAAATAAAAACCTAGCTTGCTAACCCTTTTTATAGTTAAGTCTTTATTTGATTAAGTAATTTTAGTTTGTCTAATTTGGTTTGTTAACATGATTGTTCATAAGGTTCAATCAAATCTTGCTTTTTTAATTTATTGTATTTACTTAAATTCATTTAAATAAGTTTTTTTTAGTAAGTGTTACTACTAAACTGCATATGCTCTTTCTTTGCATAACCTAGGTGGTGATATTAGAAATAAAAAGTAGTCATAGTAAATTTTGTAGTCAATAATTAGATTAGATTATACTCTTTTTTTACACCACATAGGTGGTCTTGGAAATCATAAATAATTCAAGTATCTTTATTTTTTATTTTGAGTGCTCTATCAACCATGGATTTCATCACCATGTAATAGGTCAAACCTCATGTACCAATAAGGTCTATAAATTGAGGATCAAGTGTTTTAATTTCTTAAATAACTATCCATTTAATTGGTACTATGTTGTGAAAGGGTTTCATCTTCCAATACTTAGGGTTTTAAAAACTACATTGAGGTTAGATTTTTTGATGACACTCTATAGAAATTCTATGGATAGAGTGGGCACATAGGTACTAGACCCTTTCATGCAGTCCATTAATCTTCCTCTTCCATAGTCTTGGGCGTCATGATATTGAAAGGTATATAGAGGACATCCTCTAGTATAAATTTTATAATTGTAATCCATAATAATCCATTTTTTTGTTTTATTCATGGTGCACCTTAGAGGAGCATATTACTTAGGTAAGTTACTCTCACCATACCCTTAAAACTAATTTTAGTGGGATACAAGCATATAAGCCTCTATATTCAGTACTCTAAAATATTGGGCTGACACTATCTAATGGTAAAGTAAGTATATATGAGAATCCACAAATCACTTAACACTTTGCCTAGATTTATCCTTTGAAATTATGGTTTGTTTATGTTGTATTAATATTATTAAATATTTTATGTTGTATATTATATGCTTTAAATTTTTTTCTCATTGTGATATACCAGTGAGTGAATCTTTGTCCTTTATGTTAAGTTTCATACACTTGTTGTGAAAACTAATGATCAAATATTTAATGACAAGGTAAGTTAAACAGCCTTTCATCAATACAAGTTATATTGTGTATAAATATCTTGGAGTCAAAACCAAAATACTTAGTCCATAACCATATTTGATCAACCGTATAGAGTCAAAATTATATTGAGTCCTTACTATCTTGGCTCACAACCTATTTTGAGTCAAAAACAAAAAATCCATCCAAATAATCCTGGATCAATCCAATATGTATCTTAAATACTTGGGTCACAAGTCCATCAATCCATTATGTCTACTAACTATCTTGGATCACAAATATATAAGGTAATCGTGAATCATAACTGTCATGGGTCACAATCTATCAATCCATTATGTATCCTAACTATTGCATGTTATAAATCTATCAATATTTTATGTATCCTAACTATATTGGGTCATAATTCCATCAATCCATTGTAAATCATAACTATATTGGGTCATTAATCCATCAATCCACCTTGAATTCTAACTATCTTTGATCCAATCCCAATCCTAAGTCACATACATAGAGTTACATCATGATTCCAACTGCCCAACTCTAATAATTTTTTTTTGATGATTTATATACATATATTAACTTAATATAAATATACAAATAATTCACAAAAAAATAAAGAGGCATGAGAGCACATCATGACACTAAGTAGAGCCTAGGAACAAATCATCCAAAGTATCACATCTAGGTAGCACCTAGAAACAAGTCACAAAATATTAGTCATAAGAGAAAACTATTAAGATGCTAGAGCAAGGCCTAAAGGTAGAGGATCCATATCATCTAGACCTCAAACAACACTTAGTAAGTCATTACGATCTAGAATAGGCTCCTAATTAGTAGCCTAAGCTGTGTCTAGTTCATCTATTGCCTAGGTCTAAGTGGGTGAGATGGCCAAAAAAAGGTTGGGAAACTTATCCAACATGTTAGTGCAGCCTCCAGGTGGTACCCCATAAGCATCTAGGCACAAAGGAGGAGGAGGAGTTCCCCAACCATCCTACCCAATAGGGGAAGAAGGTGGTGGCTACCACCCTCATTGTTACCCTGGAGGGGGAACATGCTAGTATGGGGTGCTACTATAAGAGCGACACCTAGAGTGGTTGTGATGATGTCCAACACAAGGTGACTAAGGCACTCTATCATCTAATTTGGGATCCCTAGGTGGATAAGGTAGAACTTGAGCCATAGCACAAGGATCATCTCCCTAGTGAGATAGGATGCCCTAAAGCTACCCAAGCTCCATGGCCACTTTGTTGGCTTGGAATTATATCTATAAAAAAACACTAGAGATAATGGAGGATTTGTGTGGAGTAAAAATATTAAAATCAACAAAAACATGATTAAGCATAGAATTATTTATCTCTTTCCAGATTTATAAGAGAATCTACACTCTGGAAGTATGCCAGACATGAGCTACTTTGGTGGGCATCATGGGCTTGTCCCCTAGGAGGATGTGCTACCAAAGGAAGAATTTAGGTTGGAAGGGCTTTAAGAGATCATAGATATATGACAAGACCTTTTAAGCTTTAGGAAGGACTAGAATAGATGAGGTAGGATCCCAAGATGTCTGTAGAAGGGACAAGTAGGTAATTGGACTTGGAGATGAATTAGCCTTCTGCTAATAGATAAGCCTTGATGTAGTATACACCATGTAAAATAGGCAATCTTGGGTTCTACACAACCCCCCCAAATAGTGTTGAAGTGAAAATTCCATGTTTTCATAGATGAGTGCAACCCCTAATGATTGCTAAGCTTATCAACCATGGGAAAATGTGGGGTGAGCCAATTAAAGCCAATCTAAGGAGTGTAATTGTAAAAGGGGGTTTAAATAAACCATTTCCAGTCCTTCCACCATAGTCTAGTAGAATTGATAGAGATTTTGTGGAGCATATAGGTGGAGACATATTTCTTGGTAATATTCTTAGTCTACATTGGCTAGACAAAATTTAGCTTTCACATCCTCCCAAGGTATCCAAGAGTGACAACATCTATAGAATATATCTTGGATATAGTGGATTCTTGTATGGTAAAAATTGAGGGCATTGATCCAGGGAACTTCAACCAAAGGAACCCTATCTTGAGAAAAGATGGGGGACCACTAAAGAGAGTGGGAATTAACATAGAGCCCATTTCAAAAACTATAACAATTCTAGAGGAGCCATGGCTTGATCTTTTCCCAAGATTTTTAGATGATTTTGTGTATAAATGACCCAATGATTTGAATGGGAGATTGGATGAAGAGTAAATTCAAGAAGCCAAGCCCTTTATAATATTTCTTTCCCTTAGGTAATCCTAAGTAAATGTAGAGTCTTAATAACACCTTCCAAGCTTTTGGACCCTCAATGGCCCTCACAACCCATTTAACACATAGGGCAGATCCTTGTCGAGTTATGTTGATAAATCCCATCCCTATAGCTTCACATGGAAGGTAAAAATATTCCTAGGTCACCTTATGGAAACCTTTACCTTAGGGAGAATTAGCCTACATGAAATCTCTAAACAATTTATCCAATTTTTGGTAAGACTTTTTTTAAGGGACCTAACATAATGAGTAGTACACATGGGTGGATGTAAGAATATTCAAGCAGATTTGAAATTTCCATGCTAATGAAAGAGACTTGGTCAGCTAGTAATCTAGCTTCTTAACAACTCTATCAACAACATATTTCCATAATAGAGGTGGTGAAGAATCAAAAGTAAAAAGGATGTTAAGAAAATTAAAAATTTCATTGTGTTGGATCCATGTCCAACCATACTAAGCTACCCATGGAGGTAGAGGGAGGTATGACTATCTGTAGCATCTAGTTTTCTACCATTTAAGATGCTAAAGCTACAAGCCAAGCATAAGGTGTGAAGAAACTAAAGGGTATTGTCCACATTGGCTTTATCTTCAATGATGGTAAGGAAGGAATCATTTATAAAATAGCCATTAATAAATTGCATGTCCTCATGAGGGTTGGCTGCATTGGGTGAGATGTAAATTCAATTAACAAGGGTGTAAGATTGGGCTTTGCTAAGAAGGTATCCAAACCCCTCAACAACAAGCATGTAAAGGGCTAGTGCTAAAGGGCACCCTTGGTGAATAGAATATAAAAGGCCAAATTACTCAAAGGTGACTCCATTAATGGAGAGGATAGTTGAGGCATATATGAAAATCATTTGAATAGTTTGAATGAAAATGGGCCCAAATCCTAGAGTGTGAAGCATGGCTAGGATAAAATGCCATTTAATACAATCATAAGATTTGTCAAAGTCAATTTTAATGAATAGAGCTTAATTTTTAGATCATCTAGCCTAGTCCATACCTTCCCAAATAATAATGATATTGTCTAGGATGTAGTAGCTCCTTATGAAGTTAGTTTGTTCTAGATGCACAATGATAGGTAGTAGATTGCATAGTCAGATCACTAGTGCTTTGGCTATGATTTTTATAGGAGACATTGAGGAGGGTGATGGGCTACTAGTTATAGATCAACTCCGAGTCTCCCTAATTAAGTATGATTTTGATATTTCCTTTATTAATATTTTTACCCAATGTGTGTGTGAAATGATTTTAGGTAAACCTTGAGCCAATCATTACCCATAAGATCCCAAAGGGTGTTTTAAAATTAAAAAGGGAAGCCATCAATGTTGGGGGATTTATTATTAGCCATATGTGTCATTGCTTCATGTAAATCATCTACAGTGAGTGGCCTATCAAAAACAACCCATTGAGTGGGAGTGAGTTTACAAGGCAAAACTAAAAGACATTGGTGAATGGCAGCTTCTTATTCAGTTGATAGGGCTTGAGCTTGGAACACTTGCTGATAATGGTGCACAAATGCTTACACTATCTATGGTGTTTCTAAGAGTCTATTACCAGCCTCAGTAATAAATTGAATTTATTGTTTTGAGTTTTTGGCTCACAACATTTGAAAGACTTCTTTAGATGCTTTATCCCCATTCTTTAGCCAATGAAGCCTGGATTTGACTTGGGCTCCCTGAGCATTATAGTTGTCTATAATATGGATGTACTGTCATAAGGAAACAACTCTCGCCTATAATATCTCATTAAAGGGATCTTTTTCTATAGCTAGGGCTACACAGCTTAACTCTAAAGAAGTAGCATAGTAGGAGTATCTCTAAATTTTGGTAAGCTAGTGGCCATAGATCCACATGAAGTAAAAGGTCCTTCAAATTACATCATCCCACTAGAGAATCCATCCATATTATTAGGAAGGATGTGGGTCTAAATTCTAGACTCTCCTAATGTGTGCCATCGTGGGCCCATGCTTGAGCAGAGAGGTGTTGAGAAAAAAATATATTTTATGGACCTTGGGCTTCATGAACTACCAATTCACATGAAACTAAATGGGTGAGTGGTTAGAAAGCCCAAAATATGGCATCATCTACACTGGCAGGAAGAATCTATTATCAAAAGAGAAGTAAGTTGGGAAGACATCATTGCCCTCTTAATATGATTCAAAATTTGAGTGGGGCATTCCTTAAAGTTACTCTAAGTGTACCAAACTTAATTTGTAGGCTAGTGTAAATTATTAGGGTCATAAATACCCCATTTAGTACACATATAGAACCAATCCTCCCTTTCACTAGCTACCCACTTCATGAGCAAGTGGCCCATTTTGTCCTCAAGAGTTACCACCATATTAAAGTCACCACATAATACCCAATGGGCATCAAGGAGATCATCTACAATCCACCACCATAAATGGGTACACTAAAACACATCATTCAAGGCATAAATATTAGTAAAGCCAAAAGAAATGTTTTCAATATTAAAAATGGCCCATACTAATTAGTTAGTGGGGTCCACACCAGATTGTACTAAGTTTGGTAGCCACCTTAGAGAAATTAATGTGATCACCCCTCCATGTCCTACTGCATGGTGACTATGCAAAATGATACTGTCATGCTAGATGAAATTACTAAAAGTTATCAATTAAAAATCCACCACCTTGACTTCTTACAAGTAGATAATGTCCATCTTGGGAAGCTTCCTTCTAAAATCATGCATGACAAGCTTACATTTTGGGTTTATGAGACCTTGAACATTCCATGAAAATGAATTTATAGATGATGAGAGTCAAGGGACATGTCCTCCAAATCTATCCCTTCTAAGGCATCATACTAGTTCTACAAAAAATACCCACTATTAGCATTCAATAATTCATATTGTTTCCTCAATTCAGTGTCAGCCAAAAACTCTGCTTCCTTCACCTTGTCATTCCTCATAAGAGGGATACAAGATCATTTTGGTAGGTCCCACTGAGAAGGAAGTGGACGAGTGGCAACATATGAGTGTGAAAATTTTGGAGAGCTAGGTCTAAATGCCTCAGGACCTTGAGACAAGATGTTTGTAGCCAATAAGGTGTTAAACACCTTAGGATTTTCAACCAATTTTGGGGTTTCTATCTATATGGGATCTTTTTCAACAAGATCTTGATCCTATAGGCCAATACTCAAGGATAAATTTCCACCTTTGGGGGAATTAGCTGAGTTGGATGCTTTGGGACATGAATTCTTCTTGCCTACCATTATCCATCCATCTTTAGCTATTTTTTTACTAGCCTCAAGAGAGGAATTGGGTGGTGAGGGTGAGTAGATAACTAAATTATTGTGAGCCAATTTAAGTGGAAAATCTTGTATCTTATGGTCTATATCTTTGTAATGAAAATAAGTATCAGGCAAATTGATATAAAGGACTCATTGAAAGTGCCTCACATCCATAACTTGCATTTACACACACTCCTTGAAGTCTCAAGATAGGTTTACTTCTACACAAACCCTATTTTGTGATCTAGTACACTAGAAGTAGTTTTATTTGTGACAAACCACTTGGCCTATAAAGGATTGCTATTTTGTGGATAAAGTGTTAGCGTGGGAGTGGGAGGCTTAGGAATTCAAACCAAACTATAACTTTATGAGTAGTGTTCTCTGAGACTATAAAGTCTCATGTCCAAGGGAAAAGGACCATGAATGAATTATTAACATACCAAGTGGTAGAATTCTAGAGGATTCCTTTGGCATGGGTTGGGTTAGAGAAGTAGAAGAGGAGGAAACCCTTAGTCATGTTCTATACACTCTCTATCTTGATGGTGTGAGATGCCTAGTGAGTTTGAACCTAGGAACATAACATAATTTTAGAGGGGATTCTCCCAACAAAATAACCTATTAAATAAAACGAATTTAACCATTGACATGTAAAGTTAAATTTAGGAATAAGTAGTATAACATCAGGTTCTAAAACATTACCTCATGGTATACTTTTGGGACAAACTTCCTTAGGTGCTTGCAAGGGGCCATTGCTTATTTTATTCTCTACAATTGAAATAGATAAGATAGTATGGGGGGAGGACATTATAAACACTAGCCTCACTTGAAGGAAAGAAACCCTAAATGGAAATTAATGTTAAGTCTTGCAGGTATTTAAAGCTATGGTATGAACCAAGGATGGACAAGTGAGGAACCAAGGGCTGACTCAATGGCAAGCATGGATAAAACCCTAGAAGCTCAAAAAAATTAACCACAAAAAGCCTTTTAAGGGAAACTCAACTCTAATAATATTTGAATAGTACTTAATATGGGGAAAAACCTTTTGGTAGAGACCCATTTCACTTTAAAAATAAAGAACATGTAGAGGTGAATGATGATGATAGTCTTGTTAATTATAGTGAGTGTGGTCTCAATACTAATAATTCACCTAAAAAGGCTCTTGAACAAGGTTAAATCTATCTCTTAGCACACAAGGATTAATCCTTGCTACATTTTCTAGGGGTCAGTTTAAACTACCTCCATATTTTAATCTGAAGGACTTACATCACCTTATAAGTAAGAGGGATAAAATCCTTCAAGATCTACTTAGTACCTCCTTAGATAAAGGTAATAAAATCTTAGAATATTTTCATTAAATTTAAAATAATTTTTCCTACATTAATGAAGATAAAGGGAAGGTAGTTATAGAGAACCCACCCCAACAAAATGAACCTTTTAATGTATCCAAACATTTCTAATAATTGATCTAAAAGATAGCTGATATTCAATCTAAGATCAATTTTTCAAATCTAAATTCAAAAAAATCAATATAAATCAATCAAATAATCAAAATCAACCCACATGCTCACCTCTAAAGAATAAATTATTTGTCTAAACGTGGCAAAACATGAAGGACCAAATTCAAGGTTTGCAATATGGGAGTCTATCCTCAAGTAAAAAGTTTAAGTTTGAAGAAATATGTCCTTATCCTTTTGACATAAACATGATGAGAGTAAATTTTACAAATTATTTCAAACCTCCAAATTTTGATAAATACAAAGGTAAAGGTGACCCTAGGGATCATATTAAGGAGTTCTACATGGTTTACCAAGAGTTATCCTATAGGGATAACTACTTACTTTAGCTCTTCCCATGCAGTCTAGGTGGTCAACCTTTATAATGGTTCTTATGTTTACCCAAGGGTTCAATCACTACCTTTACAAATCTCTTTGAAATATTTTTTACATATTTATCATACAACTTAGAACATGAATTGAACATGCTAGACCTATAACATGCTAAACAATGAAATGGAGAAAGTTTATCCTCTTTCTTATAGAGATCATGTGCCTTAGCCAGCCATTTTCCTTGGCTACCACTTGAAAAAAATATTATTACCATTTTCATTAACAATCTCAACTTTGATATGTATTATCACATCCAACATCTTTGTGTTAACTCCTTTGATGAAGTCATTGAAAAAAGAGTTCAAATAGAAAGGGCACTTATCACCAACTATCTTATCAAAATTTTCAATAAGGAAAACTAAACTAAAATTGATAACCCTATTGAGAAATTAGTCCTCATATGGCAGTTTAAGTGTTCCACATTAGATAATTAGTTAGTTAGTTTGTGTGATATAAAATATATTATATCACATGAGTAAATAAATAGTTTATGTAATTGTGTGAGAATAAAGAGTTGTATGTGAGCTAAAACAACTCACTAGAAGATATGTTTGTGGAAGTATATGTAAGAGATAAGATATATGTAAGGGATAGAATGAGGTTTTTGTGGATTAAGAGATTAGTGCTAACTCCTTAGTTTTAGGAGATACTTTCACTATGTATGTAATACTTTCCATTAAACAAATTAATAAATTGTGACTAACCACAAATTTTAAGAGAGGATTATCATTTAATTTTATATTAATGGCATTAGATTAGTTCCCTTAGACCTCTCTATCTTCCCACCACTCATTTTTTTTGCTTCAAAATGGCTTAGTGGCTATGCAGTGCATCCCATATGTAAATGCCTTTTTTCCTACATCTACACCTGCTAACATGATATCAATAATTTCTAGTGTATACCAAATGGAAAATTACCAATATTCATCACCCACATGCATTATCCTCTTTTATTCCATGCTATCCATTCCATATATTGTTTTCACACCATTTTATCCATTATCTACATACTAAAAAATTATTAAAATATATAAATATACATACATACATACATACATACATACATACATACATACATACATACATACATACATACATACATACATACATACATACATACATACATACATACATACATACATACATACATACATATATATATATATATATATATATATATATATATATATATATATATATATATATATATATATATATATAATAGTTTGTTGTAGTTTTGTTGGATTTATTTATATCGTGAAATGATGTACATCTATTATTTGATATTTTCATGCATTCTATATTTGAAGGCATGCTATACAAGGTATTTGAACTTCATTAAGGGATTAATTTTTTTAATTTGGAACCTCTTGAACTTAACTTATTGAATTATTTTGATCAAGTTTCATTTCAATCTCTCTTGGTGAGCTCCTACCTCATGAGATCCTTATAATGGATTTTTTATTCTCTGTTATCACCATAGAACTTAGTCAGAACCCTTCAAATACTATGTGATTTTATCTTTATGTGCTTGTACAAAACTATGAAAACTTGAACTCGTTCTTCCTGTGTTAGACTCCTCTTGACTTATACCAAACTGCATAATGATTGCACTATTTGTTTTATCTTCCATCAAGCTCTTACATCTATTGGATCCAGTGCCTCCAACATAGTTCCTAAATCAACCTAATATCTATTTGACCTTAGAAATGGTGATGACATACCATTTTAATTAGTGTGTCATTCTCCATTTTATTAACAATCCTATAACACTCTTGGCCACATCTCCACCGACTACCCTCAGTGAAACTTTAGAAAAAAGAATGATTTTGAAACTTCATAGTTTTGAGATTAGTTTAATCCATAAATGATGAATGTAACCTATGGTGGAACTCAAAAGCTCATATTACTCCACCAATTCTATTGGCTTTTCTCTTTAGATCATCGTCCACAGTTTGTGATACATAGAAGTTTGAATTTTTTAAGTTTTAGGTTTATTTAGTTTTAGGTTATATATTTTTAATATTATTTGGGATTAATTTTTCAAGTATTTTATGAGCCCATGGTTTGGATTAGAGAATAATGGTTCTAGGTTTTGTTTTTTAGTTTTTAGTTTTTTATTTATTAAGTTTTTTTAATTTTAATTGTTTAAGTTTGTTTAGGTTTTAGGTTTTATTAATATTCCATGGTATTTAGTGTTTTTACTTAGGTGTCAATGTTATTTTAGTTAATAATATTTAGTTCATTATAGTTTATATTTATGTTTCAGTTGTTTTATAATATATTTAATAGTCATGTCTCTTTATTTTTTGTTAATAAATATTTTTAAATTGATTATTATATGTGGTCTATTTCTTTTGGTATAAGTTTTTTTGTTATTATAATGAGTTATTTAGGTGTTATTTGATTTAGGTATAGTTTTTTTAATATAGAATTCATATTTAAGTTTGGTTCATTTTTTGAATGATTGATGAGTTAGTAGTCATTTGTATATCCTTAGTCCTTTGTCATCTTTTTTTGGAAGCTATAAAATAAGCCTATGTTGATAGGAAAATATTTTGTCAAATAAATATCTTTAATGTAATAATGTTCCCTTTATGTAAAGGATGCATTCTTGGGTGAACCCAACATCCATCTTGTGGAGAGGAAACATAAATATGTATAGTCCATGTAGTTCTTCTCCCCATGTTCACACTAAGGGGGAATGTTGAGGAATTAGTCCTCATATGGGTGTTTAGGTGATCCACATTAGATCATTAGTTAGTTATTTTGTGTGATATAAAATATATTATATCACATGAGTGAATATAGTTTATGTATTTGTGTGAGAAAGAAGAATTATATGCAAGCTAAAATAACTCATTAGGAAATAAAATTGTGGAAGGATATGTAGGAGATATGGTAAAGAGAATAAAGGAGAGATGTAAGGGATATAACGAGGTTTTTGTGGGATAAGAAATTAGTTTTGAATATTTATTTGTAGGATACATTTTAGCTATATATGTAATACTTTCCATTGAATAAATCAATGAATTATGATTGATCAAAAATCTCTTGAGAGGAATCTCATAGAAATTTCATAAAAACCAAAGTTTTTAAGTAAGAACAAGAATGTGGTAGGTGATGGTATGAAAAATGTTAAACATGTTAAAAATATTCAACCTACACCCAAACTCACCCTATAAAGTGGAAAAAATAGACAAGGGAAAGATGAAATAATTATACTCCTTTAAATGACCCCCTTAATGTAAATTTTTAAAAGTGAGTAACTGCTAATATGATGGTACTTATAAACACTAAACCCTTTGATGAAATAGTCATAAACTTGGTAGAAAGAAGATCAATATTATGAGTATCATAGAGTCAAAGGTCATGCCATCAATAGATGTATAAAACTTAAAAAATATATCCAAGATATTTGGTTGTGACAATATATAAATAGAGAATAATACCTCTACACCCAATAATAAAAATCTAGGGATATACCAAGATCCATTTCTGAAACATGACAAGTCAAGGTGAAACCAATAATGTCAAATCTACCCAAGATGCCAATAAATTAAACTCCATTGTAAGCCATGTCAAACACATGGATAATCACATTTCTGTGACCAAAATTAAATCCCAAGATTGCATGGTCACTACAAGGCACACAAAATCCACTATCTATAGTTCTAATTTGCCTAATTTTGAGGGAAAATATAATATCATTGAGCATCTTGAGAAGATAACAGCCTAAATATTTATTATGAACCTTCTTAGAATGTCCATTACCTATAAATATGTCTTATAAAAAACCTTATAGGAGTTAAAAGTTCCTAAAGATATCAACCCATTTATTTCCAACCCTTTGCAATATATTTGTCCTCCAACAATTAGGTCACTTTTGATCACACTAAAATATTACTTGTTGGTTTATATCATAATTTACCCTTATATATTGAAGTCATAATATTAAATCACAAATTTAAAAGGGTATTAATAGACAATGGGTCTGGTTTGAACTTGTGTACATTAAGTTTGATTCAACATCTCAGTTATTAGACAACACTAGAACCCAATACCATGACTATCAAGGCTTATGATAATTTCTAACACCAATTAGTAGTAATTATACATCTTCCATTTTTTATGTGTCCTATAATATATATATTTTTTAATACATCTATTAGATATTTAAATTTCATATAACCTCACCTTGGCTGACCATGGATCTAAACCATGAATGTCGTTCCCTCCACACTCCATCAATATATAGATTTTTCTCATTCTAGAATGGAAGTTACTATTATTGGTGATATTTAACCCTTTAAATATTATACATTTTTATAAGGAAGATACCTCAAATCCAATTATTTACCCATTAAAAATTATACCTATGAAACTAATGAGGAATCACCAAAGCTCAAAAACTATATCCATCCAAATGAGTACCATTTACATCCAAATTTAAAACTCCATCAACCAAATATAAGTTTAATACTATTGACAAATTCATGTGAGGATATTAAATCCATGATTCCTTATATTTAGGAAAAATCCATATGTATCCAAAAAACCATAGCAAGCCCCACTATAGGAAAGAAACATAAATTATTTATTAGTTTAGTAAAAGTTATTTTGTTAACAATGGATTCTTTTTAGATGAATAGATCAAAGATTATAATCCTTATTGGATTTAAAGTTATGATCTTGAAATATGATTTCAAAGTAATAAATATTATATATTGAAATCCATCATGTGTAATATTATTAATTATAAAGGCAAAGGTCTTGGTGTCTAAGAACAAATATTTATAGAACCAAGATTTATCAAAGAAAATGAAGCACATCAAGGCATTGGATATAAAGTGCTTAGTGTGGAGCTACATTATTACATCAGTGATTATTTCATGTTGTCTAAGGAGTGATATTTTTAATCAAAATGAGTTATGTACATATTTTCTATGAGGATATTTCATCCATAAACATTTTTCATGGCACATTTGTTTTAACTCTTGAATTCTAGCACCCCCAACTCATAATTTGGGATCAACATGATCTATATTTAAAACAT
>JARHVA010006519.1:660000-860000 GCA_037957365.1 Torreya grandis | reverse complement strand
ATTTTAGAAGAGCATGAACTTCATCTTGAGTGACACAACAAAGCAAGGTACCTTTAACATTATGATAATATAATATGCCATACCAAAATACATATTTGCAAGCTTTATTATGAATTTTGGTATTTTTATGAGAGTTAGTATTGGTAGGATAAGTATGCTTCTTGATAAATTGAATGATATTATTATTATACCATGGGATTTGTTGAGTAGTGACAACCTCAATATGGAATATAAGAGAATTATTTATGGTTGGTAATGAATATTGTGATTTGTGTATGTTGATGATAAATCATGAATCATGAAGGGATTGATGAAGGTGAAAAAGAGAAGTAGATGAAGCAAGTGAATTAGATATAACATTCTGATCTTGTGAAATTGTTTTTATGGTGAAGAATTTTAAATTTTTAGCAAGAGTGATGGAAATTTGATGATGTGAAATAATATTTTCATTTTTTCTCTAATAGTTATGATTAGCTTGATGAAAAATGAGTTATGAATCACCTAAATCATGTGGGTAAGGGATATATAAATTGGTGGTAACTTGCATGCCTAAAATGAGATATTCATACACAACCATGTTATTAGTAACATTAGAGTTTAATCAGAAAGCAAGAGGTATGAAATTTACATGGGGATCACCTAAGACACATATTGCCATAGCTCTTTGAAGACATTTGGCTCCATAAAAATGAAGTGTCCAAGTATATTCATGAAAATAAATTACAACTAAAGGTAATTATTTGATGATGACCTTGGATTTTGGTTTAGAAATTGAAGTGTCTGATTCATCAAGATTATTGGCTTCAAGTTCAACTATAAAATTTTGAAAATAATCTTTGAGTGAAATAAATTTAATAAGACCCTCAATTTAAAGGATTGATTCATCAGGAAGAGTGTCTTGAAGGTAACTAGCGATTATTATAGTTGTGGTGGTAAGTTGATCAGATATAAATTTGTGAAGAAAATTTAGGATTCACATGGTAGTTAATTATTTACTTTTGATAAGTTAGTTAATAATATATTATTGCTATGTAACAAATATATATATATATATATATATATATATATATATATATATATATATAGAGAGAGAGAGAGAGAGAGAGAGAGAGAGCGAGAGAGAGATTGCTATATGTGAGTGCAGTTGTTCAACCAACTCACAAAAATAGGAGAGTTGTTGAATTAACCTCCTTGATAATAGGAAATATTATTCCTATATATAATTGTAATGGTTTGAATTAAATGTAATATAAAATATATACTGTGTTCAAATATTTTATTGTGTACTCTATATGTTTGGCTCCAATAGTCTTTGCATGAGTTGAAACACTTTATAATATCCTTAGATTATTAAAAATGGTATTAGATAATTTTATAATCATGTGCTATAGAATCAAAATGAGTCTCTAAGGGGTAGGTGTACTACTGATCTACCCATATGAATGATAAAAGAATAATTTGAAAAGGATTTCTTATGGTGTCTATGTTCATATTCAATAAATGCAGTTCTTGTAGCATCTAATTAGTGCATGATAGTTTTATAGTTGGTATGTTTGCATCTAGTGAATTATCATTAATTCTAATACACTCACAAGGTGATCATCAAATTCTATGGGTAGATTCAGAACTCATTTGCATCCACATTTCACTAACTCTGTCTGCTTGTAAATTTTGAGCTTATTTACATTGATCTACTATGTAGTTTCCACCATCATAATTTTCAATTCTCAGACTACATTCAACATTTAAAATACCAATATTACATTAAATTAATTTAGAATGAGGCTATATATTATATATTTGTCTTATTTATCTAATCTTTGTGTGAGCTAGATCATGCTATCAAAGATGACACACATTTGGATAATATTAAGTCAATTAAAAACATTAGATGATATCTGTGCAAGATGTGAAGCTATCAAAAGTGTATAGTTAGGACTATTCATCTCTGTGAAGCTTTCAAATAATGAAAATTTATGTGTATACATATGATTATACTGGCTAAAGGAGAGAATCAAAGTTATCTCCAATCACATATACATTTTCCTATTTATTGTGTGATTTGTGGTTTCCAACATTACCATTAATATTAAAATTATACAAAAGTTACAGTCCATTCTATAAATCACTATGTAGATCTATTTTAATTCATAGGAGATCAGATAACATCAACCTATAGCCAAATCTCAAATGTCATGTTCTCTCAATCTTGGCCAATTTATAGATGTTGATACATATATTTTTTTAAATTTTAGTTTATAGTTTGTTTTTGAATTCATTACCTATAGAAAAAAATTATCATCAAGTTTTTATGACATGATTAGTGTTTTCAATTAATTTTTAATTTTTATAGTTTTAAATTCATTACCTACAAATGGAAATTATCATCAAGTTTTTAAGACAGGACTAGTGTTTTCAATTAATGTTAATTTTTATAGTATCTTAGGTCATTATTGATTCAAGTTTTTAATTCAATCTAGTTTGTACTATGTTTTATGTCTAATTATAGAGTCTCAACATTTAGTCTTATTAAAATATTTTTAAGTTATAGATTTATGTATTTTGTTTAGAGTCAAATTTTTAGCATCTAGTTATTTTCTATGTCGTCATTATGAAGATCAAAAGTAAAATCTTCCTTTTGTAAATAAGGTACATTTTTGGTTGAAACTAACATCCTGAGTTGTTTAGAATTATGGAGGGGGGAGTTTATTATAAAAAATGACATGCAAGTAAAAATTCAAATTTATCCTTAAATTTATATTTATATGTAAGTATCAATCAGAAGGAGGTCAGAGACAACAGAGGAAGGAGATGTTTTAGCGACTTCTCATTAGTCACCAATGACGAGGCCTCACTTCTAGTATGGTGATTTATTTTTTAGTTGTGTGGTGCAATACATTTATTTTTGAGTGTTATGAAAAATAAAAATAGATGTAGTATGTTCCTATTCACTTGTGAGTATTCCCTATGTAACCATTTTTGTATAATCATTGTAAAATGTTGATAAAAAATGTATTATAGTAATCATGATGTAAAGGTTATTGGTAAACCTATGAAAAACCATTTAGAAATGTTATTGGTAAGCCTATAAAACCATTTGTGTAAGGTTATTGGTGAACTTGTAAAACCATTTCTGTAAGGTTATTGGTAAAATAGTAAAGACATTTGTGTAAGGTTATTGGTGAACCTACAAAATCATTTGTGAAAGGTTATTGGTTGAAGCCTAGAAAACCATCAATATACAGGTTTAGAGGATGAATATAAGTGTGGGTGCCATTCATACCTAGATGGTTTCTATATCCATTCATGAAAGTAATTTGTGAAGATACATATTATTTAGTATTTTGGGCAAGCCTAATGTAGCACAGTTGAGAAGCTCATGAGCACACAAAGGTGGCACACTATAATAAGAGAATCGGGTATGTTATACCATGTAAAATTTAAGGGGGGAATGTTAGGAAAATTTAGTATTCACATGGTAGTTAATTATTTACCACATGGTAAATATTATTTACTTTTGATAAGTTAGTTAATAATATATTATTGTTGTGTAATATATATATATATATGTAGAGTTTGATATATGTGATAAAAGTTGTTTAACCAACTCATGAATATAGGAGAGTTGTTGAAGCAACCTCCTTGATAATAGGAAATATTCTTCCTATATATATTTGTAATGGTTTGAATGAAATGTAATATAAAATATAGAGTGTGTTCAAATGTTTTCCTATGTACTCTCTATGTTTGGTTCTAATAGTATTTTCATGAGTTTAAACACTACATAATCTCCTTAGTTTATTAACAAACTTGGCATTTAATTAATTTTTTCATAATGATTCTCAAATTGAATTCTATCAAGAGAACCATATATTTTCCAATTCTATCACTGGGTAAGAAAGCTTTGGATAAAAAGTGATGAAGTGGGTCAGAATGGGTGATGACATAAGTGGTTCAATAAAGCATGTAATGCCAAACTTTTTTAGTTGTAAAATAAATAGCGAGATAATCACATTTGACTTTGGTATAATGTGTCTCATAGTATATTAAAGTGTGACTAATATAATATATGGAATATTCACAACCTATTTCATATTCTTAGGCAAGCATTTCCCCAACTGATATGGGGTAGAGGAAGTGTAGAAGATTAGATGATGATCATTAGAAGGTTGTAAAAGAGTGGGAGGATGTAGTAAAGATTCTTTCATGTTGTTGAATGATTTTTGACATGAATTAGTACATTCCAAATATATATCTTTATTGATAAGGGAGTTAACTAAATAAATAAGGTAATCCATCTTAGGAATGAATCATTAGATTTACCTAAGTTTACAAAGGTATGTTCATATAACTGGAGAAGAATGATGGATAAGCATTTTTAGAATGGATTTGGTTTTAGCAGGATCTACATCAATCTCATGTAAAAAAACTAAGAATCTTAAAAGTTTTCTTGAGGTGACACCAAAATTTCATTTATAATGATTGAGTATAACTTTGAATTTGATGAGATGATAAAAAATGATAGCAATATCGTGAAGATGATTTTTAAGATGCTTGTATTTAGTGATAAGATCATATACATAAATTTTGTCTATTTTAGGAATGATATCATGAAACTTATGGTCCATTTTATGTTTATAAGTGGCACCAAAATTTTTAATATCAAAGTGCATTTTAATGTAACAATAGGTTCCTCATTCCATGGTAAAAGTGGTTTTATGTTGATCTTTGGGAGTGATATGAATTTGATTATATCTTGAGAATCCTTCCATGAGAGATAAAATTTCATATCTATTGGTGAAATCAATAATGGAATCATTTTATGGTCAATGAAATTATATTTGAGACATGCTAAGCTAAGATTACAAAAGTCTATATATATGCAAATAACCATGGTGACTTTACTACACATAGGAACAATATTGGATACCCATTCAGAATAGTCTAGGGGTTTGATGAATTTGGCATATAAAACCTTGATGATATCTTTATGACATAAATTATAAATATCAAGAGGGAATTTATGTTGATTTTGATGCACAATTTGTTTTATCAAAATAGGTAAGGATATTATGGACCATAATTCTAGTATCTATATTGAGTATGTCTACGTATGACCATGCAAAAGCATTGCTATATTTGTTGAAAAATAGACTAAAATTATCATTTTTGGTAGGATGAAGTTATTTGGAGATGATAATAGGTTGATAAAAAATAGTGATTCCATAAATAATTGTAATACTTTTACAATAAGCATAGCATTTTCATCTTGCAAATGATATGGAGCAGGAGGAAGCGTGAAAATAAGATGTGTTTAGGATTGACACGAGGAATAAATTTATTAAAACAAGGAGCATTTTTACTAAAGTGACCAAGCTTATGATGTTGGCATGGAATTTAAATGTCATAAGCATAGAGTAATTCCAAAATAACTTCATCAATGAGGAGTATGGGTAAATGTCCATAATACTCAACATCAACTTCAAGATCCAAATTTAAATTTTCAAGATTATCAAACTCAGAATGTATTTATTGAATATTTGTAGCTTGTGCATATAAGTTAATTTTAGGATTAGAGGTATAAGGGTTTTCAATAGAATATGGTATCAAGATAGTGGGATAAACACTATTATGGGTGGTGATTGAGTTATGTGTAATAATTATGGGATTGGTTTGGTCGATATGATCTAATGGATGTAATAAATCATGGTTCCCTATATTGATTAGATAAATGTAGTCAAGAATTTTAGGTTGGATTATATCAGATTAGTCAATTTATTATATGAATCATGGAGTATCTAAAAAGTATGCATTGATAGGTGGTACATATCCTTTAGGTTTTGCTCACTATCAAAGAATATGTAAATGAAATAAACATCATGATTGAAGGCATGCATTTTTGATAATTTATTTTGATAATGTAAGATGTCTAAATCTGTTGACTGAGCTTGAGTTATAATGTAACATCATCATAAGATGGAGACATAACACATGTATCTATTTGAATATGAACATATGTGGTGGAGATGCTCATATTACTAAAAGTGTGAGGGAACATGGATAAAGGGGATTAAAATAGTTTGGCCACTTCATATTAATTACAATTAAATCATATTCTATGTAAGAAGATTCATGTGCATTACAAGGGGGAAGACTGTCATTAATATTATCTACCAAGGGAATGGTTTGATATCATGGAATAAGGTAAGGAGGGAGACATTTCATGATATAAGGAGGTAATAGAGTGGTATTGTAAATGTTTTGTAATATGTTAGGTTCATCATCATTTGAATCTTAACGAGTTACATGTAGATATTAAAGCATATTAAGAAATTTAGGAAGAGGAGGACTATTAATATAATAAATAATGGTGATACAATCTTGAGATTTGGGATTTAGAATTTAGATGATCCAAGGATTAGGATTGGCCTCATGTTTGTAATGTTTCCCATAATATATGATTTTGATATATTGGCTACTATAATATGTAATAGTTGACATATTATGAGTCTATGGGTAGCCTAAGAACATGTTTTAAGATAAAAGAAGATCAAGAACCATGAACTTGGTGTGGATTATTTTGGGTCTAATGTTAAGAGGGAACAAAATGTAGCCAATTGATTTTTGATTGGTCTTATAAAATACATGACATGTTAGGTGGGTTTGTTTGAGTTTTTTTTTGGAATATCTAATTTGTTGAACTACCCAAAGAGAAGCAACATTGATACTAGATCCTTCATCAACTAATTTTTTTTGAATTAAAGTATTATTGATGTCAATTTTGATAAAAATAGGTGGATCATCAACTTCAAATATAATTTCATAATTTATTATATCATATTTATTAAATTATATGGAGGGTTTAGACAAAGAAATTATTTTGACAACATGCACCTCTGTAGGTTAAGAAACATTAGGAGGTAACTTAGACTCAGTAGATAAATTCTATTCAACATCTTATAGTTATTTCATAAGGAAATTGTAATGACAAGGAGAATTTATTACCAATTATATGATAGGAATTTTGCAAGGCATAAAATTAAGTTCATCCAATAAATTCTAGTGAGATTTAGAATAAGAGTGAGTGTGAGCCTTAGGTTGATTAGGTTGGGTACCTTTTATAAGTATCTGATGGTCCACTGGTGGAGGTGGACCTTCACTAGTGGTTGATTCTAAAGATGAGGGTTGATATGTTATATCATATTAAAGGAGTTTATCTTAGGTAGATGGATTATTAGGTTTGGTAAGGGTCTTTGTGAGCATGTTTACAATGATAATTGACTTTATCTACCTTCACATTTTGAGAATTAATATAATATTAATCATTATCAATGTCAATAAGACAAACCTTTTCATTAGTGTGTTGTGCATTTGGATCAAAAGAAGGTTTGTAATAATTTTGAGTAGTATGTTTGAAAAGTGTCTCTTTTGAGAAGCTTTGAGATAATTGAGATGGCATAGTTTGATCATAGTATCATGATCAAAGGAATATCCTAACATGAAAGAAACTAAAAAAATTACAAGTGCACACCATATCTCATGAGAATGACCAATGTTGGCTTTGGAACCAACAAAATTTATAGGGATCATATCATGATGGGGAGTAGTATTATCATAGATGAAAGGTTTAGATGGAGATAATAATTTATTTATTTCTAAGACCATCAAAGGTAGGTGGGAGGGGTTTTTAATATCAAATTTGACTTCTCCCATTTTTGTTGGAGTGTATTTAGATTGATAATTTGTACTGGTTATTACATTATTTAAAGTTTGGAATGATTTATTTATTGAATTATGAGATGGTTCAAATTGATTCATAAGGAAATATTGTCTTTTAGCTTAATAAAAAACCTCTTCTAAGTTTTGAGGAGAAAAGATGAATATCTTATATTGAAGAGAGGCTTGAAGAGTAGTAATGAAAAGTTTAAAAATATTATCATTACTCAAGTTATGGTTAGCTTTTTGAGCTAATGATTTACTCTTTTTATTAAAGGATGAGAATATTCAATATGTAATTGATTATCATTGATGAAATGACTAAGATAATTATTAGGAATATCATTTTGTTGAATTATTTAAATAGAGAATTTATGAGATCCTATAGTTACCATACGAAAGGGTGGGGGAGTTGATTATATGATTCTAAAATATCTCCCATAAATGTTTTGATAAGAATTTTAGTGGTATCAAAAACATTAGTTTGGACCCATTCCTTATAGAGATTACCAAATGTTTTGAGGAAAAGAATAGGGTCTTTAGTTCCATCATAGTTAATAGTTGGAGATATGTTTCCATTATCTATGGATATGATCAATGGAGTTAAAGGTTCATTTTGAATATGTTGGAACATTTTGTTGTGCATGAGAAGTTGAGGTATGATATTCCCATTGGAAGATCTAAGAAGAGGGGGGATAAAATTTTGATTATGAGGCATGACAATATGGGTTTGACTTACCATTTATAAGATATGATTTTACATTTGGATCATTTGGTAATTGTTAATCTTTTACATAACATTCATTTGCTAAACCATTTGATAAATAATTTGAGTTGTATCTATGGGTGGATTATGAATTCTAGTGGTAGGAGGTGTAATGTTAGTGTTGGTAGGAGGATTATTCCCAAGGTTATGGATATGAGTGTCCCTTATGGGAGGATTTCCTATTGGAGTATTCCCTATGTGATGGTTTCTTATGTTAGTATCAATTGCTCCAGTGGTAAAGTAAGGAAGTTTAAATATGGTATCATTCATTTTATAATTATATAGATCATCATTTTGAATAATGTCTACCATGTTGCATTTTATTCACCTAGATGATGATCAAGATAAATTTGACCATGAGGGTTTATCCTTTTGGGTGGATAAGGTAGGTAATAAAGAGACACCAGTGTAACTTTGAATAAACTACCAAAGAATATTATAATTGGTGATTTCATAATGTTAGCTAAGAATTAGGAGGAAACATAAAACATAACACGGTTAACCACCTAGTGCACTAGGTCAACCAGGGTCAACTTATTTCAAAACACATGAAGGAAAAAATAATAATCTAGAAAGCTACTTGGCTAACTTGTATGAATTAGTTGGATAAACATCGCAAGTAGTAGTTTAGAAACCTACTAGATCAAACTAATCCTAATTAGTTGGAAAGCTAGGTAGAGACAATAGTCTAGAAACCTAAAAGATTAAATTAGTTAACTTAGTTGGATAGATAGGTAAAAATAATAGTCTAGAAACCTACAAGATTTACCTGGTTAACTTACATGGATAGACAAATAAAAATAATAGTTTAGAAACCTAAAAAATCAAAATGGTCGACTTAGTTGGACAAATAGGTAAAAATAGTAGTTTTAAAACCTATTAGATTGACCTAGTCAACTTAGTTGGATATATAGTTAAAAGATAATCTAGAGACCTGCATGATCGACCTAGTTAACTAGTTGAATAGACAAGTAAATATAATAGTCTAGAAACATACTGAGTCAAACTAGTTGACTGAGTTAGTCAGATAGGAAAAATTAGTTTAGATACCTACTAGGTCAAGATAGTCGACTAAGTTGGATACATAAGTAAAAACACCAATATTTAAACCTATTGAATCAATATGGTTGACTTAAATAGACATGAAAAAATAATAGTCTAGAAACCTACTAGGTCAAGCTAGTCAACTGAGTTAGATAGATAATAAAAATAATAGTCTATAAACCTATAGGATTGACCTGGTAAAATTAATTAGATAAACATGTAAAAACAATATTTTTGAAACCTACATGATCGACCTGGTTGACTTAGTTAGATTTGGAAATTTTTAATGTAAACTTGATGATGTAGTCTAAAAATAGAGCTAAATAATTAAAATATAAAATATTGAGTCAATCATGTTCAACTGTATCAGTTGAAACATAGTCAACTAGGTTGATGCTAGTTGATCTATTTGAACCATAAAAAACACAATTATGTCAACACTGGTTGACACAATCTACAACACCAAGGAGATGCTATATAAGTAGAAATGGAAGTGTAAAGCTAACTAACTATTAACTAGCTATTTGAAAACAAGATCAAGAAGATGCTCTAATAGGACTTGATTAATTTGTAGGTTCCCAAAGACACTTGATTATCTATTAGATATTGATAATCCAATGTTTCATAGATTTGAATATGGAGGATTAGACCTTGCCCAAAGCCCACTAAACCTAATTTTAAGGGTAAGATAGAAGTAACTTATTAACAGTAACTACTAATCGATGCACCACATAATCAAACAAATGGATTAATTCCTAAGGTTTAATATAAAGGGAAGACATAGGCATTTCATAAATACCATGAGGTACATGGAAACTAAATACCATGTTTAGCTCAATACTATGTCTATGATTATTGAGGCAATCCCTCACTCCATGATATCTATAAACAATAAATAAAGACCATAAACAGAGTATCACATATCCTTTCATGATAATATATAAGTAATTTTAAAACTATTGGTACATAATTTCTAATGAAATCAAGACAAAGTAAAAACAAAGGAGAAAATCACGTGGAAAAAACCAATTTACAATTTTTGAAAATAAATAAATAGGAAACCAACTATTTTTAAATTAAAAGTGAGATTAATTACTATGAAAATAAATTGAAATGACTTCCTTATGTAGAAAGTGAAACACACAAAATAAGGTCAAAGAAGGGTAATCTAGTTGAGCAAATAGAATATAACAAGGTTGACATTGGTCATGTTTTAAAAAGCCGCCAAAACAAACTAGGCTAGCTATGTTGACTTAGTTTTTTGGGAATACAATCAAACACATAACTAAGTTAGCTAGGTCAACTTAGTTGACTATGTGATACATGTTTAATATAACTAAAAATTTGACAATAATATAATGTAAATCTAAAATACTAAGTGATTTTACTAAAATAAATAGATAAAAAACTAAGATAATTGACAAATTTGAAGTACTAAGCTGGTTAGAAATAACCTGAGTAATATAACTAGGTTGACTAGGTTGAATTTGTTTGATAATACTAAAAATGAAATATATAAAATGAATTGTGTCAACCAACATGACCTATTTTTATGAGACTAAAAACTAAAATCTATAGAAAATGTACTGGGTTGACCAACATGACCTAGTTTACTAAGACTGAAAACTAAAATCTCTAAAAATGAAAAATGGGCTAACCAACATGACCTAGTTTACTAAGATTGAGAACTAAGATATGTAAAAATGAATTGGGTCAACCAACACAACATAGATGACCTCAGATGAGAATATGTAAATAAAAAATAAAATTCAGTTGATTAATATGATCTAGTTGACTATGAATCCAAAATATACAAACAAAGAATAAAAATGGGTCGACCAACATGACCTAGCTGACTGCAAATTATTTTTTGAAATGTAAGGGTTAGAATCATGTCACATTTACCAGAATGTATGCCAAAAATTAAGATAGATATAAAACTTATCCTACTTACTAAATATAATCTTAAAAAGGTAATCAACAAACACCTATTACAATACTTTGTATATCAAAAGCATGACCAAATTAGATCTACTAAATTTAATTAAGGGAGAATTTATCACAACACTAAAAGAGAGGGTTTCAAGCCTATACACAAATAATATTATGTAATAACACTATTTATGACTCCTACTAGATCAAATGAAATCTAATTTAGTGTTATCAAATCTTATAACACAAAGAGGGATGATTTAAAATAAACAAATAAAATAAGAGATCATGGTAAGCAAATGGGGGCCTAGATCACCTAAGGTGGAACATGACAAGCCTAGAAAACACTATAAATACACTAAGTTTAAGTGTAGAGGTAATCTAAATAAGGATTTATACATTCAAAACCTATTACTTTGTGAAATATGTATATATCAAATGAAATAGGCAAAGTTAGAGATACTTACCTTTGAATGAACTTATGGAGTCTCAATCTCCCCCTTGGCCAATGGTGATTTGCAAGAGATTATTGTGGATTTGTAAAGATAAAACTATAAAAATAAAATCAATGTTAAAATACTACTACATTGAATCCAAGACTTCCCAAAAGATAAGTTATCTTCCCTCTAAGGCAAAACCGAAGCAATGGCTCTTTTGAATGTAGATGTAGTAGAATTATGAGCTATAATAATATAAAAAATGAATGTTCCTCTCTATTATATTGAAATGAAGGTCATATTTATAGAAATAGATAAGTTCTGACCCTTATATATTTTTAGCCGACAAGGCCATCTCATAAAACCCAATTTTGAAAAGTTACTATTAGGCCTCAAACTAGGTCAAATATGTTGACTTATTTCAAATGTGTGTCATAACTTTCACAAATGGGTCAACTAGGTCGACCTAATAGGAAACACAGGTATTTGATTAGTTATTGGTTACTTGAGAGGATAATTACTTAGGGAGCTAGATGAATGGGGTTTAAAATGGGTTTAAGTATAATAGAATTAACCAAAAATCTTGTGAAGCACCAATGGTTTGCCCACCTCTTTCTTAGTTCACCCTTTAAGGCATGCACTTAGAGAGATTGAAACTTGATAGGTTACTAAAAGAGAGAAAATATCAATAAATGATAAAGTTTTAAAATATTATTTTTATATAATATCCACCCTCACTTGACCATTTCCAAAATGATGGATCAAAGATTAAATTCTTGGGACTCAAGTCTAATATTCTAGTAGATGATCACAAAAAAGGTTTTAATATCGATTTGGATAATTCAACATAGTTAGGGAACATGAAAAAATCCACAATCATAAGTAGGATAATCATAATAAAAATAATAAT
This sequence comes from Torreya grandis, assembly GCA_037957365.1. Lineage (NCBI taxonomy): Eukaryota > Viridiplantae > Streptophyta > Pinopsida > Cupressales > Taxaceae > Torreya > Torreya grandis. The sequence continues at coordinate 847,195 of JARHVA010006519.1, read as the reverse complement.
GCTCAATACCCTAATGAAAATTTATCTAAGGAAATATAAATTGAAGATAATCAAAATCAATAACCAATAGATGAGGACCTTAATCTTCCCCCCTTCCAACACAGTTTAAAGATGAGTATGCATTGTTGATTGAAGAAAACGTAGATGTAAATATTGGTATGAATGAAGAACTTAAAATTATGAAACTTATAGATTTTCTCCCTCTTGTAGAGTGAATATTCTAAACCATCCTTGTCAAATAATTTTCAGATATTTTTTGCCTATTCAAATGTGTGTATTTCTAAATTAATCTAAAACTTATAGTGCATCACCTTGTTTTCCATGAGGATGATAAACCCTTTAAAAAAATAAGAAAAATTCATCCTAAGGTAGCACTACTTGTGAAATAATAATTTCAAATATAATTGTAGGTAGGACTCATTAGACATATTTATTATTTAGAGTGGATCTCCAATGTAATTTTAGTTATCAAAAATCCAATAGGAATTAGGGTATACACATACTTTCAGAATATAAAAATACCTTATATAAGGATGAATTTCCACTCCCAAATATTGATATTATTGTAGACTCCACAATGGATCATGAAATTTTATCGTTCATGGATGGTTTCTTGGGATATAACCAAATAAAAATTACACTTCAATACCAACACAAAATAACATTCATTATACCTTGGGGTTAATTTTGTTATCAAGTTATTCCTTTCTTGGTATCATAAATGTAGGGGCCACATATAAATGGTGTAATTAAAAAAATGTTGAGGTATGTTCATGTTATTGGTGTTATAGCATAGATGTTGTCATTGATGTCAAAGTCAAAGTTGGTGTTATGCACGGTGAAGTGGTATGTGACAAAAAGTACTATGACAAGAAATAATTTGAAGGAAACCTATTGTCTCTTTATTGAGAGATAATTTGAAGGAAATATGGTAATTATTTTAAGGTTGATGACATGTTAAGGTCAAGATCAAGATACAAGGTAACCATACTTTTGAGGACTAGTCTTATGGAGCTTTGTCATATCATGAGCATGCGCATGATGATGATGGTCTTGTAATTTTAATACACACATGTATAATTGGATGGTTAAGGATGACCAAGCATGAAAATCAAGTGTTGAAACACTCAAGAAAGTTTCAAGGTAAACCTTCAGGGGTAAGGTCTTAAGCCTAAGCATGTAACCAGACTACTCCTAGACTCTACCTAACCTAATGAGGAGTCTTGAGGTGTTATCAAGATGTATGAAGGATGAAAATAAATGGTATAAAATTTCATAATATTTTTGACAATATATTAATATTTTTATAAGGTATACAATATTTTAAAAGAGGTTACTAGGTTAGTTCTTGGCTTAGTCTTTACATAACGAGAACTAGTGAGAAGGCACAAGCTTGGTTTCATGATGAAGTGAACAGTCTAAGGCTTGTGAGAATAAGTATAGAAATGTGTGAGAATTATATTATGTTTTATTACATGAGTATGAGGTGTTGATAATAGTATAAGGTGTGTTCAAGGTCTATGTGTGACTGGTAGTTCAAGACCTAATGTGCAAAGAGACCTAGTGTGGCCTAATGAAGGGTCGGGTTCAGTTTCTAAGGTACCATAACTCATGTGAGAATGATCAAATGTGTGATAGGTTGTTTCAATTGTGTTGACCAATTCTTAGGTCAAAGTCTAAAGGATAAAGCATGAAATGTGGTTTTTAATTTTTCTATGTGCACAGAATGAGGTATTACAAACTTGAGAAGGAATTTATTATGCTCGTTGGCATGTGAAACCTTTGCATGAGGACATAATAAGTTTCTGGTATTTGGGTAAGAGTCCCAAATTAAATTTCCTAGAATTTTTTTATGGGTTTAGGGACTAAGATTTTTTAATGATTGTTAAGAATGGAAGATAGTCTAAACCCTCTCTTAAACCCTAATAGTGACCCGATATGGAAGATATGATTCAAAAGTGATAATAATAGTTTTTTTGAGCTATTATTATGATTTTTTATTCAAATCTCTCAAGTACCTCTAGGTGGCATTGGTCTATTAGAATAGTGAATGGAAGCTGGAAGCTACATTAATTCCCTTATTTCTTAGATTTTTGATGTAACAAGCAGGGTTAACTAGATCAAAGCATGAAAATGATTATAATATGATGTGTAAAACCTTTATATTATGTAAATTTAAGTTTATAAGTAGTTTAAAAACTTAAAATATTCTGAATTTGTCATGGAAGTTGGCTTATCACTAAAAAGGCCTAGTGAAGAAAATAGTAAGATAACAAGGCAGAAGTGAGAATGAGATTAGGGATGGGTTGTAGTGGATTAGGGATGGATTAAAATTTATGGGGTTATTATTAAATAATATAACACATATAAATAATGGTTATAAGTTTTTAATAATCTTGTGTATGTCAAATCATTGATCTTAATCTGAATTGTCTAACACAGTGAGGTCTATGTACAATGAATCCATGAGATTAGTCTTTAAGACTGATATTTCTATTGTAAATTATAACACACACACACACACACACACACACACACACACACACACACACACACACACACACACACACACACACACACACACACAAAGATGTTTTAAGGATTCTGAAGGATCATATAAAATATTTTTAATTTTATAAAAGTGTTCACATAGGTGTTCTAAGTCTTGGTTTCCATGACTATGTTTTGGAGCTTTTAGGCAGTTTTCTATGTGTTAGTGATAATCATATTCCTGAGTCACTATGCATAGATTTGATTAATATAATGCATATTAAGTTGTTATTTATGTATCATATGTTATTTATAATTCAATTTTATTCATGATAAATTCCTATGAATGTGTACAAAGTTAAAGGTTCTTGACTGGGTGTTTGAGGCTTGTTTGCAATTCTGAGTGAGCACATGGAAGTGGTCTATTTGAGGTCTTTTGTCTAGTATGGTGAAGTATAATGGAAATGGTGATGAAAATGATGTCATGGAGGTTATATAAATATGTATTTTTTATTTTTATTTATGTTATATTTGAGTGTATACTTCAGATATTCAAAGCATACTTTTTGGCAGTGAGAAGGCGTAATTGTGAGTAGACCTAATAGTGTGGTTCAAGAAGTGAAATGAGATAAATGGTGTTGGGAAAATAAGGTGAGATTATAAAGGGTATAATTGAAGTGTGTGTGAAGTGTTTCATCTATTTATAGAGGATATAAATTTTATAAGGTGGCCAAGGTGAAATGTGTGCCTTAAGAAAGCCTAATTGCATTAGGTCTCTATTAGGCCTAATGGTGGTTTTGGTCCTTATGAGTGATGACTAACTTATTTAGTTGTTTTTTCACTTATGAAAATGTATTTTTTATATATTAAAAGTGTGATACAAATATTTATAGGCTTTAATATGACCAATATGTGTCAAATCAAGAGTCAAGTATAAAAAGGTCTAATAGGCTTAATTGACTAGTTAGAATATTGAGGGATTGAGTGAGTGAATTAGAATTTTGGAAACCATGTAGAGAACTTGAAGACAATAAAAAAGGTGTGTTGAATATTTCATGAATTTATAATAGTGATTCTATATATTATTAACAATTTTATTTGACCTAAATCTTCTAAGAAGAGAGCTAGTTGAGCGAAGAGGCCTAATAGGATTTTTGAGAGAGATAAAAGAGTTGAAGAGAAAGAGAAGGTGATCATCATTAGTTGAGTGAGAAAAAGGTTTTTGAAGGTAATAAGAGGTTTTATTTTGATAATTTGGTGTTGAGTTACCTATTATCACTTGGATTTGGACCCCTTGAAAATATGTTTTATTGATCCATGGTATACAAATGAGCAGGGCTTCACCATACTCACATGGAACATACCATGGATAATTAAAGACTACTAGTTTCACCTCTTATATGACTATTCATAGTGTGTTAAATTAAATAATTGATATTTATTAGTGATGACTATTATTTCCTTGGCATTGTTATCTCATTCTCTCACCTATTTTCATCTTGAAAGTTTCTTCCTGTAAGTCATGTGAAATGTTCTATGAAATTTCAAGGTTGAGTGAGTTAGTATATTCAATAGTGTCATTCTAGGCCTCTTGTATATTCCTCCTAGACTAAAAATTCATCACAACCTCATAATGAAATATTGATTTTAAAAGATTCAGAATAGAGAAACGTATTCCTAGTTAGTCTCTTGGTCTTATGTGTGACATGCAAGTGGTTGGTAGCTATCAATTAATTTGGTGTATCACCACCTTTAGGATAGTTTACTTTCAGTTTTCTCTCCCTTTTCCTTGAAAGTATAGGTGTAGTAGTGATCTAAAAGTGGTACATCAAGGGAGATAGACCTATCTAGAGATTCACCTCATTCTTAGGCTACTCACAACCTAGAGGTGTTTCAATTGTGCCACTTGGATGAGCAGAGCTAAGACATCTCATCAAGGGGTGAAAATCTAAGTGATAACAATTTTTGGCATAGTCGATGAGACTCATTGTCCAAGAAGTTGAAATATTTTTGGTGTTCTCTTTCAAAACATCAACCTTTGGAGGCATCTATCCAAGCATCAATGGTGACTCTAAAGTTACATCAGCTGCTCAAGTAGCCCAGGTTTTATTTTAAAGATTGTTGGTAATTTTTCTTTGTGTTATTTTTTCCCATTGAATTTATATAGTTAGTTTTGGTGTTGAGTATTATTTTACACAAGTTGATGAGATATCTCAAGCTTATGGCATTCTCTATCAGCCTTTATATGATTCTTATTAGCCTTATCATGATCCTTACTAGCTCCAATATGACTCTTATCAACCTTGTCATGAGCTGTATCAGTCCTATAAGCAGCCTTCTCAATATCTTGCTCCTCCTAGTCAACCTAGTCACTTCTCAAATTAATCCATTTTAACATTTAAGCAAACTCTCTTGGCCTATGAGAGGCACATGATAGATATTGATATACAAAGGGGACATGGTCAAGATGTTCCTAGTCATCTCATTCATAATGTGTGAGATGCATTAGAGATGGTTAAAAAAGAGTGGGCACCTATTGAGAGAGAAAATTAGCAAAGGCTCACAAGTGAGATGCTAGTTGTGAAAGGCCTGGTTTTATCCTTAGAAGATAAGTTGAAAATTCATGGGGAAAAACCTGACCAAATATATTAGACCTAATATCCACCTCCCCAAAATTGATATAAGTTCTACTTGAACCCTAATTATGAACCCAATTAAGCTTGTCAAAGTCATCTTTTTCCTAATTAGCAAGAAGAGAGAGTTGGAAAGAAAAAATTTATTTTTGAAGCAAACCTTGATATGTAGATTGAGTTAGCCAATAAGTAGATGAATCAGTCCATCTCATCAACTAGGGAAGTGTAATCCAAGCCTAAAGAGATCCTAAGTTTATTAAGCACCTCATCCACCCCTCAAATTAAATCACTATCTCAAGAAGAGAACCCTAATCCTAACATCCTAATATAGAACAAGGTGGTGGAATCATAAATAAAGGGGATAAAAGCCTAGATAAAGAGTGTGAAGTTGAGAAAGAGCTTGATCATATGCAAGCCCCTCCCACCCTTCCTTAAGAGACTTCTTACTTTCCTTACAATCCCTCTTGTAATCCTTATCTTCATGAATATGCCTATCAACTTCAAGATAGACTTTTCAAAGAGAACCTAGCCAAGCAAATTGAAGAGTTAGAGTCAAGAACGAAATTGTTGAGTCAAGGTGTGATGGAAGGTTTAGATCCAAAAGACGATCCTATGCCTAAACACACCCCATCTAAACTTACTCAAGAGAGTAATCAATATGAATCAAATTTTAATTAAGTGATTTTTAAATGAAATGAATAAAACCAAGATATTTTAGCTCAAGGTTTGCATCCCCTTCCTCAAGAACTCCCAAAAGGATCCCATACAATTCATTCTTAATTTGACATTGAGTTTTATGTTCCACCTCCACCAACTAGTTCATCTTGTCCTCACCTTATCACCCTTTTCCTTGATGGACCTATGGTGTGGGAACCTAAAGAGGAGCATTTGGTTGATAAGAATTTAGAACTCTTGCTTGAAGAAAACATAGCTCCTTGGTATCCTCATTAGGCTAGGTCACTAGATTACAAAATGCATAGCTTTGACATCACCAAGAAGGAGAAAGAAATTGAGGATCTTGTAGTCCTTGAGAAGTAGATTCAGGTTATAATAGTTGAGATAAAACTTGAGAGCCCTAAATAGGTTCTAAATGCTAAATAAGAGGTGACTTCTTGTGTTAAATATTTTGATTGTGTTGATATTGAAGAATGTCTTCCTTGTGTTAAAGAAGAGGAAATCATCATTGGTTCTTCCATCACTATCCAATATATCATAGATGGGCAAGAAAAATTATCTAATCAACCTTATGATGACTTATTTTTAATCATTGGATTAGGTTATACTTATCTTTAAGGAGGCTATGATCTAGTAAAAAAAGGAGAAGGCAACCTTGACACTCAAATGGGTATGCAAAGAAGAACCAAATTTTCAAATGTATCCTTTCAAGAGGCATATGCATCCTAGGATGATATGTTTGAAATCATCAAAATGGTTTATTATCATCTCAAATAGTTGGGATAAAGACATCAACTTTTGAAGGATAAAACAAGCTTCTATTGGCTTCAATCTTCCAAGGAATAAGAAACTACTCCTCTTGAAGCCATGCCTACCAAGAAGATACAAGTTGATCATGAGATGAAGAGTGGGAAGTAGTATGAGGTATGTGTACAAATTAAAGAGGAATAAATTTAAATTATAGACCTATTTAAGGATGATCTACTTGATAATAAATCAAGTGAAGTGCCACATAATAGGTTTGATCTACCAAGCATCCAATCTAAGGAGTAACGTGCTTGGCACTATGATTCATCTCATGAAGAAGATTTAAGGATCTTTCCTTTTGATCTTGAAAAGTAAATATGATGAATTTATAGTTGTTCATAGTTATTTATTTTCTATTTTCCCTAAGTCCTTTGGGTACATGTGTGTGTCTTGTTAGTGTGTTTGCTTTTCTTTTTGTGTGTCCTTTATTTTGTGGTTGAGGTAATTAGTTGTCTTGCCCTAGTCAAAGACTTATTGCCAAGTTTCAGGTCTTATTATTTTATTTAATACTTTAGGTGACTCCCTAAGCCCATGGATAATATAAGGATACTAATCTTTATCATAACATGCATGCTACCCCTATGAGTCACCATTTTATTGACTAAATTTGACCCTGTAGGTTAAATTGGGACCTATATAGGTAAGAATTTGATCTTTAGATGTTTATAGAGGTCTAATATTTTGTCATAAGGTGTGTTATAGTTTATTTTTTGTAATTTAATGCCATTAAGCCTTGATCATGGTATAAGTAGTTTATATACAATTTTGAATCACTTAAGAGCCATTTTGGGGTCATATATGAAAGTGGCATGGATTTCAAGGTGTCAAAGTTTCTTATTTTTCTTTAAAATGTCCAAGAGGTCAAATTTTATAATGAGAATGCCAGTCTCATCTAAAACATTTAGGTTGTCTAACTGAAAATAAATAAACCAACTAAAAAGTAATAGTTTGGAACTTGTATGACCCATCAGGGAGTGGGACACATGGAATAAGGTTACAAGATGACTCTTTAGCTTCCTAAAACTCATTTACATGCTTTACATACCATAGAATTTCCAAATTTGAGCTAAAACCATTGTTCTCCTTCATCTCCTTTCTAGACATACAAAACCAGTTAGCAAGTTTATACTTAGTATGGCCAGTTGAAGAGGTTTCAAGTAAAACACATTTAAGAAGTGAAATTAAACTCATATATATTCATTTAAATAATAATTTTTAAATTATTTTTCAACTTTGATATATGAATCATCTCTAACAAGTTGACTGTGTTTTTCTACTCATTATTTCCCATACCCTATAGGTTTTGCTTTTGTTTGGATAAGTCCATATAATATAGATACTAAGATTGATTTTATATGATGTTTGATATATATTATAATTTTCCCCATTCTTGGTTTCATGTTTCAAGGTGTTTGGATAAGACAAGTATCTCAAAGTTGTAAAAGAAGGCACCATTCTATGTTGCAGGTAGGTTTCCATCATTTTTAGAATCTTCATGCTTTGATGGTGGATTTATAAGGTGGTTATAGGTTCATTATCATATTTTAAATTTTCCATTGGTCCCATCACCTTTAAATCTCATTATTTAAATAAACATTTCATGAGTTTGTAGTCATAACTACCATACAGTCAATTTGTTATATGATTACCATACATAATCAGTTAGATGAGTTGTGCAAGGATCTAAGACAAATCCATGAAGTTGTAATGGAGGTCATAAATTTTTTAACACACTATAATATTAGTAACAATAAAGTAAAATCCCTTCACTTGGAAAATGAAGGGATTTTGATGTCACCCATACAGTCATATAATATAGAGATGTATCTACATATGCCTACATGAAGGGAATACAATAAAAGGAGGTATGGGAGATTATTTAAATAATTTAAACATTTTTATGTTTAATTTAAACACCATTAAATGAGATAAATTTAATATGAAATTAGGATCCTTGATTATATGGACCATTTCATTATTACCGTCTATATGCATCTCAAAGTGCACCTACAGGTGTCTTCATGGAAACCAATCATGTTGAGAAGGAGAATTTGAGTTCAAAAAGATTTTTATAGTTATAAAAGTATATTTTTAACTTTTTAAAAAGGTATAAAACTAATTTAAACCCATAAATGATGCATACTAATTGTAGGTTCATCCACTGCCTATACTTTAGAATGTCTACCTATAGGTCACAATAGTAGAGCAATGAAAATACTTGTATAGAGAAGTTAGAGAATGGTTAAACCTTATTTAGAGTCATAGTATGTTTAATATATCATAATAGACCCATGTGGGGTGATATGTTGGTAGGAAAACTATGAATAACCTTTCAAAGGTAATGCCTATGGATTCAGGGATCAAATCCCTAAAATGTGAAAATAGAGGTCTGAGTCATTTTGTCAAGGTCATATAACAAGGTTACAAATAGTTTTGATGCATCCTAATTAATTTTACTTATATCCCATATATAGGAAAAGATATATTAAAAATATAAAGGGTATATGATTAGTGGAAAGTGGTGGTTGAAAGACCTAAAGTTACACTTTTATGCACTAAATTTAGATAATGACATCTACAAGTTTTGAGCTCTAAAGAAGTTCCCTACACCCAAGGGTGCAAGTGAAACTTATTTTCATGATTTAATGACCTTATAAATTTAAAATTCATATAAATGATAATAATGATCATCAAGATAATGTGGATACTATGTTTTAGGCCCTATATACACCTATAAGTGTGCCTAATTCCAAAATTACTCACCTACAACTAGGCTAACTTAGTCATAAGGTGGATAGATGGGAAGAAGGTTTAAATAATTATTTTTGGAGGTTTTATAAGCATAAGACATGGTGTATTAATTTTTATATTAACTAAGGAACCTTTGAGAACCTTAAAACTCAACTTTCTCACATGAAATATACCCTCAATCCGTACATAGGCCTAGGTAGGCACCTACAGCCAGCCTAAGGCTCAAACTTGAGAAAGTATTTACATTGAAAGGTATGAGATATAATGAAATTATTAAGAGGTTTAAAAATTTATGTGATGATTATAAAATATCCATAATGCCTTGAGTGTTAGAGTATGATTAACCTTCAAGTTGAAATGGCCTCCAAGGCTAATCAACACTTGCAACCATATTGCCTTCTTGAAGGCCTAATGTAGGGTGGAAAAGAGAGAAATGGAAAAATTAAAGAACATTTTTGAACCTTTTAAGTTTAATGAAACATAAATAGACTCCATGGAATCCTCAAAGAATATGAATGGCACCTTAGGCTTTAGACTTCATAGTGAGACGGTCCGTACAATCACATTTGGAGAGCTTCAATGTTGCTTGTAGCCTAAATGAAGAAATAGAAGTGGAGAAATGTATGGTTTGGTAAATTATAAAATTATTTAGAATTAATTTAATTTTGAGAAAATTTTTAGGAATCATAAACACCTTAAGGTTGACCTTGAATAAGCCTTTCATTAGAGGAAGTGAAAAATGCAAAAATGGTCCTTTTTAGAGGTCTTTTTTGGACAAATTGAGTTGATTAGGTGCCTAAATGGGTGAGTATAAATTATAAATTTGGTATAGAGGTTAATTAGGACATAATAAAACTAATAAAACATTATTTTTTAATTTTATAATATGGATATATCCCACTATTTTATCTCAGAGGTCAACCACTCCTAAAAATTAGAACTTTGACAAGTCAAGCAAATGAAGCCAAAATGGGTAAGAAACTTGATAGGAAGACTTGGAGAACTTAAGTAATGTATTTTAAGGTGTATTTAATATTTATAAGTTATATTAATCACTAAAAAAAACTCAGAATTCTCAAAATGATAAAAAATCTCCTACACATAGCTCAACTAAGCAAGCTCCAACTAGGCCTAGTTGGTGAATGAGAAGAAGAAATGAGAAAGAGTGCTTGGAGGGTTGTAGGATTAATTTTTAAGCTTAAATTAGGTATGAAAAAAATGAGATGACATCCCAGCCATGATAAAGTAATCTAAATTGTCAAAACTACCAAAATGCATGCTAAGCCTACTAGGCCTTGAAGAGGACTAAAGCCCAATTGGGGATCCAACTTCACTTCAAAATATTAGTGAGATTTTTAAACAATTGGATAATGTGTATAGGAGTAATTTATAAATTTATAATGTATTGGTATGTAATTTAATCCATGAAGAATCCATTTTTTTGATTTAAGACAACTTAGACCTATGCAAAGTGGAAAAACAAGCTCAATAAGAGAGGTTTGGTTGCTCATATCTTCTTGGAAACGTAAGATGGAGACTTAAGGAGAGATAAAAGGTTATATAGGGACATAAGAAACCATTTTGTGGCATTTATTTTATATTTTAATGTAAAATATTTATAAATAATGGACAAGAGGGGAAAATAGGCTTAAACTCACCAAAACCCTTGCTAGTGACCAGTTTGAGAAAATGGAGTAGTTAGTACATATAAATGGCATAGTTTAAATATAAAAGTAATTTTATAATGTATATGAATCTATCATGATAATAAGCATCCTTTTGGAATATATGGAATTGTAAAAATAGAGTACAAAACAAGGTTTTCTCAATAATTTTTGTGTTTTTATAGGTTCTAGGAAGAGTATAAAGATGAAAATCACAGGAGAGGAAATATTAATACTTAAGATAACTCCCAATGTCAATTTAATGATTTAGGACAACTCCTAGGTACCTTAACAAGAGCTCTCGTCTTAGCCAATCTAAACTGGCATAGTGAACATGATAGTGAGAGGGGTGAAAACTTCAAGTATGTTGCTTTTAAGGTGTGTTTGATGAATATAAGGCCATAGATGGAATTGAAACATGTAATTAACCAAATTTTATGTATTTTAATGAAAAAATAATTCTATTTTAGAATCCAAGTGTGTAAGGTGTCTAAAAAGGGAGTTTCTTTGACTACAAGTAGTGATGGCTCATTTTCAGAGGAATTCAGGATGCAACCAATGAATGAAAGAGAATGTATATAACCCCTCAATATAATATAAACTATTATATATGTCACTAGTTATTTTTTGGATGCTTCAAAATGGGAAATGATGAAGGTAGTTTCCTTGAATAAAAAAAGAGACTTCATGCCACATTTCAAGAGTTTCATGACTTGGGGTGCCACTTGTCTCTTCTAAATTTTCATGATCAGTTTCACATTATCTTATAATGTAAATGTAACTCCTTTTATCATCTTTAAACTTGTACTTATGACCTTTGGATTTATTTTTTCTCTTATCTCTCTCAAGTTCTATAAGAACTAGCCATTTTAGCTATTTGTAAGGAGGCTCCACCTGAGTATGGTGAAGCCCTTCTCATTTACATACCATGGAAAAATAAAGACTACTAATTTTACCTCTTATATGAACATTCATAATGTGTTCACATGAATTATTAGTTTTTCTTAGTGATGATTGTTGTTTCCTTAGCATTGTTGTCTTATTCTCTCACCTATTTGTAGCTTGAAAGATTTTTCTTACAGGTCATGTGAAGTGTTCTATGAAGTGTCAAGGTTGAGTGAGTTATTATATTAAATATTAGAATTATAGTCCTCTTTTCTATTCCTCCTATCCCAAACATTCATCACAACCTCATAATGAAATATCGATGTGAGAAGATTTAGATTAGAGAAGTGTATAACTAGTTAGTCTCTTGGTCTCATGTGTGACATGTAGATGGTTGGTAGTTATCAATTAACTTAGTGTATCACCACCTTTAGGATATTTTAATTTTAGTTTTTTCTCTCTTGCAATCATAGGTGTAGTAGTGAGTTTAGAGTGGTATATCAAGGGAGCTATCCCTATCTAGAGATTCACCTCATTCTTAGGCTACCCACAGCTTAGAGATATTTCAATTGTGCCACTCAGATGAGGAGAGATAAGACATATCCATATGGGGTGAAAATAAAAATGATAGCATTACCTAGGGGGTTGTTTCCTCATTTCAAGATGGTGATTGCTAAAGGACTAGTTGAGCTGGTGCTTGACAAGTGAGGGGTTGGTGTTCCTTGTGGGGCTGATGCCCCACCAAATATTGATTCAATGATTATAATAATTTAGTATAATCCATTTCTAAGTGGATTTTATTGCCTTTAAGTTTTTTCCACATATCCCTTATGCCTGTATGTTATATGCGTATGTAGATGATATTTATGCATTGACTGATGTATGTGTTTGAATTAATGCTTCATGAATGATAAGTGAAATTTAATGATTTTTTAAGGGAAATAATTAACCCCAATATTATTAGATATAATTCTAACATCTGGTATCAGATCAGGTCCTTTAAAGGAGGCCTAATAGCCTAAAGGAGACCCTAAGCAAATGAAGATGGTTAGTCAAGCACAATGTGGTTTCTCTACAAGTAAGGATGCATTATTCAATGTATCTAATTATGATTTTTGGAGTGTTAGGATGAGAACATATTTGATGTCTCAATGTCATGATGTTTGGAAATAAATTTTTATATGGATATACTACAACCCTTATTTCCCCTACAAATGTATTAGGTAAGAAGGCTAGTGACAAATATTCAAAAGCAATGAATGTTATTCTTTATGGCTTATCAGAAGTAGATTTTGTAAAGGTGATTTACTATATGTATTACAAAAATATTTGGGAAAAGTTAAATAATATCGATGAGGGAGACTCTAAGGTCAATTTGGATAAATCTCAAACCCATAGAAGATAGTTTGAAATCCTTTAGATGAATGAAGATGAGACCATTGTAACCTACCGATTGAGGGTTGATACAGTGGTCAACATCATAATATGTCTAGGTGAAGAATTTAAAGAGTCTAATATTATTCAAAAGTTTTTGAGATTTCTAATTCCCAAGTTTAATTTTAAAGTGTCTACTATTGAAGAGAAAAATCTATACAGGCTAGAGATAGATAAACTTCATGACACCCTAACAACCTATGAGATGAGGACAAGTGAAAGAAGACCTAAAAATAAATAATCTATATTCAAGGAATAAAAGAATTTAAAATGGAAGAAGACACAAGGTAAGAAATTCAAAGACAATGATGATTCTAATATTGATGATGATGAGTTGATAGCTATGTTTGCAAGAAAGTTAAAAATTGGTTCAAGTAAATACAATGGTAAGTTGACCTTTAAGTTATTTAATTATGGAGAGATTAGAAACTTTGATAACATGTTCCCTCATAAGCATAAGACAAATGATGATGAAGATCATGATGATGAAAAGAAGTCTTATAGGTCTAATAAGAGCAAGAAAAATTTCAAAAAGTATTATGACAAGAAGTTTTTTAAAAATAAAATAGTATTTTACACCAAGGAAAATTATAGTTCACTTTATGAGAGTGAGAGAAGTGATTATGTGAATGACCATGAAGATGATGATCTTGATATTAATGAAGTTCTCTTCATGGCTGAAGAAACAAGCTATTCAAATCAAGAAGAGTCCATGTGATTTAGAGGTACTATTGATGATTTAGATGAAGAACAAAATGAGGTGGACTTTGAAGATGAGTTGATGAATTCTCTAGAATAACTAAAGATGGTGAAGAATAAGAATAAGGTGATGAGGTCTCTTATCAAAGACTATGAGGATCAAATCAACTTGTTTGAATATAGATTGAGAAATAACTCTAATGAACAAGAAGAAATAGTCAAACAAGTGGAGAATCAAATTAAGATTGTGACTGCAAGCCTAAAGGCTAAAGAAGAATAATATGTAAGGTATGTAACTAAAGTGAATTACTTGAGAGATGAGTTGGATTAGGCATAAAGTAAGGTAATTCCTTTGTGAAGTTTGAAAAGAGTACCAATGATCTTGATAACATCTTGAGTAGTCAAAAGACTGCTAATGACAAAAGAGGTCCTTGTTTCAATGGAGACTAAAAGAAAAATACTAATCTAATTAAAGAGAATCATATTTTAAAGATAAATAATCAATTAAAGAATGATGGTACTGGTAAAATGAAGACTAATCCTATCAATTAGCCTAATTCTATAAGGTATGTTAATCCTTTTAATGGTTATTGTTATTTATGTAACCTATTTGGTCATAGAGCAAGCCATTGTAGAAGACCCTCCAAGAATTAATATGCATTGAACTATGAGGAGAGTCATTTGTCAATAGGTATGGGTAATGATATGTTTCCATAAAAAGGAATAGTGTATTTCAATTTTCAAAAGGTTGGTCATATTATAAAGTTTTATAAGCATGGATTCTAAAGTCAAAACAAGAAGATTGAGTCCCTTAGAGTACAAAAAAGAAGATAAAATAGTGAATGGAGACCAGAGGTAGCTAAGGTGAATTATGATCAATATTCAAGTCTAAGTGGACTACTTGCTATGATGGAGCATAGTTTTGATGTAAAGTAGTGCCAATAATTATCCCTATTAGATTAGATTATGGATGAAGAAGTCAAGATAAATAGAACAAATCAAAATGTTATTTAAATGAAGATTGAAGAATTCAAGCCTAAGAGGATCATGAAGAAAAATTAGTCTAGTAAGGACATGAAGATATAGGAATCTCTTGAGTTTATGTTTTTTTGGTACCATGAGAGAAGAGGTGACTCCATTAGATTTCATAGAGGCACTCTGCTAGTGAGTAGAAGCATGAAGGATGCTTGGTCTTAGGAGGAGCTTTGTATTCTCTATTTTAGATCCAAAGTTTATTTAATAGTTTGTTAGAGATGTGAGTGAAAGATATGGGTTACAAAGCATGTATATGATGACTTGATAAAACCAAGTCACATTCATGGTAATGTCTAAATACCTTATGGAGATAAGGGGAGCTAATCATTCTCCAAGAGTAGGTGTGTTTTCCAAGTAAATATGTAGTAGTTGTATTTGAGCCTGATCTATGTTGATTTTTTATCAAAGAGAGAGAGAGTTATCTTGTTTGGATAAGAAAGGTGTGTTGTTCTAGGTCCAAGGATTAGATATTTGTTAAAATATGACATTTTGTCATTAATGTCAAAGGGAAAAAAGTTCCAGTTTGGGACAAAGGTCAATTTGAAGAAGATCCAACTCAAGGAGTTGAGAATGATTAGCTTTGTTTGAGTGTTTTCCATCAATGAAAAATGGGTAGATTATTGAGGTATGTTCTTGTTATTGGTGTTGTGGCATAAATGTTTTCATTGATGTCAAAGTTAAATTTGGTGTTATGCACGGTGAAGTGGTATGTGATAAAGAGTCCTATGACAAGATAGAATTTGAAAGAAACCTATTGTATCTCTATTGAGAGAGAATTTGAAGGGAAAAATGTAATTATTCTAAGGTTGATGACATCTCAATGTCAATATCAAGATATAATGTAAGTATACTTTTAAGCACTAGTCTTAAGGAACTTTGTCATATCATGAGCATGTGTATGATGATGGTGGTTTGGTAAGATGGATACACACAAGTATAAGTGGATGATTAAGGATGACAAAGCATGAAAATGAAGTGTTGAAACACTTAGGAAAGTTTCAAGGTAAACCTTCAATGGTATGGTTTTAAGCCTAAGCATGCAACCAAACTAGTCCTAAACTCTACTTGACCTAATGATAATCATTGAGGTGTTATCAAGATCTATGAAGGATTTAAATTAATGGTAGAACACATGATAAGTTTTATGACACTATGTTAACATGTGTATAATGTATATAATATTTTATAAGAGGTTACTAGGTTAGTTTTTGGCTTAGTCTTTACATAAAGAGACCTAGTGAGAAGGCACAAGCTTGGTTTCATGATGAGGTGAATAGTCTGAGGCTTATGATAAGAGGTTTATAAGTATGTGAGGATGGCATGAGGTTTTATGACTTGAGTATGAGGTTTTGAGAATGGTAAAAGAGGTTTCAAGGTGTGTTCAAAGTCTAAGTGTGACTGGAAGTTCAAGGCCTAATGTGTAAAGAGACC
The DNA here is from genome assembly GCA_037957365.1 of Torreya grandis. Taxonomy (NCBI): domain Eukaryota; kingdom Viridiplantae; phylum Streptophyta; class Pinopsida; order Cupressales; family Taxaceae; genus Torreya; species Torreya grandis. Next base: position 830,691 of record JARHVA010006519.1, on the reverse strand, counting down.
TAGTGTGGCCTAATGAGGGGTCAAGTTCAGTTTTCAAGGTGCCAAATCTCATGTGATCATTGTCAGAGGTGGAGATGTTGTGTCAAGTGTGTTGACCAATTCTTAGGTCAAATTATATTATTATCTAAGAAATATTTTATTATTCTCAGTGGCATGTGCAACATTTGCATGAGGATCCAATTAGTTCATGGTAGTTTGATAAGGCTCCCATCTTAAATTTCCTAGCATTTGTTTTTAGGTTGAGGGCCTAAGATTTATGAACACTTATTAAGAATATATGATAATCTACGCCCTATCTAAAACCCTAATAGTGTCCCAATATGGAAGATATGATTCAAAAGTTATCATAATGGTTTGGTTGACCTAGTATGATGATTGGAGGTTGTATTTAACTCTCCCATGTACTTCCATATGGCATTGGTTTGTCATAAGAGTGAATTGAAGCTATAGGAAATCCCTTGTTTCTTAATTTTTTAATGTAATAAGTAGGTTAACCAAGTCAAAGCATGAAAATTATTTTAGGATGATGTGTGATAATTTTATTTTGTGTCCATGTAAGTTTATTATTAGGTTATAGAATTAAAATATGCTAAAGCAGTCATGAAATTTGGCCTATTGTTAAAAAGGCCTAGTGAGGAAGATAGTGAAAACACTAGGTAGAAGTGAGAATGAGATTAGGGATGGGGTGAAATGGATTAAGTATGGATAAAAATTCAATGGGTTATTTTTAAATTACTATAACACATCCATAATGGAGATAAGTTTTGAAGAATCTTGTGTATGGAAAAAAGTTGATCTCAATTTGACTTATCTAACACAGTGAGGTCTGTGTATTCTGAAGCCATGAGATTGGTCTGTAAGACCAACATTGCTACTGGACCTTATAATATATGTATTTAAATATGTTATAAAGATGATTAAGGATCATATAAACAAATTTGAATTTCATAAAAGTGTTCACATAGGTGTTCTATGTTTTGGTTTCCATGTTTGTGTTTTGGAGCTTTCAAGTAGTTTTATGTGTGTTTGTGAGAATGATGTTCCTAAGTAATTATGCACAAATTTTAATAATATAATGAATATTAAGTTATTATATAGGTCTCATAGGTTCATTTTAATGAACTTTTATTCATGATAAATGACTATGAAGGTGTGTAAAGTTAAAGTTTCTTGACTGGGTGTTTGAGGCTTGTTTGTAATTCTTAGTGAGCATATGGAAGTGGTCTCTTTGATGTCTTTTTCCTAGTATGGTGAAGTATAATGGACATGGTGATGACCTTAAGGTTATTTAATTTTTATCCATATGATTTTTTGATATTTTTTTTATCAAAATTGAGTGTATAATTTAGATATTCAAAGCATACTTTCTGGTAATGAGAAGGCCTAATTGTGAATAGACCTAATGGTGTGGTTCATGGAGTGAAATGAGGTGAATGGTGTTGGGAACGTAAGATTATATTATCAAGGATATAATTTTAAGATTTTTTTAAGTGTTTCTTCCATTTATGGAGGCACAAAATGTTCCAAGGTGGCCAAGGTGAAATGCGTGCCTTAAGAAAGCCTAATTGCATTAGGTCTCTATTAGGCCTAATGGTGGTTTTGGTCTTTATGAGTGATGACCGACCTATGTGGTGGTTTTGGTCTTTATGAGTGGTTTTTTCACTTTTGAAACATGTTTTTTCACATATTAAAAAGGTGATACAATTATTGAAAGGTTTTTATTTTACCAAGATCTGTCAATCAAGAGTCAAGTATAAAAAGAAAGTCTAATAGGCCTAATTGACTAGTTAGAATATTGAGGGAATGAGCAATGAAATAGAAGTTTAGAAACCATGTAGAGGAATTTAAGACCATAAAATAGGTTTTTTTAATATGTCATGAAGTTATAATAGTTATTTTTTAGATAATGAGTAAGGTCATTTGATCTAAATCTATTACGAAGAGGGCTAGTTGAGCGAAGAGGCCTAATAGACTGTTTGAGAGAGATTAAATAGTGTGAAGAGAAAAGTAAGATGGTCATCATCAGTTAAGTGTGAAATAAGTATCAAAAGATAATCAAAGGTTATAGGTTTTTGAGTCGGTGATGATTTATTTAGTGGGTTAGTTCGTCCTTGTAAGTTGGTGCTTGCTAAAGGACTAGTTGAGTTTATGCTTGACTTGTGAGGGGTTGGTGCTCCTTGTGGGGTTGGTGCCTCACTAAATCTTAATTCATTGATTATAGGACTATAGTCAAAGATATATTTTAGTGGGTTTTATTACCTTTGAGGATTTCCCACATATTCCTTATATTCATATGTTATATACTTATGTGGATGATTGTTTATGCATTGATTGATGTATGTGTTTGAATGAATGCTTCAATAATGATTAGTGAAATTGAATTATTGTTGTAAGGGAATTGATTCAACCCCCTATCAGTAGCTATAATTCCAAAAAAAAATGTGCCATGATATGCTTCATTATATTGAAAAGGAATAAGTAGATGATATCTTAGATAAATATAAAATAAGGGTAGATCCTCCTACCCTAATACATAATACTTTTAAAAGGTTGGGAGAGTACAAGGTTCATTTAAATATAAAGAAATCTATTTTTTGGGTCACATAAATATTTAGGTTTTATTGTATCACTAAGATGCATAAAATTAGACCCAACAAAAGTTAAAGCTATAATAAATATGCTTCCATGAAGTAATCTCAAACAACTTTCTAGTCTCCAAGGAAATATTTATGCCATTCATAGATTCATATCCAAACTTGTTGATATATGTCAACCATTTACAATTTTTTGAGAAAGACTCTACCTTTAACTTAAAATAAAGAGTGTCAATAAGCATTTATATCAATAAATATTTTTTAATCTTCTAATTTTGATGAGGCCTACTCTAGAAGCCATTATTTTTATATATTTCAATGACACAATATGCCTTAGGGGCACTTTTATCACAACATGATGAACAAGGGATAGAGAGGGTAGTGTTGGATTGAACATGCCCCACTACTTGAGATATCACATGGGGAACCTCTTGATTTAGCATATTTATTTTATTTTAATGTTATTACATACTCTTATGACTTCATTTATGAATTCCATTCAAATTTTAGATATGTGGTTTAATTTATAGTCTCTAACTTATGATCTAGGCTTGTTTATAGATTTGACATAAGTTTCACTTGGTCATTTGTTCACATTAACTAGACCATCCTTGTTGAGGGATAAAGCATCAAAAATTGAAAATTTTAAATTTTATAAGTGATTTGGTCTTGTGATTCATATTTTAAATCTTGATTATATCATGATCTTTAGTCACCCATAGTAAATTCAATTTCTGATTTAATTAATCATAATACTTGATTCCATTGATGGTTGATCCTAGTCCCTAGTCTCAGTAAGATAGGTGAGCAACTAATATTGGGGATATATATAGGGAGGGTCTAATAATAAAGGGGATAACACTTATTATATATTGGGAGGACCCTATCCCCTATCTATATAACATGCCTTGTATATAATTAAGTTTGGCTAGACTGTGGTAATGTTCATTTAGTTGCTAAATCAATTTGTTTTGCTTAGAGTGATGCTTATTTGGTTTATTATTTGTAAAAATCAAGCTTTATTTAAGTTTTTTGGCTTTTATTGGTTGGATAGAAACTATTTTTCACATCTCATGGTTAAGTCTGAGTCATTATATGTTTTGGTTGGGGCTCATTTTGATTAGATAGGTTTTGGTTTTGAATAACATGTTAATCATTTCTTGAGTTTATATTTATCTTGGTTTTGGGATCTTAAGCCTTAGAAATTTCAAAATTCAATTTGACACTTGAGATTCATGGAAATATTTATATTCATCCACATATCAAAATCTCACTAACTCAGAGAGCTATGTATTCAAATCATTTTGAAAAAGAGACTATCATTTTAAAGGCCCCTAAGTCTTGAGATTGTGCCACATAATAGAATCCCAAAAACCCATAAAAATGAAGACTCAAAGGTTATATTAAAGTTATATGCCCATTAGACCCTAATATTTCACTACTTGAAACCATCCCAGAAGCCTAAGAGCCTAGAGTGATAACAATATTATCCCTAAGGTGATGTCAGTAAAGTTCCTTATATAGTAATTTTTGGACAAGAGGAGTAGTGAGATCCATCCAATGTCATCATCTTATAACCCAATAGTGATTTTAATAGATTTCCTTATATATTCATTTTTAACCAAATGGACCAATAGAGAGCTAGAATCATGATTATGGGTAACAAAGTAGACATGCAAACATCCCCCTCAGTGTGCAATGAGCCTACACTTGATGACCCATCAAAATGTCAAAGTGAAGACCAAGAACTAGTTAGTCAAGGGAGTAATTTAAACAATTTCATGGCTTGAAATTGACTAATGCCAATTAGAAGACATGAGCTTGGTGATTTAACCTTTTAGGGTTTTACAAATGTAAATACTAAGCTAGATTAAAGGTATGAGATGTCTAAATTAGTTAAATAATATGAAATAATTAAACACTAATTTTTTTTATGGATTTTAACTTCTTTTGAATTTATAAAAATAGTAATAAATATGCATAAATAGAGAATTATCTAGAAAGTGACTATCACATAATATCTAGGTTTTAAAAAATAGGTTCTGAATAGGTTGTAATGTTGTCAATAAGGTCCTAAGATCTGATTGCTCACTAGATAATAGTTCCCCACTTGGATAGTAGTGACTTACTACTATAGTGTCCTCAAAGTGGTAATAGTGTTATCTTTTCAAGATTATTCCTAGTTTCTAAGATCACCTACTCTTGTGTTCCTGGGTTTTGTTCTTGTACACACAAAATCTAGAACTCTATATTGTGCCTAGAAAATCTAATTTTGTGTGCAAACCCTACTCCTTATTTCAAGTATGGAATGGGATAAAAATGTGTTTTAGTTAGCAAGATAGGTTAGACATCCTCAAAATCCTAGTATGAAAAGAGTTTCCTACATACCAATACTCTGAGGAGGGATCAATCCTGATGTAGTTTTCCCTGGTTCAAGTGTAAGTGAATGATAGAATGAGAGTGATCTTGAATGCTTTGAGTGTGCTTGAGATTTTAAATATTTTAAATTTGGTCTTATGGTAGATGTAGATGGTAATATGAGAAATTAGGGCATAATAAGGATCAAATACCTTAATTTTTCTCAACTTGTTTCTTATTTGGATAGGATTTTGTATCTCTTTTCCCATCTAGTCTATAGAGGTCAAATAGTCTTATATTTATAAATATATGTAGCTTGTGTTGATGATAAAATGTACTTAACTGACCTTAGGAGGGGCAAACATTTCAAAATGTATCTGTTCAAGAGAGTTAGGGAAGGGACACCAACACCAAGTTGGGTACACTAACTCCATGTGGATTTAGTGTCCTTAATGTGGTATTAGTGTCCAAATGGTAGACTATTAGGCACACTAAGTTGTGATCTAGGAATCCTATCCTGGGACTATGTTTGGGATGATAAAAGATGTCTATGATCTATAAAATGGTTGGAAAAGTATGGTAAAGGCTCTTAGATATGTCTAGGACTAAGCTAGGAATAGGCTATCTTAAGAAACACTTTTAGCATCCAAATACCACTTTTAGGTGATTAAATTTCCCCCCCCTTTATGCTAGAAATGCAACAAAGTGAAATGACTAGTCTAAATAAAAAATAAGCATACCTAGACTTACTTAGGAAGTGAATCCCATGTATCTAAGTATAAGATGTGAAATCTAGGTTTGCATATGTGAAACATGCTTCAAATAAATGACCTACAATGAAACATGCAAAAAATAGTCTTTACTTAAGATATTATCCAAAAGTAAAAGACTATGCTAAATAAAGTAACTGATTAAAGATGAGTAAAGAGAGAGGAAAGGAATGAATACACCTCATTGGGTATGTGAACCAATGCATGAAACTAGTGAAAACCTATATGTGTGTGAGTGTACATAGTGATCAAATTATTTAATAGATTAGACTGAGATGATAACTTGCTCAATCCTCATATGCATGGCTCAAAACTCAAGTAGGCCATGACTCCATCATTACCCACCCATGTGAAGTACATTCATCTAAAACTAAACTATGCAAAGTGATGAATGTATCTAACTGTGTATGTTGGCTCCATGGCCACTCAGGTATATTAGCACCTCTAGGCCACTTAGGAATTCTAACCACTATATATGGAGTAAGGCATGAAACTAGTGACAACCTATAATATGTTAGAAAGCATATACAACATAGAGAATGACATGGATTTTTCCATCCCATTTTATTAACTTGTGTGTAACTAAGTATATGGAAACTATGTGCCACACACATGCCCTTAATATGATATATGAGTATATGAATTCTAAACTAAGTATGTATAAACTAAATTTGTGTATCTGAACTAAATGTGGGAATGATCATGTAGCATATAATGCCCTAAAATATGATCAACTAATATGAATCTGAGCTAAAATGAGTGTATCTAAGTAAAAACTAAACATAATTGTCAAACATATGACTATATATATGCAAATATGTACTATACTTAGTGTATAATTTTATCTAATTTAGACTACCCTAAATATGGGGTTGCTAGATAGTAGTACCTTGTAGTTGATAATAATTCCCTATGGTGCTAGTATCCCAATATGGGTGCTAATGTTTATCTAGTCTAAAATTTGGGTGATTTAAACTACTTTTTAAGTCTCTATTTTTCCCTATGTCTGATTTCTAAAATTGATCCTGTGTGCTAAAAATAATATTTGAATAACAAAGTAGGAGCCTAATCTCTATGACAAACCCTTTTGAATTCCCCCTCTTTTTAGGGTACATGTGTAATAACTATCCTCAAAATTATTAGCTCTACAAAATGTGTTATCTAGAGCATATGTATGATATTCTAATATAATATGCAAAAATAACATTTGAATGTAAAAGAATATGAGCACAAGTAGGTAATGTAGGATGTATGTTGTAATCTAACATTGGACAAAGGTATCAAGATAGATTTAATCAATGTGTATATCAAAAATTCTTAGTAGTTACATAGGGGGATGGGGCATGGTGTCCTTTACAAAACCCAAGTAGGAAGGGTAGATGCATAAGGTCCCTCATGGAATCAAAAAATGGTGTGTGTGTAGCAAGCAAAGATAAGTGTCATGGTGAAGAAGCATTCAAGTAAGAATACATACAAACACATGAGGCACATAAAATTAGTTTAAGGGGTCATAATACAAGGGACATGGGCATGTGTCACTAAATCTAAGAATGGAATACATATAAGGACATGTTCAAATGTCCACATATATAATCAAGAAATCACACACACTAGACATGGGAACATGTCCAAAGCATACAAATATAAAAGTGGTATAGAACCAAATAACAATGGCATATTCAAATGCCCTTGAGTAAAATAAACATAGGAAACACAATCAAGTCTAATCTAAGAAAGATAAAAATGAAAGCATGTATAACTATGTAGTACAAATTTATGTAAATTTTAGGATGTACATATGCTAAGTCTAAATAATGATAGTCAGCAAAAACTTTGAGCAATGAGTAACAATGATCAACATTAATATATATCAATGTGTAAACTAGAATGTATAGAATGCATGGATAGAACCTAGTAGTAGAAATTGTGTAGGAGATGCCCTCAAATGGGTGGATGTATCAATTGAATAAACCTAGATCGATGTATATGCCCTAGTGGGTAGATGATAACAAGTCTAGATTATTTTATTAGACTAGATTCTTATATGTAATCTACAACACTCAACAAGAATATGTGAAGCATCTATGTATGATAAAACCAACTATACTAAGATAGCTAGCATATGTAATATCTGGAAAATAGTATAAAGGTAAACTTAACAATGCATACAATTTATAAATTTTGTGTTTTCTAGGTAATATTTGAATGATTTTATATTTCAATAAGTTTTATTATTTTTGTGTCTTTTGGATATAAGCTATGTATAAGCAAATGAAAATAAACTATGTACAATGAGTGATAGAGAGAAATAAGTATGTATAAGAGTAGGAACCAAACTAGCCAATGAGTCTAATGTGAGACTCACTATCATCATGGCCTATGCCAAATAGGGGCATTATGATCATGTGTATAGTGTGAAAAGGCAACCTTGATCCCATGATCTATTTTCCTATATAATTTGTGTCTGAAGCTACATGTGTAGTGATGCTATGAAGTTGTGGCATTGATCGTGATGCCCTGTGAACTATAGGGGTCTTAGGAACCCACCAGGTAGAAGAAGAAGCTATAGGTGATGTAGGTACCCTATGTTGAGAACCCATAGAAACTAATAAAAATAATATCGACATAAATTGAGTAAATAAATCCCCTAGAATATATGACATATATCTAATGCATGGGTCTCTTTAGTAATGGTTTTCATCGGAGAGTATGAATACATGTAGATACTATAGGAATAGACCTAGTTTGCACTAATGACACTACTTATATTTATGATGTATGAATATGAGCTGTGCTCTCAATGTTAATTAATAGTGGTGTAATAATTGGTGTCTATGTTATAACTATAGCTAGTAACTGTGATGGAACTACCTATGGGATGGGTAGAGGATACTTGTATGGGACACCCTCAACCTTAACTGCATGATTGGGATGTATATACTTCAATAATTGGTATATTATACATGGGATGGCTTAGTTCTATTATACCCATGGTATCCCTAATAATATATTAGATACACTTTCACTAGGTACTACTAGGAACTAAGTGGCTATGTGTGCTGGTCCAACTTGTAATAGAAGCAAAAGCTCCTTGATGGAGATTTGAACATGACATTGAAGCCAATAATGACTCTATCTATGGGGAATATATATTTTTCTATGTATCCCAAGCATTATAAGAGTATCATATTTCACATGTTTATGTTTGACTTATTGTCAACCATAACACTCTAAATAAGATGGTGGTATATGTATGCTCATATGAAAAGTGAATATAAATCTGTGTCATCATTCACAATCACCCACTCTAAAAATGTGATAGGTGGCCTCGGTGTGACTACAGTGCAATACATGATAATAATTTTATTTAATAGATGTGTCTCCTTTATAACTGTGTGATATAAATATGGTGTTGGATGTACATGGCATATATAGTGAACACCTAATGTCCCCCTATCTAGTTTCTTGTATGCTTTGGAAAAGGATCCAAAAATACCTTTAGTGCCTTAGCCTCTATCTATTGTTTTTTGGGTGCCTCTGTGGGTGTGCCCACATAAATAATATTAGCCTCAATTAGATCTTGTATATTGTGGTTTAGGCTAATGCATAAGTTTATCATGTGGCCTAGTGCCCTATGATACTCATAGAATGCATTTGAATCATAGTTCTTTGGAAGAGGTCATGTCATATAAACCTTTTTAATGGGAGGGATAAATAGGACATTGTATTCCAATGGCTATTCTAGAACCTTGCTAGTGACTCTTGAAGATTGTTGAAAACTCTATGTTAAGGAGTGGATAAAACCAATTTGGGAGATGGATTAGAATCTACATTAACTATGGCCTTTTGATCACTTTTATTCTTAGTGGGCCTTACCTTGTAAGTAGGTTTGTTTTAAATCTTAATAGTTGATTTAGATCCATTTGTGTAATTGATTTTTCTCATTAAAAAGAGCTTAACCTCATTTTCCTTGACTATATGGCATAAAATAGTAAATGTAGGAGCCTTATTAAACAAGATAACTTCATGCAATGATGGTAAGATACTTTGTTTAAATATGTCCTAAATCTCTTTGTCTTCTATGAGGCTAGTCAATTTAGATAATATTGTCTTGTATTATAAGAAATAATCTATGATAGGATCATTCAAATTTTGATTCAACTATGACACTAGTGTATGTGATATCTTATCACTGATGTTGATTAAGAAATGTGCTAGGAACATGTCAGCTAAAGGATTAGATGTCGTGATATATTGATTTGGTAAATTATAGAACCATTTTAGGGCATTATCCTTGACACTGTGTGGAAATAACTTTGTAAGAAACTAATAATTGGACACATAGTCCAAACATGTTGCATGAAAAACTTTGAGATGATGTTATGGGTCACCCTTGCTGTCATATAATGTAAGTTTGGGTGACATGAAACTGAATGCAAAGGGAGTTATCACTATGTGATGTGCCAAAGGTGTATGTAAGAGGATGTTAAAATCCAAGGCATGTGATGGCCTAGTGTTTCCCTTATCAAGATGTAACACCTTAGAATATAAATTATGAATCTCATACATAAGGGATTGTACATATGTAGTGGAAGAACTAGTCACAAGTGGTGTAGTTATCATTGATGGTTGAATATTAATTCTAGGTTGTGCTATCTGAGTTCATTGAGATGGCCCCATTAGAGGTGTAACAACATTTTTAATTAGGGGAGTTTAAGATTGACCATTATTTGTTTTATTATTAATTTATAATATGGCTTATAGGATTTGTGCATGATCATGGGGATGTCCCAAATTCTATCTCTAAAGCCTTGTAATACCTCATCTTTTTTCATAATTATATCATTATTGTTAAGTGTAAGGAGAGTGTCCCAATTTTGAATGTGTATCTCATATTTCTCTTGGTTGTATTGTTCATCTTCAGATGCATTATCATTGAAATCCACATAATCAAGTTGTGAAAGATTCATAGATAAATTTATAATAGGTTCCTTGTTCATGTTATGGGCTCGAATATTAATAATCTAAATATGCTCTATATGATTACCACCTAGTCTAGCACTTTTTCTTAATGGAAGAGAGATAGATTTTTTAGATGGCATATAGTAAATAAATTGGAATGGATCTATTAAAATAGAAAATATGAATTTTGAAAAATCATAACAGCTAATGAAAATAGGAAAAAAAGTATACAAACCCTAAGAACATATAGGGTTAGGTTTTTTTGAATATAGGGTTTCTTCTACACCAATTTAAATTATATGTAAAATAAATTGAAACCCTAATATGAAATTGATTTAATTAGATAGGTTGTCTAAAAAAATTATAAAATCAAAATTATGCAGCCCTAATTTATTGGACAAAAAATTAGATTAATTCAAACTAGGTTTTGAATCAATATTTGAAAAAAGTCAGGTTTACCAAATGATTTAACCTTTTAGGGTTTTACAATTGTAAATCCTAAGCTAGATTAAAGGTCTAATATGTCTAAATTAGTTAAATAACATGAAATAATTAACCATTAATTTTGTATGGATTTTGAATTCTTTTTAATTTCTAAAAATAATAATATGTATAAATAGAGACTTATCTAGAAAGTGGCTATCATGGAAGATTAGGGTTTTGGAAACTGGGTTCTTGACAGGTCTGAATGTTTTCAATAAGGTCTTAAGATCTAATTGCTCATTGGACAATAGTGCCCCACCTAGATAGTAATGCCATACTTTTTTAGTGTCCTCTTTTTAGGTCTATTCCTATTTTTTGGGAGCACCTACACCTATTTCTTGGGTTTTTTTTCCTATGCACATGAAATCTATAACTTTGTATTATGTCTAGAAAATTTGATTTAGTGTGTAAGTCCTAATCCTATTTTCAAGTTTGGCATAATATGAAATATGTGTTAGTTAGTAGGATAGTATAGACATCATCAAATCCCTACTATGAAGAGAGTTTCCCACATACCAATACTCTGAGGAGGGATCAAGCTTGATGTAGTTCTCCCACCTAGTGCTTGGCGAAAGTGAAAGTGAATGATAGAATTAGTAATATTGAATGATTTGAGTGTGATTGAGTTTTGAAATATTTGAAATATAGGCTTAGGGTAGTTGTAAATGGTAATATGAAGAAGTAGGGAAGAATAAGAATTAAATACCTTAATTTTTCTCAACTTGGTTCTTATTTGGATAGGATTTTTCATCTCTTTTCCCATCTAGTCTATAGAGGTCAAATAGTCTTATTTATAGATATATGTAGCTTGTAATAAAACACATTTGATTACCAAAACTTTGTTGATATTGATCTTGGATTCCACCTATCCTTCCTCATAGTTTTGTATTGATGGTTTGCCAAAAATATTGATTTAAGAATTAATCCATGCAAAGAAGTTTTCAGATGTTATTGGTGTTCAAGTAGATGTACAATTAAATTGTGTAGCATCTAGTTTAATTAGATTTGAGATCTCATTTTGATTATCTTGAGGTTTACATTAGTCATAGTGTGCAAATAGATACAAGATTATTTATTAGTTTTATTTTGAATATATTTATAGATTTCATCTTCACATAATTTTCTTCTGAGTCTTTCTCATTATGGTGTTCTAGTTTAAGTAGTAGATATACTTGATACCCAATGATTTGATTACAACCCAAACTAATCTAATTTATGATTATTGGAAGACCTATCTCAAACTAGATTAACCTCTTTTTTCCATACTTTCTCACTCTTTTTATATTTTTTTAATAAGAAATGATATACTCATTACATTATAAATAGTCCATTTGTAAAGGAAACCAAATGTGAGATCCTTAATATCATGAGGAAATCAATTAAACTTTAGGTGTAAATAATGACAACCTACCCATGCTATATTATTTGGATATTCTTGGCCCTTGGATCATCATTGAATCCTAAAAACAAGGGGACTATTTGTACCATGTGATGTTCACTACTTTTTGTTCATTTAGATCAATTAGTTCCTAAATGTATCTGAGTGCATCACACTTTCAGCCTAATATAAAATTGGCACGAGGAAAGCTAGTGCCATATTTATTATATTTTGAGTCTTTCTAATCTTGAACCTTTAGATACTCTAAGATTATAATTGATTATAGATTAACATTTAATCCTTATGATTTTCATTTATTAGGTGCCTAAAACCCATATTAATAGATATTAGTCTTCTATCACTCTAGACTCTTCTTCAAGGATCACATGATCTAGAGTCAAGTTGGGACATAGAAGATTGATTATTTATATCTCTAAGTTCATAAAAGTCTTAGATCTGATTGAGGTAGAGATAAATTATTTCTTTACTTGACCATAACATATCCTTAATTTTTCACCAATAGACCAATTCAAATAGATACAACCTGGTTAGTTGGATCAGCCATAAATTTTGTCAGTGACATCCATGATTTACTTATAAATCCTAAGCATTATATTCCAAAGTTCACTCCAAACACTAGAAGGAATATAGAGGAACACATTACATCTTAAAAAACATCCCTTAAGTTTCTTAATGTGGAACATGAAGATGTAGTTTCTAGTTTATTTCCCTTAACCTAGCTTGATCAAGCTTATGGTTGGTTCCTTAACCTCCCTAAAAATTCAATCACAGGGTGTAATCAATTGAGTAACATGTTTCTAGCCTAGTTTAGTCAAGTAGTAGATCGAAACATCTTATACAATCAATTTTATTTCATGAGAATGGAATCTAATGAGCCTATACATAATTTCAGTGCATATTTTCAAAATATGTATAGTATGGTAAACTACTTGTATAGGCCAAATGTCCAATTAACCCTAGACATGTTCAAAAATGCCTTAGATTTGTAAACTATCAATTTCTTAAAGAGAGATCCAACTATTATTAACTTACCTCTTACATATGCAGATGTAATAAAAATGGATAGGCAACTCAATACATAGGGACACATGTAGAATCCTAGTCCCAATGTTCTCCTAAACATGCTTGCATTAAAATTAATCCCACTTACAAATCAAAATGTGCCATTGCCATAGCCTCTCCCAATCATGAATCAATTGACACTAGGTCATGATTCTTATACTCATAACTTAGGATTTATAAGTTAGGATGGTAGTGAAGCAATTCCTAAGTCTTATAAATGAGATTTAGTTGTATTTACAACTAAAAATATGTAGAATTATGCTCAATATTTAGCCAAACGTAAATTAGATGCAAACCAAATAATGCTCTAAATATCAAGCAATGATTTTTTGAACTTTTAAAAATAAGTAGGTAGGTTAATTAGTGGAAATGTGGCTCTAAATTTCACTTATCAACATAATTATAGGTGCTTCAATATATATGGTAAACAAGTTGAGTCCTCATCCAACAAATTACCTGAGATCAATATTATGGAGATTGTCTTGCCCAATTGGTGTCATATGCAAAACACAACCCAACATGGATAACTTGACCATGTTGAATTTTGTTTAGCCTTTAACATTATCAACAATATTTTGAGTAGTTTATATGCTTCTAGTTCATCAAAATCTTTGAATACAACCATGGTTTTAGAAACTCTAGATTTCCCTAACATAAAAGATAATGAACCTAAAGATAAAACCAATGACATTTAGGCCTTCCAATAATACCAAAGTGGAAACTATACTCTTAGGATTATATCACATCAACCTCTAACTACCTCAACTCCACTGAACAATGTTGCTACACCACATAATCCTAAATCTAGCAGTGATTTACCTCCACTAAAATCAGGTGATAATCAATTATCCGCTAATAAAATACGTTATAACATCATAAATGACATGAAAGTGAACATAACCCTTAAAAAATTAACAAAAACCACTAAATAAAAGTATTTTATTCTTAAGTATTTCAAAAATAAGATTAGTTATCCCAAACAAAATAACTCAACTAATACCAATGTCACAATACATAAGACTAGGTTTGAAGTCCCACCATTCTTGATTATAATAAATGTTTTTGGTAAGAACCTTCATAATTATCTTGTATATTATAATGCTTAAACTAATGTTATGATTGTAGGTGATTTCAAGAAACTAGGATTAGTTACCATAAAATTAGATAAAGTGGTAGTTTATTTAGACAAGTCTAAAGTCAAGGTTGTAAGTGAGTTAATGAATGTCCATATGTAGCTATAGCTAAGGCAAGAGTGCAATAGTTTATAGATATACAAATAGTTGAGATCCTAGAATCATATGGTATGCTACTAATTAGGGATTGGTCAAGATAACTCAATGGTTATATGGAAACATATTTTTCCCACATGTGGCTGCCATAGATAGGATTAAAAAATCAAATCAAAATTGCCAGAGAGCCAAAAAAGAAATTGATGGTAATTAAGTAAAATGCAATCAATGAATAAGTTAACTTCAATTATACAAAGGTATGTGTCTATATTTTTTCAACTAAACTAGAAGAAAAATAAAATGTCTAAGCATGATCAAAATCTAGGTATGCAGTTGCGATATTTATATGGAGCACGCTCCAAGCAGGGAGTTGGGGCTAGTATCATAATCATAGATCCCAATGGTAAGAGACATGTTATATCTTTTAGATTGATTAATTTATTTATAATAAAAACATGATAGAGTATGAAACCTTAATCTTGGGTCTATAATTTTCAATGAGGTTTGATGTCCATCAGTCAAGAGTTTCTAGTGACTCTAAATTGGTCATAAACTAGGTACATAATAAATTTAGGTGCAAGATTTACTATTTAAGTAAGTACACACATCAAAATTAGGATTTAATTAAATATTTTGATTTTTTTGATATTTAATTCATCCCTAGAGTAGACAATGGTATGGTTGATTCATTAGCTTTGTTGGGAGATTGGTGGTAGTGATGTGTTGTCATTGATGTCAAGTGGCATTAGTGATGACAAAGTGATATGAGAGTGCTCAGTTCAGTCTTGATTTCTACTGAGAGATTGTGGGTTTAGATGGTTATCATGGAGCATGGAGAGAGAGTATAAGTGTGTCCATGTGGTTGAGAGAGAAATTGGAGTCCTTTCAGGTGGTCTTCAAGTGGAGTGTAAGTCATCCTATGCCTTGTGGGCTTGACTATGTGTGGTTACCTATGGGGTTTTGAGTAAATTGAGAGATATATCATGATAAGGAGATTAGTATGATTGGAATATGCATGTTGGACCTGTATAGGTTGTTGAAAAGTTAGATAAAGGGTTTACAAGAGGTGGCTAGTGGTCTGTAATATAGTTTGGCCATTGGCCTAGTTGGCCTAGGTAGGCTTGTGAGGCCTTATGAAGGGTAAAAGGGTGTTTTTAGGTTGGTGAATATTGTTTTTGAATGAAATATGGTAAATAAATTTTGTTCAATAATGTTGATAATGTTTTAGGTTATAGATTGAGCTACAAAGTTAGAAAGTTGGTTTAGAAGCTTCACAGGGAGCTAGAAATGAGTGCAAGGAGCCTGAGAGGAAGTTTCTCGTGATTTTTGGCACATAAAAGGTTTGCATGGGAAGCTAAGATATTTTGAGTAGTTGGGGAAGTTACCTAATTATTTCTTCTAAGTATTGGTTTAGGAATTAATGGGTAGAGCTTTATGAACATTTCTTAAGAATGTAAACTGGTTAAAACCCTTTATAAACCCTCATAATGGAGTGATTGGAAAGATATTGATAGAAATACATATAATGGATTGTATGAACAAGTTTTAATATTTTAAGGTATAGAGGAATCATATAGGCATCTCTAGGTGGTAGTGGTGTGTCAAGGAAGTGAGTAGAAGGTACATAAATATGCTTGTTTCTAAAGATTTTAGCGCTACAGGTAGGGTTCACTAAGTCAACACATGAGAGTCATTGGAGATTGAAGGCTAGGACTTGTTATTAAATTACATAGATTTTTTTTGGCAATAAATAGTCACTATGTCAATTATCTAAGTCAATCAAGTTGACTATTTGCTAATCTACCATATAGTGAAAATAGTGATAAAAAGCTAGTATAAGTGAGAATCTATTTAGGGATGGTGTGTAGGTGAGTAGGGTTGAATCTAATGGTTTGGATTTTTTTTAAATGCATATTAATTATTTTAAATTAATTTTTATGTTATTTTGATGACCATACATAGGCAAGAAGGTGCCTTCAAGATGACTTTTTTGAGTAATGATGATAGTAAAGAAGTATGTTTCATAAAATGATCTATATGTTTCATATATGACATTATACCTCTATATGTTTGTGATCTGAAATATTATAAGGTTATTGGAGGATCAAATGAATTCATTGGAAGATCAAGAATTTTTTGCCACAAGTGCTAGATGTCATGTTTATCATGATTGGTTTTTGGAGCTTGTAGGTAGTCTAGAGTGGCCTATTTAGAGAGGCTAGTTTGAGCTATTCTGAGAATATTTCAAGGTAAGTGAGAGCTTGGTGATATTATATGAGTGTTAAAGATTTATTAAATTTATTTTTTATTCATTTTTTCCCTCTATTTTGGTTTTATTAGTCAAATTTTGTTGACTGAGTTTCTGGTGTGCATGACCAATTTGAGTAGGTCATCTTGAGTGAGTTAGTTTTGATGGTTTTGAGCTATGTGATGGTGAATAATGGATTTATTGATGTTTTTAAGGTCATTTAGGACCTATTAATGTGATTTTTTAAAGATATTTTTGATAAAATCATCGGCATTTTAAAATTATTTTTGATAGTATTTTTTGGGTGTTTGTAGGACTTGGAGTGAGAGAGAGAATGGCTTAGATGGAGTAATCGTTTGGAGTTACAGGTGGATTGGTCACTTTTGGAAGTGATAAATGATACATTGGATGTATATTTGATGTGTTTAATCTATTTATGAATGTTTAATGTGGACCAAAGAGTCCAAGGAGTATCATGTTGGTTTGTAGTCCTAATTCCTTTAGGTTTCTATTAGGCCTAATAGATTTTTAGGTCTTAAGGTAAATGGAAAAACTATGGAGAGATTGTACCATTAATATAATGTGTATGAGGATATTTTATAATGTTAATATAGGTGTGTAAAATATCTTGGATGACCAAGATGGGTTAGATGAAAGAGTAGTATATATACTAGGTCTATTTGGCCTATTTGAGTGGGGTGAGAGTGTGTGGATTAAAATAAAATAAAAGAGCTCAGTAAAGGAGAAGAGGTGGGTAATTGAGGACCATGAAAGTGTGTATATGATCAATCATGTTTTTTTTATTATATTCATGAGCTAAAAATTCATTAGACCTAATAGTCTAAAGGGTGACTTGGTTGAGCGAATGAAGTAGGTGTGTCTGCCTTGAGAAAGAAGTAGTTTTGTAGGTTTTAGAACAAGAGAAGGTCATAATGAAGTGTATAAAACATAATATTAGTGGTTTACATCATAATATAGGTGGTTTAGTGGGTTATTAATCACCTATGTGGTTTTATCCTCATTTTTAATTGGAGCTAGCTAAAGGTCTAGTTGGAGCTGGACTAAATTGAGGGGTGGATACTCCTTGATCAGTTGGAGCTGGTCTAAAGTCTCACATTTGTATTATAATTATAATAATTTATTCCATTATTTTTTAGGCTTGAGAGTGTGTTTTTTACTCCTAGAGGGTTTCCCACATAAATGATGTGTTCATATGATGTTTGCTCTTGTTCATGCTTTGGATGTATAAGCTTTCATGTTCACGTTGTTGTATGATGAATGAGTTTATGGAATTGAATGTGCATTGTTAACTAGTAATTCACCCCCAATCGTAGTAGCTACTTATATCATGTTTTATACACTAACCTCATGCCATTAAATAAGATTGATTTGAAAAACTTTTATGTGGAAATAATTCCTTATCTTTCTGTGCCTAATAATGTTGAGCATTCTCAAGTATTTGATGATGATAAGCAAATTATTGATCTCTTATCTAACTCCAATGATTTTTATGTACATGTAATTGAAAAATAATAGAGACTTGATTTAAAATAACAAAAATATGGTAAGTTTAGGGAAATGATGGGCCAAAAGGGGGTTTTAAGTGGACATGTTTTTCCTAAAAAACAAAAAACCTTAACTTTTACATATTATTTGAGACACCTACATTAAAAATATGAAGATGTCACGTGAACATGAATTTTAGCATTTTGAATCTAGTTTCTAAACTAATATTTTTTTAAAATGGTAAAGTATAAGTAGGTTAGACATCAAAAATTTGAATAGGTAGTAGTGTTTTTTGAAAAAAGTTGAGTAGATAGATTTTTGTGTGGCCCATCATTTAGTTTTTTTTTTAACCCTTTGGTGGAAAGTTAGATAAGATCATCTAGTTTACAACCTATATATTTTTAAAATTAATTAATAATTGTTTTTATTAATTTCACAAGTCAATAGACCCTGAAGTATGATCAATAGCATATAGTTGACCATGCGTCCACCATAGCTACCAAAAAAAAATCCAAAATTAGATTTTTTTTAATGTGTATATAATTAGGTCTAGTTTGAAACCATATGAATTTTTTAAGGTTTGAATTTATGCATGAAAGGATACATAAACAAAGATGAACATGTATAGTTGTAGTATATAACATTATAAAAAGACTTACTTAGAGTAAATATAGATAACAACCTTAAAAGTAATGAAAATATAATACATATATTTAGGATGAGGAGAGTGTAGTCGATGTTGTAGTAATATTTTCAAGAAAAAGTTTGATAAAATTCATAGTGTTTATCATGGATGAAATTAAATTTTGTTATTTTTAGTCAAACACATGAATTTGGCTTTGTGTTTGCATGTCCATGCTTGAGGCTCAAAAATCCAAGCCATTCTTAAGAATTAAGGCATATGTTTAAAAATTCAAATTTAAGAACCACATATGTGGCACCTACCATGTACGTAGAATAGTTTACTACTAGTCTTTAAAACTATGTACATGGTTTTAGTCTTTAGAACTACACATGTGATATTGATTTTATAAAATCACGTACGTGGAATACTTTCATATTATATTGGCATGCATGGTACATAAATAAAATAAACATTTATACTAAATTTACATATATAATGTATAATTCTACTTTAAGTTATATTTTATTTATATACTTTCAGGATGTTGGAGAGTGGTTTTGGACCTCTAAGAGCTATAATGCAAATTTTAGGTTTTGGAGGATCCTATCATATTTTAGACTTAATCAATTTTTAGGGGTTTAGGGTTTCAAACTTCACCATATTTTAGGTTTTTAAGGTTTTTGGGAGAAATCATACAAGGTATGAAGGCTACATGAATGGATGTAGGTATGATAGAATAGTATGATAAAATCCTCATAAACTACCACAAGTTGATCCCACTCCATTCCCTCTACATCCCTTAAGGTATACACTGAGGGAGAAATGCATCGGTGAGCCCCTAATGCATAAATGAACCATATAATACACAAAGGAATACACAACATGATTTATATTAATGGGGTACATTCATAACAAAAATCCCATAGAGAAAACACATGCATCACTTCTTTCATTCTATAAATCATGGATATTTCAACTATATTTTGATAAATTTAAGCATTAATTAGTTGGGGTAGTTAGTGAAGTGATTTGGGATAAATTGAGCCCCATGAACCTAATTATTAGTCTAAATGATATTAATTAGGGCTAAAATGATTAGTTTAGAGTTTAAAGAGTTTATGATTTAGGGTTTAGGGTTTAGGTCTTAGGGTTTGAGGTATATGGTTTAGGGTATAGGGTATTAGGTCCAATCATGAAGGCAATTATGGCCAATTTGAGCTCATTGAACCTATTTATGACTATAAAATGTGATTTTGGGCAAAATTACCCCCAATTTCATCATAGGTTGAGATAATTAGTCAATTAGGGCAATAAGTGGTGCAATTTGGGATAAGTTAAACCCTATGAAAATAATTATTACTAAAAAAGATGTTAATTAGGGATAAATCAAATGATTTAGGGTTTAGGGTTTATGATTTAAGAATTAGGGTTTACGGTATAGCATATAATATTTAGGTTTTAGGGTATAGGGCCCAATAATGAAGGCAATTGGGGATAATTTAAGCTCGTTGAACCTATTTATGACTATATAATGTGATTTTGGGCTCAATTAGCCCCAATATCATCACATATTGAACCAATTAGTCAATTGGGGCAATAAATGATTTAATTTAAGCTAAATTAAACTCCATGAATCTAATTTTTAACCTAAAAGATATTAGTTGGGGCCAAATCAATTGGTTTAGGGTTTAGGGTTTATGATTTAGTGTTTAAGATTTAGGGCTTAGGTTTTAAGGTTTAGGGTTTATGGTCTAATTTCAAAGACAATTAGGGATAATTTAAGCTTATTTAACCTATTTATGACTACAAAATATGATTTTGGGGTCAATTAGCCCCCATGTCATCATAGATTAATTTAATTAGTCATTGGGGCAGTTAGTCAATTGGAGCAATTAGTGATATGATTTTAGACAGATTATGTCTTATAAACCTAATTCTTAGTCTAAATTATGTTAATTAGGGCTAAAATGATTGGTTTAAGGATTAAAGAGTTTATAATTTAGGGTTTAGGGATTAGGGTTTAAGGTATATGGCTTATGGTTTAGGTATAGGGTCTAAACATGAAGGTAAATGGGGCTAATTTGAGCTTGTTGAAACTAATTTTGACTATATAATGTGATTTTGGGCATAATTAACCCTAATGTCATCATAGGGTGAGTCAATTAGTTAATTAGGGAAATAAGTGATGTGACTTGGGCTAAATCAAGCCCTATTAAAATAATTATTACTCTAAAAGATGTTAATTAGGGTTAAATCAATTGATTTAGGGTTTGTGATTTAGGGTTTTGGATTTAATTTTTAGGGTATAGGGTATAAGGTTTAGGTTTTAGGGATATGGTCTAATCATGAAAGCAATTGAGGCAAATTTAAGCTCTTTGAACCTATTTATGACTATAAAATGTGATTTTAAGCTCAATTATCCCCAATGTCATCATAAATTGAGCAATTAGTTAATTGTGTAATTAGTGATGTTATTTAGGCTAAATTAAGCTTTGTGATCCTAGTTCTTACTCTAAAAGATGTTAATTTAGGACAAATTTATTGGTTTAGGGTTTACAATATAGGGTTTAAGGTTTAAGGCATATTATTTATGGTATAAAATTTACGATTTAAGGTCAAATTATAAAGGCAATTATGGATAGTTTGAGCTTATTCAATGACTAAAAAATGTGATTTCAAGCTCAATTAGCTCTAATGTCATCACATATTGAGATAATTAGTAAATTAGGGAAATTAGTGATGTAATTTAGGCTAAATTGAGCCATGTGAGCTTAATTATTAGTTTAAATGATGTTAGTTAGGGCTAAAATGATTTTGTTTAGCGTTTACAGAGTTTATAATTTAAGGCTTAGGGTTAAAGATATATGGTTTAGGGTTTAGGGTTTAGGGTTTAGGGTATAAGGTCTAATCATGAAGGTAATTAGACATAATTTTGGCTCATTTAACCTATTTGTGACTATATAATATTATTTTTGGCATAATTAACCCTAATGTCATCATATGTTGAGCTAATTAGTCAATTAGGGAAATAAGTGATGTGATTTATGCTGAATTGATCCCTATGAAATTAATTATTACTATAAAGCATGTTAATTTTGGCTAAATCAATTGATTTAGGGTTTAAGGGTTTAGTGCTTAGGGTATAGGGTACAAGGTTTAGGTTTTAGGGTATAGGGTTAAATCACAAAGCCAATTAGGGATAATCTAAGCTTATTGAACCTATTTATGACTATAGAATGTGATTTTGGGCTCAATTATCCCCAATGTCATCATAAATTGAGCTAATTAGTTAATTGTGGTAATCAATGATATAATTTGGGCTAAATTGAGCCTTATGAACCTTATACTTACTCTAAAGGATGTTAATTTGGGCTAAATCAATTAGTTTGGGGTTTAGGGTTTATGATTTAGAGTTTAAGGTTTAGGGCATAGGGTATAAGGTCCAATCATAATGGAAAGGATTTTTTAACTAGATATTAATTGATAGGGGCAGTTTATTAATCGAGAATAACTAATAAAGTAAAAAATACTTAAATTTATCAAAATCTAGTAGAAATATCTACGATCCATGAAATGAAAGAATTGAGGTGTGTGTTTCTCTAGGTGATTATTTTTAGAAATGTATTCTATAATTATAAATCATGTTGTGTATGATTTTTTGCATTATATGTTTCTTGTATGCATTAGGGGATCGATAATGCATTTATCTAAGAGTGAATACCTGAAGGGGTATATAGGGAATGGGGTGGGATTGATTTGTGGCACTTTATGAGAGATATTCACATATTATTATTGATCATACCTACATCCTTTAATGCAGCCTTCATACCTATTATTATGTATCCATGAAATCTTTAAACCCTAAAATATAGCTAAATTTGAAATCCTAAAACTCTAAAATTTGACTTAATCTAAAATATTATAGGATCCTCTGAAATCCAAAATTTGCATTATAGCTCCTAGAGGTCCAAAAACACTCTCAAACATCCTGAAAGTATATTAAATAATATATAAAAGTATAAGAAACTAAATGTCCATATCCAAATGTAAATAAATGTTTATTTTATTTATATACCATGCATGCCATTCTAATACTAAACCATTTCATGTCGAAGGTTTTATAACAACAATACCATGTACATGATTCTAAAGACTAAACCACGTATGTGGTTCTAAAGATTAAAACCATGTACATGGTTATAAATACTAAAACCACGTACATAATCCTAGATCGGTAATTACCAAGCCTATGTTCCAATACTATGTACGTAATGTTTTTTAGATGGATTCTTAGGTTACAACCAAATCTTAGTGGATAAAGTGGATAGAGCCAAAATAATATTCACCACCAAGTGGGGTATTTACACCTATAATAAAATTCCATTTAGTTTAATTAATTCTAGTTCCACATTTTAATGAGATATGGACATTAATATTAAATGCCTAATTAATTAGTGCATAGTGATATACATGGATGATCTGACTGTATTTTATAAATTTAGATCAGATCACTTGAGCCATGTAGAGAAGGTCTTTGAATATTGCAGAAGGTTTGGAATATCACTCAACCCTAAAAAATGTGTCTTATATGCAACACAAGGTAATATTTTAGGCCACATTATCACCAAAGAAGGTATGTCAATTGACCTAGAATGAGCTAGTGTTATTTCTAAAATTTAGCTACCAAACAATAGGAAAGAGTTGAAATCATTTTTGGGAAAAATCAAATTTGTAATAAATTTTATTTCTAGTTTTTTTGATATCACTAAACCTATTAATGCCATGATAAAACATGGATATAAATTGTAATAGGATACTTATTATAAGAAAACATTTCAAGAGATTAATAATGTCATTATGTAAGATCCAATGTTGGTTAGCACAGATTACGCTAAAGACTTATATTTTATTCTTCTACTTCTAATCACATGATTTTAGGTGTGCTAACACAAATATTTTAAGACTAAGAGAACACCATAGCCTTTATGAGCACATATATGAAAGAAGTTGAACTGAAGTACTATATGTTGGATAAACAAGCCTATACATTGGGGAAAGTAGTTAGAAAGTTTCATCATTACATATTGAGTAATAAATTACATGCCATAATTATAGATGTTACAATAAAGCAAATGATAGGATATAATGAATTAGATTAAATAAGATGATGTTGGATTACTAAGCTTTGGGAATATGACATTGAAGTAAGACTTGAAAAATTGATATGTGGTCAAGGTTTGACCAACTTAATTTTAGAAGTTAATCCCAACATCTCCATTGTGGAAGTTAATCCATCTGAGCTTCAATTTAGTCCATGGTATGATTTAATTGTCCATTATTGCTTTATGAAAAATGACTAACCTATTTTGATAGGAATCAAAGAAGAGCATTGAGGTTGAATGTTAAACATTATATGCTATAAAGAGGAGTTTTGTATCACAGGAATCATGAAGGGATTTAATTGATATTTTTGTCTGAGGAAGAATCACAAGAGATAATAAACTCATTTCATTATAATATGGGAAGTGGTCATCCTTATGATAATGTCATAGTAACATAATTCTTAGATCTAGCTATTATTGGCCAATGTTATTCAAGGATTCTTATGCACATGTGAGGACTTGTCATTCATGCCATATATTTGATAAGAGAGAAATTCATGCTCCCATGTTGCTACAACCAATGATAGAGGAAGATCCCTTTCATTATTTGGGTATATATTTCATTAGATTCATAAATCCTAACTCATCAATTGGTCATAAGTTCATTCTCACCACCACTGACTATTGTACAAGATAGACTAAAGATAAATAAAAAAGAAATAGTATAACTAAAGAAGTTATTATATTCTTGGAACAATATATTGTAACTCAATTTGGGACTCCTCTAACACTCATTTGTGATAACAAACCAACATTAAATTAGCTAAATTGATTGAGTGGGCATATTATAATGAAATTACACTGAATTTATTCTCAAACTATTATTCCCAAGGAAAAGGTTTGGCAAAATTTACCAACAATAATTTTCTAAATTTCATAAAGAAAGAAATTGATCAAAACCCACACAATTAACATGTGCTAATCGAATACACCTTACGGGCTAACATAATAAGGCATAAATAGAGATTTTATAATTCCACTTTCTTTCATTTTTATCTATGGAGTGTAGCTAATTTTCATACAACTCAAGAAACTTACTTATCAGTTCATATAAGAATGCATAAATCTAAATCTGGGAAGTTAGTCTAGATTATTGGACTTGATCTAATTAGAAGATGGACAGGATGAAGATTTGTAAAATTTCAATAAGTCTTAGGCAACTATAAAGATATGGTTTTATAAGTAATAAAAAGTGAAAGCCTTTTGTATTTTAGAATTAGTTTTGTTATGGGATAAATCCCATGAGATAAAGGGTCAATATACTAAGTTTAGTCCTTTGTGGATTGACCCTTTCCAAGTATTTGAGATTTTAAGATTTAATGTATTTAGACTAAATGATCATCAAGGTAAGGAATCTCCACTACCAGTTAATGGACAATACTTGAAGCATTAATTTATGGATAGTCTGTCAAATATTATTTTTAAGTGAAGATACCAAGGTTCATCTATGTATATATTTTTTATATAGTGTTTTATTTTCTTAGCTAGTGTTTTCTTGATTTTCTATTTGATTTTGTTTGATTTTAAAAATTAATGAGATGGTTTTGCATCTAGATCATTTAATTTGTGTCATTTGTTTCAAAAGTATGCATTTGATTTAGTGTTTGTACTAAAATTTGGTGAGTTTGGTCAGTATTTTGACTAGTGGGTGTAACATGTGATGCATTGGTATTGGTATTAGTGGTTTGAGTTGTACTATGAGTAGTAACATGCACTACACTAGTGGGTGATAAGAAATTTTAGAAAATGAAGCACTAGTAGAATGATTAGCATTGGAATAAAAATAATCACTAGTAGCATGATTAACATTGGTAGCAAAAGATGCATTATTGGTATGATTAAGGAGAAGTGTCTTTGGATAAGGCCCACTAGAAGTTGAACCTACCATGTTAGTGGACATACTTTGCATGGAGGTTGAATAAGTCATAGAAGAAGATGTCTTGGTATGTTAAGGAGATAAAATAAAAGGAAAATTTTGAGAAGAAAATAAAGTGTCTCTCCCAAATCTGTGAGAGAAGGTAGAAGAGGGTGAAATAGGTTCTTCTACTTGAGGACCTATCATAAGATTATAAATGGTTAAAGTGTTTTTTCCTATATGTTGAATAAATTTATCAATGAATAAGAGAATTTTATGTGTGTACTCTAAATTATGATCATATTCTAAGGATAAAAAATGATTACAAATTGAGGATGAATGAGGAGGAGTTCCATAATTGGTAATGTGAGTGGAAATATGAACATTACTTTCATCCAAAGTGGGAGACATAAGTTGTGCTTTGGGAAACCTATTAGGATTGGTAAGACTCATCATGTTTTTTAGATTTAAATTTATATTATCCTCAGATAGGAAATTAATGATGAGGAAAAGAGGATAAAAATTTGATGGGAAGAAGAATCAATTTATAGGATACAAAATCAGATAGGTTGACAGTGTTATATGAAATAGAAAATAAAACAAAGAATAAGAGGATACATTCATATAGCTAGATTGTGTAATACTATACAATAAACATAATAGGAAATAAGAGATAGTCATATAGGTTGACTGTGTATTGCTATAAAATAAATAAAACAAGATGATAAAATACATAGTTGAATAGGGAGAATGTGTACTGAAGACAAACAAGATGAATAGTCTAGAAGAGACTATGTCGACAGGGACAAAAATGTTCTAAAAATAGAGATTTTTTTTTCAAGATAATATATAAGAAAATTAAATGAAGCACACAATAAATTGGATAAATGTGATTGATCCAATTAGAACACACACCACAAACCTTGTACTAGTGCTAGCTAATACAAGTTTTGCAATACAAAATACATTGATAAAAAAGTAAGCAACAAACTTGAAAGTAAATGTTAATTAATCGATCACTCCTAAATGTTATTAAGTTATAATAAAATTTGAAATTAATTTTATTGGGAGTTCACTATAAGAAAGAACTAAAAAAAAAATCTATGGATAGTTTTAGGAAGTTTAGGCTGAAAGGGATATGTATTAGTGATGGTGCTGGTTTGGTATTGGGGCCTACCCCCTCATTTCACAATCCCATAATGATAAAGGTGTTAGGTGATTTGAAAACATATACCATCAACTAGATGTTTAAACTTGGCTAAAAAACCAAGTCATATTCCCCCTTAGTGATGAAATCTAAGTAGGTATGCCTTTGGAAGAAAAATGTTTAATGTTTTTTAGTGTAAAGTGATTTGGAAGTGTGTGAAAAAGAGAAAAATAGTGTGACTAAATTGATAAATTTAAAAACCACCTAATTAATATATGTTTGTTACTATAATA
Source organism: Torreya grandis (assembly GCA_037957365.1). Taxonomy (NCBI): domain Eukaryota; kingdom Viridiplantae; phylum Streptophyta; class Pinopsida; order Cupressales; family Taxaceae; genus Torreya; species Torreya grandis. The sequence goes on along the minus strand of JARHVA010006519.1, from coordinate 802,998 downwards.
ATGCAAGCAACTAAAATAAAAAGTGAACTAATTACTACCAAAAATAGGTTAATTTCACTGATTGGGAAGAGTACAGATCTAGTTCAAGTGACAATATATGCAAACAATACAAAATAGAATCGACAGGGTCACTATTATTATACAAAAACAAGATATATAAGAATATAGATTAATAATTTGACTATATATTATAGATAGAAGATAAGCTATATAACTTATCTAGCCATTTAAACTAGTTTGTTATAAGGTTATAATTTTATAGACTATAAACTTTTGAAAAATAGTACTAAAAATGAAAGATTGAAATGGCAAAGAAGGTAAGAATGAACCTTGGTGGTTTTAAATATGATTAATTTGAAAAAAATTATGATATGATGTTCAAGTGATAATTTAAATATTTTTTGAATAGAGTCGACTAGATCAATAGAGTTTGTAGAACATGTTTTGATAAAAAAGAATCTATGAATAGAGTTGACTATGTTTGCAAACCTATATACTAAAAAATAACTAAAAACAAAGTTTATTGACTCAATTATGTATAAAATCCTATAACTAAAGAAGAATACTGTGTTGATTTGATCACTCTAGTCACCTATATTTAGAGAAGACTTGCATAGATAGAATAGAGTCATTTTAAAGAAACTGTGTGTTAAACCTATGCATAGAATGTTAGAACTATATTGACATGTTTGATATAATACTAAATAAGTAAAAAATATATAATATTATGATAAAATGATTGTGTGAAATAAAACCTACAAGGGTTTGATTCACATCAGGTTCACCATATGTATACAAAAGAAAATGTAACTAACCTATTAATCAATCCTAATTTGGAGAAGATAAATCCTACTTACACTTTTGATTATTGATACATTAGATATTCAGGGTCATGACTAAGATGGATCTACTAGACCTAACTAAGGGGTCTTTTATCACAATAACATTACTAGAGAGGGTTACAAAGCTTCTATTCAAAAAACACTATGCAATAACCCTAGATAGGTCTTATATTTTCATGTTCACTAAATAAATGACAAGTAAATTAAAATATAATCTAGTGCTCACCAAAGCTTGTGGCACAAAGTGGGGGTAATAAAAATAAAAATTAAACATGCATAGAATATATATACTCAAGTCAATGTATAGGAAATCCTAATGTATGGGAGAGAATTAAAAATGCATATTTATCTACTCTTATAAAGGAGGAACAAAGGTAGGAATACTTACCTTTGAATATCAACCCACCGAGTCTTAATCTCTCCCTTGGCAAAATAATTTCATGAAATTTTATTTTGGTATGTAAGGATAAGTCATCTATAGGCCACATACCTTATTTATGCATCTAAAAGACTTATCCACAAGACAAGATCAATATCTTCAAATAAAGTATTGAAACCCTAAGCAGTGCTTCTCAAGTGGAATGGTGGATAAGTAGAAGTACAATATAATATTCTTCTTCTTCTCTTCCTCTATAAATGATGGAAGTGGATGTGTATATAATTGAATCTAACCCTAAACCCTTCAAAAAGTTTCATCGACAAGGTTGGCCCAATTTAAATCTATATCATTATTTGATAAAAAAAATTTAGGTCCTATTCTAGGTTAGCCAAGGTTGACCTAGATTCATAATGAACTTTTAACAAATTAAATATAGGGTTGGTCTAGGCTGAAAATGTACTATAAACTATCAAAAGGGGGTTTTAGACTTATAAATGGGCTAATTAAGATGGTGAATTACTTGGAGGAATGTGTAAGAGAAGATGCAAGGCTTATGAAAGTGCATAAAAAAAGGTTGTGTAGATATAAAGTGGTAGTAAATGGGATAGAAATCCTATTAAACACTAATGATCTGAACACCCCTTTCCATGTACACCCTTTAAGGCATGCACTTAGAGAGATTGAGACTCAACATGTTCCTACAAGAGATAAAACATTAGTAATTGATAAAGTTTGAAAATATTATGTGTATATAGGCTTCATTTTGATCTTTGGAGTATTATATATGTAGGCAACAATCAATCATCAAAGGGGTGTTTGAGGTCAGCTCAACATATTACGCTATATTTTTTTATAATTTTTAAGCTATCAAATCTCCCTAATGGTTTTAAATATAAGAGAAGTAAAATAATGATTTCTTCATGGAAAACCCCTATTTGGATATATCATATTAGTCAGAACCTATAGGTGTAGAATGTGTTGCAATATGTTTTTACAAAAGAGACAAGTTCATGTTTAATGGAATTGTGCACACTGTGCCACCATCCTTTTACTATGCTTGTGTCTAGATTTATCTTTTACTTCTACCTTTAGTTTGACACTTTCATAATTATGATTTTTATGTATTTTCCCATATTCCATCTATCATAGTTTAATAATATGATTATGTAGTCAACTAACTGGAGTGCATTGTGTTGTCATCCACCTCTAATAGATCTATCTAGATTATATTTTTGATTATGTGCCTAAAACTAAGCTTGCACAATCACCTCTTCTTTTGATTTTCTTATTCAATTAATCATAATAGTTAAGAAAAATCATTATGTAATCTAAGTATATTTATTACAATTAATTTACAAATATAACACTTTCCATATTTATAATTGTTTCTAAACTAAAATGTTTAATTATTATACATCTTAAACATTTTGATATTTCTAGTTTTTTACCTATAATTAACATATTACATTTAGTGTTTTATAAAAAATAGGGTAAAACATATTGGTGAAAATGAACATTTATTTTCAAGACTTTGCTTTCTGGTTTAATTTTTATTTTTGATTTGTATGCTTATAAACTATGTTTCAACAGTTTTAAAACTCATTGGAGCTATCATTCTGGGCAAAGTAATTGTCTATTTTACTTGTACCATGGTGTGAGGGGTATTTACCTAATACTCAAGAAATTATATATCACTATTCATAGGTTTTAATTTCCACATAATTCATAGTGTATAAAAAATACTTAGAATCTTGTTTTTCAACCATAGGAAGCCTTTGATCATTTGTTCTTGTAGTCCACATGTAATCGGTTAGCTCTAAGACTTTACTATCAACATACCCATGAGATAAGATAGTGTGGTTATAAAAATGGTAAAAACTTCCATATTTAGTTCCTTCATGGTTGTATTTAATATTTATTATTGTGATCAATATATTTGAGATCCTACAAAGCAAACACACCCTTGACTAGTTACACCCTCCTTCCTCATTATAATTTTTTCAAAAACCTAATCATAATGAGTGCATCTAATTCATATATTTTTAATTTAAGTGTTAAATGTTGTCTTAATTTCCAAGATGTTATTCATTATCTACATGTGTAATTACCTAAAAGTGGTATTTGGATACTAAGAGTGTTTCTTGAGATAGTCTATTAATATCTTATCCCTAGACCTATCCTAGATCCTTTACCACCCTTTTCTATCCATTATGAAAACCACATACATCATTTGTCAGCCCAAACACAGTCCCAAGAAAACATTCCTAGATCCCAACCTAGTGTGCCTAGCACTCTTCCAAGTGGACATTAGCACCACAATAAGGACACTATAACCACATGGTGATATTGTCCCAAACTAGGTGCTATTATCCCTTGCCATAACTCTCTCAAATGGATACTTTTCTAAACATGTGTCCCTCTTGAGGTTATTTTAAGTACATTTTATTATCCACACAAGCTATATATCTCTATAAATACAAGACTATTTGATCTGTATTCACTAGACGGAAAATACATGTCAAATCCAATCCAAATAAGAAATAAATTAAGCAAAATTAAGGTATTTTATCCCTATTCTACCCTACTTCTGCATTCTACCATTTACAACTATCCTAAGCCTAGATTTCAAAGCTTAAACACATTCAAGGCATCCAAGTTCACTCTCATTCTAACATTCACTTACACTTGCACCAAGCACTAGGTGGGAAAATTACATCAGGATTGATCCCTCAGAGTATTGTTATGTAGGTAACTCTCTTCAAATTAGGGTGTTGAGGATGTCCAACCTATCCTACTAATGAACACAAATTTATTTCTCATTCCATAGTTGTAAAGAGGATTAGGGTTTTCACACTAAATCAAGTTTTTCAAGCACAACACAGAGTTTTAGATTTCATGTGCATATGAATAGGACCTATAAACATAGATACAGGTGCTCCCAAAAAATAACAACCTAACACCACTTTGAGGAAACTATAGTAGTATGGCACTATTGTCTAAGTGGAGTTCTACTGGCTAGATGGAGCACTATTATCCAGTGAGCAATAAAATCTTTGGAACCCTATTAATGACATTTAGACCTATCTAGAACCTAATTTTTAGAACCTAGATCATCCACAACAGTCACTTTCTAGATAAGTCTCTATTTATTCATATTTATTACTATTTTAAAAAAATCAAAAGACATCAAAATCCATAACAAATTAGTGGTTACTTATTGCATATTATTTATCTGATTCAGGCATCTCATCCCTTTAATCTAACTTAAGAAGTAATACATGTAAAACCCTAAAAGGTTAAATAATTTGGTGAACCCAACTTACCTCAAATGTTGATTCAAATCCTAATTGGCATTAATTCTAATTTTTGAGCAACAAATTAGGGCTGCATACTTCTAATTTTTTGATTTTTTAGACAACCTACGTAATTGATCAATTACATATTAGGGTTATAATTTATTTTGCATTTAATTTAAGTTGTTTCAAATAAACCCTAGATTCAAAAAACCCTAACCCTAGATGTTATTAGGTTTTGTATCATTTTTCCCCCTATTTTCCATAGATTTTATTAATTTTTTAGAATTCATATATTCTATTTTAGTAGTTCTATTCTAATTTGTTTAATATATGTCATTTAAAAATGATATCTCTTTTCCATTAAGAACAAGTGCTAGACTAAGTGGTAATCTTATAGAGCATATTTATATTCCTTTTATCTAATCCTATAAAATGGACAAAGAACCTACTAAAGCTCTAGATATGAATCTTTCATTCCCTATTTATGTGGATTTCAATGATAATGCATCTGAAGATGAACAATGCAACCAAGAGAAAGAAGAGGTATACATTGAGAATCAAAACACTCTCCCTCCACTTAACAATAATGACATAATTATGAAAAAAGATGAGGTGTTATAAGGTTTCAAAGATAAAATTTAGGAACATCCCCTTGATCATGTGTAGATCCTACAAGTCATTTTGGAAATTAAAAATAAAACAAACAATGGTCAATCCTCAACTCCCCTAGTTAATAATGTTATACCTCTAGTGGGGCCAACTCAACCAACACATATAACACAACTTAAGATTTTTATACAACTATCAATGATAACTAGACCATTTATGGCTAGTTCCTCCACTCTAAATGTATAATACCTTATGCATGAGATTTATACTCTACAGTCTAAGGTTTTACATATTAATAAGGGATCCATTAGGCCATCACATGCCTTGGATTTAAACATTCTCTTGCATACACCTTTGGCACATCACATAGAGTCAAATCTCTTTCCCTTCAATTTCATGGCACCCAAGCTTACATTATATGATGGAAAGGGTTAACATAAGCATTATCTCAAAGATTTTCATCCAACATGCTTGGACTATACATCCAATGATTGGATTATTTTGAAGTCATTTCCACACAATCTCAAGGATTATGCCCTATAATGGTTCTATGATTTACCAAATCAATATATCAAAGAATTAAATCTTTTATCCAATATGTTCTTAGCACACTTCTCTATCAATATTAGTGACATAGAGAGAAAAAAGTCAAACTAGCCTATCTCAGATTATGTCTTATGATACAAGACAATACTAGCCAAATTGACTAGCCCCATGGAAGATGGAGATATTCATGACATATTTAAGAAAAGTCTCCTAAAACTTTGCACAAATCCATATTATTTAAGAAGTTTTGTACATTTATCAATTTGTGCCACAAAGTCAATGAAAGAGAGGTTAAGCTCTTATCAATTGGAAAAATCAAGTACACAAATGGATTCAAATCAATTATTAAGAGTTAAAACAAATATCCATATAAGCTAAGGGCCATAGAGAACAAAAGTGATCAAAAGGCCATAGTCAATGTAGCTTCTAAGAAATCTCCTAGATTGGTTTTATTTTCTCCTTAGTACAGAGTCTACAATAATCTTCCAGAGTCACTAGCATAAGTTATACAACAACTCTTGGAATGCAATGTTATATCTCTCCCTCCCATTAACAAGGTTTATATGACATAGACTCTTTCAAATAACTATGATTGAAATTCATTTTATGAGTATCATAGGGTGTTCTATGAGTATCATAGGGTGCCAAACCACACAACAAACATATGAATTATCCTAAAACACAAGATAAAAGGTCTCATTGAGGATAATATTATTGATGTGGGCACACCCACAAAGAAATTAGAACCACAAAAAATAGAGGTTAAAGTACTAAAGATATTTTTATATCCTTTCCTAAAGCATATAATGAATGAGGTAGGGGGCACATTAGGTGTTCATTATACATACCAAGTTCATCCACCACCAGATTTATATCACATAGTTATAGAGGAGGCACATCTATTACATAAAATTATTGTAATGTATCGCACTACAGTACTACTTAGACCACTTATCACATTTTTAGAGTAGGATATTGTGGATGATGACATATATTTACATACACTCTTCATATGAGCATACATAGACCACCATCCTATTCAAAGTGTTATGGTTCACAATAGGTCTAACATAAGTATGTGCACTATCACACTCTTACAACACTTAGGTTACATAGTATGGTATATAATCCCCATAGATATATCATTAGTGGTTTTAATGGCCACATTAAAAGCTCCATCAAGGATATTTTGATTCCATTATAGGTTAGACCATCATACATAGCCACTTAGTTCATATTAGTCCCTAGTGCAGGTGTATTCTATATATTATTGGGAATTCCATGGTTATAATAGATTTGAGCCATCCCATCTATAATACACTAATGACTCAAATATATACATGATAATAGATTGGTTAATATTGAGGGTTTACCATATGAGTATCCTTCTCCCATCCCATAGGTTGTTCTAACATAGTTTCTAGCATAGACACTAGTTATAGTTCTAGCACCATTACCAAATATTACATGGCTATCAATTACAATAGAAAGTATAGATCCTATTCATATATAATGGAGTTTAATAGATCTATTAGTATAGGTTAGGTATACTCCTATGGTATCTACATGTATGCATACTCTCCACATAAACCATTACTAGAGAGACCCCTATGTCAGTGATATGTCACAGATTCTAGAGGACCTTCCTCCACTTAGTTTATGTTGAGATAAATTTTATCAAGTTTTATGGGTTCTTAAAACATGGAATATACCTCACCTATATATTCTTATATCATATGGGTCTCTAGGACCCCTATAGTTTATAGGGCATCATAGTTAGTGCCATAACATCATAACATCACTCAACAAATAGCTTCATACATATATTATACAACACACTAGATCATGGAATCAAAATTTCCTTTTCACACTACATGCATGATCATAGTCCCCTTATTCAACATAAATCACAATGATAGTGAGTCTCCCATGATACTCATTAGTTAGTATGGTTCCTACTTTTATACAATCTTCTTTCTTTCTCACTCCTTGTACATAATTTATTTTCATTTTCTTGTACATATCTTGTATATAGAAAACACAAAAAAAATATAACATGTAAAAATATAAAGGCATTCAAATATTACTTAAAAATAAAAAAATTTATAGATTGTATACATTTTATTGTTTAAATTTCTACTACTTGCCAGATATTGTATATTGATATCTATCTTAGTATAGTCAAATTTTTCATACATATATGCTTCACTTGTTTTTGTAGGGTGCTTATAGATTACATACATGACTCAAGTCCACTACATTGATCCATAATTTTTATCATCTACCAAGTGGGGACATATACACTAGTCCAAGTTTATTCATTTGATACATCCACCCATGTGGGGGCACCTCATACATAGTTGCTACTGCCGGGTTCTATCCTTAATACTATACACTCTAATTTATGCATTAATATATATTAATATTAATCATTGTTACTCATTGATTATATTTTTTGTCAACTATCACTAGTTAGACTCAACATGACTCAAGTCCACTACATTGATCCATATTTTTTATCATATACTGAGTGGGGACATATACACTAGTCCAAGTTTATTCATTTGATACATCCACCCACGTGGGGGCACCTCATACATAGTTGTTACTACCAGGTTCTATCATTAATACTATACACTCTAATTTATGCATTAATATATATTAATATTAATCATTGTTACTCATTGATTCTATTTTTCGTCAGCTATCACTAGTTAGACTCAACATGACTCAATTCCACTACATTGATCCATAATTTTTATCATCTACCAAGTGGGGACATATACACTAGTCCAAGTTTATTCATTTGATACATTCACCCATGTGGGGGCACATCATACATAGTTGCTATTGTCGGGTTCTATCCTTAATACTATACACTCTAATTTATGCATTAATATATATTAATATTAATCATTGTTACTCATTGATTATATTTTTTGTTAGCTATCACTAGTTAGACTCAACATATGTACATCTTAGCATTTACATAGATTTGTAATACATAGTTATACATGCTTTCATTTTTAATTTTCTAATATTAGACTTGATTGTGTTTCCTATAATTCTTATATTTTGAGGGCATTTGAATATGCCATTATTATTTAACTCTAAGCCTCTTTTATGTTTGTATGCCTTGGACATGTGTCCATGTCCCTTGTGTGTGACTTATTGATTGTATATGTAGACATTTGGACATGTCTTTCCATGTGGCTCTAAACCAAATTATTTATTGATTATGTATGTGGATATTTTTACATGTCATTGTATGTCTTCATTCTCAAATTTAGTGATATGTGCCCATGTACCTTGTATTTTTTCCCCTTTGACTACTTTTGTGTGCCTCATGTTCTTTTACGTATGCTTCTTCACCATGAAACTTGTCGTTGATTGTTACACACACACACACCACTTTTTGATGCCATGAGGGACATTATGTATCTACCCTTTCTATTTAGGTGTTGTGATGGACATCATGCCCCATACCCATAGGTAGCTACCCATATTTTACACATTGATTACATCTATCTTGACACCCTTTTGCAATGCTAGACTACAACATATATCTTATATTACCTACTTATACTCACATTCTTTTACATTATGATGTTATGTTTGAACATTGTATTGGAATATCATGTAGTTATCATATATATGATCTAGATAACACATCTTTTAGAGATAATTATTTTTAGGAATGTTCTTACACATGTTTCACAACTACTCTCAAAATAGGGGGAATTCATAGGGGTTTGTCATAGAGATCAGAATCCTACTTTTCTATTTGTAGATTGTTATTAGCACATAGGCTCAGTTGTAGAAATTAGACACATGTCAAACACAAGAAAAAATAGGGACTTAGAAATCATTTTAGATCACCCAAATTTTAGACTAGATAGATAGTAGCACCCATATTAGGAAACTAACACCATAGGGTGCTACTATCCACTATAAGGCACTACTATCTAGTATCCCCAAATTTAGGATAGTCTAGATTAGCTAGACTAGTAAACTATGTAAAATACATATTTATATAGATACAATCATAGGTTTGATAGTTATTTTCATATTTTGATAAGATATACTCATTTTAACTCAAATTCATAAAATTTACTTAGATTTAGGGGCATCATGCATGGTATGATCACTCCCACATTCAATTTAGATACATAGATTCAATTATTACATAATTAGTTCAGAATTAGTATACTTAGCTATCAAATTAGGGGCATGTCCATGACACATAGTTTCCATATGCTTAGTTATAAATATGTTGATCAGATGGAAAGGAAAACTCCATGTTATTATTTATACTGTATACAATCTCTATCACATTCTTCATTGTCACCCGTTTCATGCCTCACTCCATCTATAGTGCTTGGCATTCTTGAGTGGCCTAAAGCCACCTAATGTATTTGAGTGGCCATATAGATAATATACATAGTTAGATATACCCAATTAAATACTTTTAAAACTTTACAAAATTTAGTTTTAGATACATCTACTTAACATAGGTGGGAAATGATGGAGTTATGGCCTACTTAAGTTCTTGAGCCACCCATATGAGGATTGAGAAAGATATTAGCTCAGTCTAAGATATACAATGATTTTATCACTATGTATACTCATACATAAGTTATCACTAGGTTCATACATTAGTTCATGTACCCAATGAGGTGTATATGTTCCTTTCCTCTATTTTTACTTAATTACTTTATTTAGCATAGTCTTTTGCTTTTGATAATCTCTTAAGGACTAATTTTTGCATGTTTCACTAATAGTAATTACTTTGGATCACGTTTCACATACACAAACCCAAATTCGCATACTCAGACTTAGTTACATGGGTTTCACTTCCAAGATAAGTCTATGTATGCTTTTTTTTCCTTTATACTAGTCATTTTTCTTTGCTACATTTCTATCATAAAGAAGGGGTAAATGTAATCACCTAAAAATTGTATTTAGATGCTAAGAGTGTTGATTAAGATAGGCTATTCTTATCTTATCCCTAAACCTATCTTATAGCCTTTAACACACTTTTCTAGCCATTGTACAAACCACACACATCTTATATCAACCCAAAAATAGTCCCAAAATAGTATTCCCAAATCTCAACTCAGTGTGCCTAATAGTCTGCCAAGTAGACATTAGCACCACACTAAAGACACTACATCCATATGGTTCTTGTGTCTCCAAATGGGCATTATTTTCCTTTGACCTAACTCTCTCGAATGGATACTTTTCTAAACATGTTCCATTCTTAAGGTCAGACTAAGTACATTTTATTATCCACACAAACTATATGCACTAAGCCTAGATTTCAAAGATTTCAAATCTCAAGCACATTCAATATGCTCTTACCCACTATCAACATAATTTGTAGCACCTAGCCTATGAATTTATGAGGGTAGAAGTGATCCTAAGTAGAAGCTTTAATCATTCATATAATATGTTTGGACTATGATTACACTAATAAATTACTTACAAAACCCTTTCCAAGAAGTCTGAAAGATAATTCTCTTTGATGGTTCTATGACCTCCCACTTTAATTGATTCAATCATTCAACCCATTGGTAGATCATTTCTTAGTACATTTCTCAATAAAAAATGGTGAAAATTTATCTTATGCACAAATTACTAAACTCAAGAAAGGGTCAAATGAGAAAATTAGTGACTATTTTCTATGGTACAAGACCATGCTATAAAATATGAAAAAATATATAGTTGATAATGCATTGAAAGATATATTTACTTAAATATTATTATCTTCACTCCATGAATCAATAATGTTTGACAAATTCAAATCTTTCAATGAGTTATGCTATATAGTCAAAGAAAGAGAAGTTAATATTTTAAAATTGAACAAGTTAAAATATGAACCAAATGTTCCATCTATATCAACTGTCATGTTCTAAATTAAGAAAAACTAAAAATTCAAATCTAATGAGAGAACAAATGAAGCAAAAGTAATAGTGAATACAATATCATAACCAATAAATAAAATTTAATTGATAGATCCACCTAGGAGGCAATTTAGAAGGTTATCATAACCTCCTCATATCTTGTTATGGAAGATATATCCTTACCTCCTCTATTTGAGCTTGATATGTGTTTTATCAAATTTTTAAAAATAGGTGAATTAATTGGTTAGATAAGATAAATAATTATGTAAAATAACATTGTTACATATATGAAAAATGACACAAACTTAGTTGGATATTATTAAATTTGGAAATATTTTAAATGAGGAAAGTAATAAAGAAAATATAAAATTTGATAGAAAACTTAGACATAGAGTGTATCTAGGATTGAAACTGACTGAGAGGTTGTGTTGATTGAGTGGATATAGAATAGGGCTTTGTATGATTTTAAGTAGAAGAATTTTAATTGGATATGATAGCAATGTCATGCTATCCCTAAGGAGTGCTGGTGTCTAGTAGGTAGCATAAATTTGAGATTTATATGATAGTTTCACCTTAACCTATGTGTTTTTTGGATTGTGTGGGAGCTTCCAATCTATTATGAAAAACTAATGTGTATCTTCTCCTTCACTTGAAAACCTAACTAAATGACACAATAATATGAATGCAATCATGGGTTAAAAATGGGTTAACAATTGAGCTTGTGCTTGAACTCAACATCCCCTATGTTGAGCACTACCTACATACTAATAATTTGAAGAGGGATCAAACTCCATGTAGTTCTTCCATGCTATGGTGATTTGTGTGAAATATTGGTGCACAATTTTAGATGATAGTGAAATCCTAGTGTGATAAGTGTTTAAAATATGACTTGTGACCTTATAAATGTATTCAAACTTTAGCTTAGGGCTACTAGGGTGGTATGTAATCAAAATTAGGAGAAATAGATAATTTCATCTCAATGTTAAATTATAATTCTAGTGCTTTTCAATGTGGAAGCCTCTTGTGTGAAATATGAATTTAAATGTGTATTTATAGTGATCAATAAGGAATTCCTTCATATGGGGCTTGATAAACTTGTGAGACATCCTATTACATGATTTTAAATTTGAGAAATTGGTCATTATTTAGTTGGAGGATAAGACCTATGAAATTGGATAAGAGAGAAATGTGTTGTTATCCAATTAGGGAATTATTGTGTAAGGAACACAAAAATATAATATGGGTGCCAAGAATAGTCTATAGTTGAGTCTAAAATACTTTACATGATAAATAGGAACATTATAGGGTCATTGGTCTACTTAGAAAAATGGGTCATCCACATGGAAGATTAATGAAAGTGGTCAGAAGGTTCTAAAATAAGGTATGAGCCAAGTTTGTAAAAAGGGTAGTCACAAGTGAATTGTTTTAGATTGATTTTTAATTTATGTATTTATATTTCCTCCATTTTTTTATAGTAACATATAAAAATTTAAATTACTAGAGTAAAATGAAAAGTGTGTACTTGAACTTACCTATGAAGTTCAATCCTAAATGTAGGACATAACATTGAACTATGTTTCACATGAACCTATTATTAAACATGTATACTAAGTCCTTATTTTAGATAAAAATCAAGAAGAAGATACAATATATTTTATATATCTAATAACAAATAATAAACACACTTGATTGTGTACATGAACTGTTGTGTTTTTTGATGCAAAATTGGTGATTGTAGAGGGTAGGACCCTTGAAGATTTATTCTTCATTAAATAGTTTGGATTGGACTGTGCATGCCCCAATCCTCATTGGAAGGTGAGTGTGCTTGAATCCATCATTACATACCCAAAGTGGTGAATTAATTATGTAATCCTTATATGGATTCAAATAGATTGTTATGGTGTAAAAACTAGTGCAAAAAGGTGAACCAAATACTGTAGTCAAAATAAGATTCATTTTTGGTGTAATACTAGCATAAAATTGGTTAAAATTATGTAAAAAACTAGTATAATATGGTTCTAGGGTGTACAACATGGAGAATGACAGTATCATTCTAACTTTTAAACTGTGAGAAACTAAACAAAGAGGTAATCTTATGTCATGCACATGTAACCATTATGATATCTGATGTATATGGTTTATGATACTAAGTAATAATAACTAATATTTTGAGTAATAACCTGTGTGCTAACCTAGAACACATGCCACTCATGATGCCCCAAAACTACACAAATCTAATAAAAAGTTGAGTATTTTTCTATAAATTGTGATTGGGTGCATGTTGCTTACTATCTTTTACTACTTAAGATTCTAAAAATTTATGAAAATGAATCTTTTCTACCTACTATGACAATAATGCACCATTTTTTATAACAATATTGTATACCCTTGCCCAAATAGATTTCTCATATCTAAAATATCTCTCTAAGTGATTTCTGAGTATGCAACTTGGCCAACTATATAATACCTACAAAATTTTGTTTGTATATTATGGTTAATGGGCCTAGTATTTTAGACAAGCCATTGTATATGCCCCTTTATTAAGGTAAGTTTTTAAGCCTATGTAATAAATTAACACATTAAAATAATTGTGCAAGAGATGTTATAAAAGATATGTAAATATGAGTAGTAATGATAACATGGAGGAGCATGACATCATCATATATATAAATTGATTTAAATAGTAATGTGATATGTATGTAAAAAAAATAATCATACATAATGAGTTTGTCAAAATAAATGTTAGTAATAGGCATGCATATATCAAATCTAAGAACTAAAATATGAATAGAACTACTTGGGGAGAGATACATGATATCTATCATGGAATCAAAGGTATGGGAAGATACATGATGTTCATCATGACACTGAAAACAAATCAAATTGAGAAAACAAGTGTCATGAACTTATTGTAAAAAAATAGTACACACAAAGCACATAAATCACACAATATAAGGCCAAGGGGTCATATACAAGGGACATGTTCAAATGTTACTCACATGCATATAAACATACAATGAATGATTTGAGCCACATACAAGGACATGTTCAAATGTCCCTAAGTCAAATAGAGAATACACATAAGTCATGAAGTATGAATGCAAATATGAAAAACACACATACATACATGTAGATGATCATCATAAGGAATTTGTAACTCTACTATATTAAGTAACTTAGGTAAATATTAATATATCAATGTGTAGGAAGGTGATCAATATTGATAAAGAATATTCCATGTAAGGACTAAGGTATGAATAATAAGAGATACACAAAGAAGGATAAATCCTATTTATAATATGCCCTCAGTTACTTGTCATGCAAAAAAGTTATAAAAGGCATGTGATTAGTTTGGATATGAGAAATAATAGCATGTGTTTAATATGACAAGGCTAGTGGAATAATATAATAATGTGATGCACTCCTCTTTGAATAGGGTACTCTTTTTTCTTTGTATTTTTTAAATCTAAGATAGTGAAATAACCTAAAATTATGTTTGGGAATGTTAACATGTATGCTTTACACTCACACATGTACACTTTTGAAGCATATTTAATATGAAACTATATATAAATAAGTACAAAACAATTGTTATACAAGTGAATTGATGTAATGAATTAAACATAAGCATGTGTAGGTCCTAATTTTTGAATTTTCCAAAATATTTTACTTTTTTTTAATATTTTTTCATGGGTAAACTAAAAAATACAAAAATAGAGAATCATACTAATTATCGAGTCCTAAAAGGGACTCACAATAAATGGGCCATGTGTCTCGAATAAGAATGTTTACCTTTTATGAATGGAAAGGGATATATTACTATTATTAAACTAAGATAAATGGATAATCAAAATGTTGATTGCCTTTTATACCATAATTTCCACTTTAATACTAATGATATATAGTGTGTTGTGACTTTTATTGATCATGATTAGCTATAGGTATTTTTGGATCCCATCGTGAGTGTATGAATTTTGTGTTGGTGTTTCAGGTGAGATACCCTTAGTGTCATGTATTATCAATCTATGACTTATAAGAGTAGAGAGAGCCTCCCTATAATATGTGAGAAATATCTGTGAAAGTGGCATTTCAAGCATAGGCCTCTTTGGAAGGGTAGAAAACTGATTTTATATTATTTGATTAGGTTACACCTTTTTATGTGGCTTGACTAAATTTTGTTGTGTTAGGACCATATCAAACTATGATATGGTGTATTCATATGGGATACACTAAACTATGATGACCTTATTGGCATAGATATACTTTAAACACCTATGAATTATATAAATAATTATATGAACTTGATGAATCCAAGTGAGTCCCAATAATATATTGAATACCCATAAATTGAGTACTGATATAAATTTGGTGGCCACGTGTACTAGACCAACTTATAGTGGTAATGTAATCTCACCTATGGAAATTTAAATGTGACTATCAAATCATTTTATGACCAATATGGTGGGAAGAAAATATTTATCTATGTATTCAATATGATAAATAATTGTGATTATATACATATTCCCACTTGAACCATTATTGACCATGACACTGTGAATAGTCTAGTAATCAATGTGAGCTCAAATGAATAATGAATGCAAATCTGAGTCATCATCTACTATCTCATGATTTGAAAATGTGATGAATGGAATACATGAATTTTAATTATGGTAGGTACTAATGATTCCCTTTAAAATATGTGGTACCTTTGTATGATAATGATAAGAAACTAGTGGAAGGTGTGCATTTTATGCATAATGCATTCCTGATGTATTAATTATCTCATTAGTTATATGCTTAGGAAAATGATCACTAAATATTTTAATTTCTTTATTCTCAATTGGTTTTGACTTTGAACTATCTATATTTTTTACCACATCAATGATGTTTTCATTTATCAAATCCTAAATTTTTTGCCTCAAATTGGTACATCTATCAGTAGTGTAGACTAGTGCACTGTGAAAATCATAAAATAAATTTTGATCAAAATATTTTTGAAGAGGTATACTCACATTGACCTATTTAATGGGATGGAGAGATATGATATTTCATTATAATAGTGTTTTGAGGACCTTATATAGAGCTTTTGGTAGATTGGTAAACTCTCTCCTTGGAGGAGCTGATAAGATAATACATGGAGTGGGCTCAAAAAATGCATGTACTATTGCATTTTGATCATTCTTATTATTAGTTTCTTCACCTTTATGGTGGATCACTTGAAATATTTATATTAGAATATGAATTGGTTGTATACTTAATTTTAGTCATTTCCAATAATTTGACTTTCATTTCTTTTATTGTGTGGAACAAATATGTAAATGAGAGAAATTTATTGAACATGATGGACTCGTGTATGAGTGGAAGCAAACTATATTTGAAGATATCCTATAATTATCAGTTTACCATTTGACTCATAATTTTGGATAACATAGTATTTTACCATAAGACATTTTGTGATAAGCTCATTATACTTTTGTTTGAGTTGAGAAATATGATCATATGAAATCTTATTACTGATATTGATTTAAAAATGTTCTAAGGATATATCATATAATGGATTGTATGAATACATAGATTGATGAGGTGAATTTTAAAACCATTTTAGATCATATATTGTAAGCTTAGGTGAAAATACCTATAATGAGAGTATATACTACTATGTGTTGTTCCAATGGAGTGTGCAATAAATTATGATAATCAAGCACCTATTTAGATTTTGAAGTACCTTACTTTAAATGTAACACCTTAGTTTACAAAAATTAAATATTTTGCAGAAGGGATTTTGAATTAAGGGAAGAATAATGTGTGATAATAAAAGGTGGTGTTCTCAATGACTAAGTAGGAATTGGCATATTAATATTTTAAAGCCCTTAGGTTTCCCCCATAGTAAACATTGGTACAAAATTTGTATAGAATGGAGTAGAAATCTCAAATTATTGTGCCATGATTGAAATTTTCATGTCCAAAAGGATTTTGAAAATTTTAGAATGATCAATATGTTTTCAAAAAAGTATTTTTTAAAATATCCTGATAACTTCCTCTTTTTTGAATTATATTTGTTCACCACTTATATGTGGGAGTACATCTTAGTGTCCATATTGAGGACCAAGGTTATCTTGATCGTACCACTCATGCTATGAAGTAGTGTCATATGTTCACTATGTGTATTAACATATAAATATTATGATATAACTTTATTTTTATCAATTTTATTCAACATAGCAAAAGGAATCTGATTATGCTCAATGAGAATACCCCTTAATCTAGAATTTCTTCTAAGATATGTCAAAATAATTTTTTTGAGTGTATAAAATATGAAATAAAAACTTGATAGATTACTAATATTAAAGAATTTATCATATATGAAAACCCTATGACAATAATTATAAATATAAATAGGAATGATTGAAACCCTATCACCATCTATGGTTTGGGTTTTGAAACATTCACGAAATAAAAATTTCACCAATACATTTTATTAAATTTTGATGAATTTGGAAATTAATTGGTTAGATAAGATAAAATTTTATGTAAAATAAGAATGTTAAAAATATGTGATAAATTACACACATTTATTTGAAACTTACTAAATTTGGAAATATACAAAATGAGGAAATTACTAAGTAAAATATAAACTTTGATAGAAAACTAAGATGCAAACTGTATCTAGGATTGAAACTAACTAGGAGGCTATGTTGACTGAGCATGGATCTAGGATAAATTTTTGTAGGGATTTTAGACATGATCATTATACTGGAAAAGAGATAATTATGTTATTTTCCCTTGGGAGTGTTGGTGCCTGGAAGGTAGTAAAGATATGAGATTCATGTGTCAGGTTCATCTTTTCCTATGTGTTCTATTGATTATGTAGGAGATTTTGATCCATTGTGAAAACCACTATGTATCTTATCATTCATTTTGAACCCTAGCTCAATAACAAAATAATATGAATGCAATCATGAGGTAAAAATGGGTTAGTGGTTGAATATGTACTTGAAATCATCACCCCCTTATATTGAGTGTTTCCTACATAGAAATACTCTAAAGATGGATCAAACTCCATGCATTTATCCTATGTTATGGTGGTGTGTGTGAAATACTACTTTAAAATGCTATATGTTAGTGTGATTAAATGATTTAACTATGACTTGTGACCTTATAAATGTTTTCCTACTTTAACTCAGAGATATTAGGGATATATTTAATTAGAATTAAAAGAAATAGGGAAATTTATCTAAATGTGCAATTGCAATTTGGGTGTTTTTCAATGTGGAATCCTCTTGTGTGAAAAATGACTTGAAATGTGTATTTATAGTGATCAATAGGAAATTAATTTGGATAAGGCTTGATAATTTTTTTGGATGACCTATTACATGAATTTGAATTTGATAAATTAGTCATTATTTGGTGAGAGGATAAGAGTAGTGAACTAGATAAGAGAGGAGTACATTATTATCCAATTAGGGCATTATTGTCTAATGAGCATAAATAACCAATTTGGGTCCTAATAATTATATGTAGGTGATCTTTAATTGATTTTCATGAGTAAAAGGAACATTTTAGGGTCATTGGTTTGCATATAAGAATGGATCATTTATGCAGGAGCATCTACATTCACCTTCATGCTAGACATGGTCAAATTGAGACTATCCTTCAATAGGCATGAAAGTTCTAATCATATTTGAGTTTGAATTCAAATCCTTATATTTCCCTCCAAATGTTGTCTTAAGATGAGGAGTAAATGTAAATGTAATTATCAAAATTGTGAAAAGTAAAAAGGTGGAAGTTAGAGAGAATCCCCACATTGGAAGCCAATCTTGTATTATGGAGAAAATAAAGGATATGGTTGAAATAATCCAACCATAGGATATTATTTTTTTATATAATATTTCACAATTATCATGGTTTATAAAATCTCTCTTGTTTGTTTTGTCTTAGAGCCCAAGTTGGGTGTAGGAGAGAGGAGGCTCTTTCAAAAAGATTAATATATGTATTATGTTTGAATGGAATATTAGAAAGGAATGTAAGAGAAGAGGAGAGATATATAGGGAATACCTCTCATTAAAAGAGAGTGAGATAAAGAGGTGAACCAGGAGATGAAAGCATGTAAGAATTTAAGGGAGAAAGTGGAGATTACATGTGAAGAAAAGGAGAAGACATGAAGTGTATAATAAGGCTTTTTGAATCCATTGAACATTGAGCATGGGATATTGTAACATATGTATTTTAAGTATTATTTATTGATTAAGAAGACGGATATTTGATTTTCATGTTATTATATGCAAATAGTGCTCTCATGTATAAGAGGTCTGGCTTACACAGTATGTAAACCTCTGTGTGTGTGTGTGTGTGTGTGTTTATTTTGAGCATAAGGAGTAATGAATATATATTTTCATAATAAAAGGCATGAGGAATATTTAACCATTGTTTTTAGGAACAATCCAATAATTTTTTTTGGTTGTAGGAATTTTATAATGGGCGAAATGTTGTGAGAATGAATTAGTAGGGTACTTAGGCATACACACAATCCATTATTGCCATGTTAAATCAACATGAAAGTGAATGCATGGAGTTTAAAGAAACATAAGGATAGGTATGTGAGATAAATTAGAGCCTATATGATGATAAATTAAGACATAAAACCCTTTATATTCCTTACAATCATAAGAGTTTGCTCTTAGGTTTGTAGGAGACATAGTGCAAGCAGGTAGTAAGGATTTTGCATGTTTTATGAAACCATTGGTTGGATATAGATACTATAACATGATTACATGAAAAATAAGGATATTTTTACTATTAAAATTCTTTAAAATCACCTTTAAAGGTTTTTAAATAAAGGAATTGTGAAGAAAACCTAAGGAACTCTACTCATTGTCAAGAAAAATAGTCTAAGCAAGTTAGATCTCCATGTTTAGAAGGGATAGAGGTCTAATGTGTCTTTATTTATGAATGAGGAAGATGAAAGACATTTATTAAAACCATATACATTAAATTATAACTCTTAAAACACTCAAAAACACTCATAGTTGTATTATGCTTGTTCTAAGCTTATGCAAGCTTGGGAAACCCTAGATCTAGGGCTTGGTCTCTAAAATGAGTTTCAACAAATGAAAATGCTTGAAATTTTGTAATACTACCCTTAAAGATGTTATATATATATATATTTATGGTAGTATTATGATGGTAAAATATGGGTAATTATGGAAATATTCCATTACAAGTGAGTCCTACGTGAATGCATGCAAAAGAGAATAGGCCTATTTGAGAAAACTGGATTTATCCAAAGTAGAGGTAAAATAAATGATTGATTCAATTTTAAGCACCTAATGGGTATATATAAAGGTTATTTTTTTTGTGAGAAAGTCTATACAATGATCAAGACAAGGACCATTACATAAAAAGAGGGTTAATTAGAACAAGGCTTATAAAGGGAAGTAGAAATCTGTATAAATGAACCACATATAATTCTCAAGTATGTTGTGTAAGGGTTTAATGGGTATCCAAAATAACCTATAAATTTAGGTTTAAGCCAAACTATGGAAATATATCACCAATAAATAGATAAAAAGGGTTACAAGGAAGATAACCCAACCTACATGTAAACTAAGAGTCTTAAGCCTTCTACTTAAGGATGAATGATCTTAATGGGTCTATATAGGTGTGTTAAGGTGTGTGTCATGTCTCAAAGAATATGGATCATGTAAATAAATTATCTTTTAGAATTCAAGGTTTTAAACTCATAAATAAGGTTTAGAGGAGGTGTGTGTGTATTGACACAATTTTTGTATTAGAGAAAGTTGTTTGAGTTAGGGTTACATCAGTTTTGGTATCAAATCTTGAAACTCTTAGGAATTTTATAATTTTTTTCTGATCATGATTGTTAATGAGTTGTTTTATAATTTATAAGAAGGATCAAAATACTAGGGTGTAAAATACCTAGGTGAGATCCAAGAAATTATCAAAAGACCAGGCAAGGAGAAAGGATTGGGTGAGACAAGTGGACCAAAAGACTAGGGTGAAAAATACCTAGGTAAAGAACTAAAGGGATCAGGAGACCAAGGTGTAAAATAGTTGGGTGAAGATCTCAGAGATGGAGATATTATTAAGATGAATGTAGAGAAGTAGAGTGCATAAGAGTACCAAGGATAAATCAAGCATCCAAAAGAAGAGAGGTATGACTAGTAATGAATTTGATAAAGAGATTGATAGTCTAAAGAGACATTTATCTAAGTTTGTAGATAAATATGGGTTTTGGATGTAGTTGAATAGGCAAGCATGGGTATGGCCAATGAAGAAGAGGTTGAAGTGGCCAATTAATCTCCTAATGAAGAGGAGAAAGAGGAAAAAGGAGATTTCCAAGAAGAGTGAATCCCATAGAGGCTTGAAGAGTATGGACAAGTTTCTAACTAAGAAACAAGAAGAGGAAGAGGTTGTGAAGAAGGTTCTCCACTATGAGAACAAGAAAAGAGAAGAAAGAGAAAAAGAAATGCCAAGAGGAGCACTTGGGAAGATGAGAGTGTTTATGAAGAGAACACTCATAGGGACCTTCTGGTATCTTATTCTTATATCTAATGTTGTATTTTAATGGGTAATTATAGGTATGAGTAGCCTTATAAAGGTCAAAATAAAGGCCTTGAAGAATGAGAATATTTGTGTAAGAGAAGACACCAAGTGCATAAGTGGATGTGCAAAAGAGGAAGAAGGAATGCATTGTTTAATGCTTGAGGAAGATATCGAGTACATTATAAAATTAAGATTAGAGATTAAATATGAAGATTAATTCCATGATTCCATGGAATACCAAGTAGAGGCAAGAGAATAGCCATACATAAAGGATGAGAAAGATTACTCCATGGACCAGTCTTACAGTAAGGTAAATGAATATTTAGGACTTGATTATGACTTCTCATATGAAGAGAAGGTTGTTGATATAAAAGTTAGAGAATTAAAGAGGAAGGTGGATCTCTCAAATGAAACAATTAACCATGGATATGTAATTTCTAAATGGTGGAAGAAGCATACTCCCAAACAATAAGGAGTATTGGCACAAGAGCATGGTTACAAGATGCCTAAATAGCTTGAGAAGATAAATGATAAGAGAAAGAAGCAAGTATGGGTACCTAAGAAGGAAAAGAGTGAATAAGTACATGCAGAGGAGCTTGAACAAAGGAATCCAAAGATGAGAATGGAAGCTGATACAAGTAGCCAAGAGAATGAAGATGAGATGGTGAGTATGGAAGAGGCATTCCATGAATACAAGAGGTTTGAGAAGTACACCAAAGAAATTAAAGGTTAAAAAATTGTTTATGATGATGTTTTTGAGTAATTTAATGATATTTATATGGAAAATACGGAATGGAAAGTGTCTATGAGGACTAACATACAACAAGGAGACAGTTTCAAATGGATAGATGATGAAGAAAGAGATGAGTATGTAGTAAAACAATGCCTCATTAAAAGCAAAGAACAAACAATATGGATTAAATTAGAGATTGAAAATAGCAAGGAGATAAAATTTAATGGTGCTTCAATTTTTTTTGATAAGTACCTTGATGAAGAAGTTGATTTATATAAAGACAAATTAAGAAAGGATGGAATGAGGTACAAGACAAGTAAAGGACAAGCAATCCTTAAGGATGATGAGCCCAAGTTTGATGAAGAGAATGGTGAATAAATGAAACCTCACTAAAGGAGGAGTTGAGAATGTTGGAAGAACTCTTTATTTCTCCAAGGGATTTGTGTAGAGGTACAAGCCATGATGAAAACACCATTGGTAAGAGTAAAGAAAGAAAAGAGAACACTAAGTTGGCAAAGGCATATTTGAACAAAGAACAAGAAAGTGAATGCAACCAAGAGACTTCATGGTCTCAAGTTTTTACTTCTAACATTGCCTTGGATGTTTTGAATGTAAGTTTTGAAGAGATGAAGATTAATGAAGTCCATAGCCCAATGGACAAGCTCTTGAACCAAGAAGACAAAGAATATCTTGAAAACACATATGAGAATAAAGCATGGAGATGGGAGATTGCATCTAAAAAAGAGATGCAGAGAAGAACATACCAAAAGAGGAAGAAAATAAAGATGAAAGACAAAGACTATCAAATAAAAACACAAGCATTTGCATTAGCAACAAGGCCTTGGGATCCAGACATATAGTGAAGACTAAGGCATGGAGGAAGGAAATAAATTTGAATTAAGGTTCAAATACTTTCTACAAGGAGAGTATGATCTAGGAGAAACTACATTCACCTTCATGCTAGACATGGTTAAGTTGAGACTAGCCTTTAATATGAATTCAATTTATAATCATGGTTGAGTTTAAATTCAAATCCTTATATTTTTCTCCAAATTTTGTCTTAAGAGGAGTAAATGTAAATGCAATTGTCAAAATTGTAAAAAGTAAAAAGGTGGAAGTTAGAGAGAATCCCAATGTTGGAAGCCTATCTTGGATTGTGGAGAAAATAAAGGAGATGGTTGAAATCCTCCAACCATAGGATATTAGTTTTTTAGATAATCTTTCATAATTATCATGTTGGTTTAGAAAATCTCTCTTGTTTGTTTTGTCTTAGAGCCCAAGTTGGGTGTAGGAGAGAGGAGAAACTTTCACAAAGATTAATATATGTATTATGTTTGAATGGAATATAAGAAAGGAATGTAAGAGAATAGGAGAGATAGAGAGGGAGGACCTCTCATTCAAGGAGAGAGAGACAAAGAGGTGAACCAGGTGATGAAAGCATGTAAGAATGTAAGGGAGAAAGTGGAGATTACATGTGAAGAAAAGGAGAAGACATGAAGTGTCTAATAAGGCTTTGTGAATCCATTGAAAATTGAGAATGGGATATTGAAACATATTTATTTTATTCTTGATTAATTAAGAAGATATATATTTTATTTTCATGTTATTGTATGCAAACAATGCTCTCATGTATAAGAGGTCTGGCTTACACAGTATGCAAACTTGTGTGTTGTTTCTTTTAAGAATAAGGAGTAATGAATATATATTGGAATAATAACAGGCATTAGGAACCTTTATCCATTTTTTTAGTAATAATACAAGACTTGTGTTTGGTTACAAGAATTTTAGAATGGGTGAAATGTTGTGAGAATGAATGAGTAGGGTACTCAGGCATACACATAGTCTACTATTGCCACATTAGATCAACATGAAAGTGAATGCATGGAGTTTAAATAAATTTAAGGATAGATATGTGATATTAATGAGATCCTATATTATTGTAAAGTAATACATAAAACCCTTTATATGCCTTAATATCATAAGAGCTTGCTCTCGGGCCTGTAGGAGACAAAGTACAGGCATGTAGTAAGGATTTTGCATGTTTTATGAAACCATTGGTTGGATATAGATAATATAGAGTTATTAAATGAAAAAAAGAATATTTTTATTTTTAATAGGCTTAAACATCACCTTGGAAGGTTTAAACAAAGGAATTGTGAAGAATTCCTAAGGAACTCTGCTCACTATTAAGAAACATAGTCTAAGCAAGTTAGATCTCCATGTTTAGAAGGGATAAAGGTCTAATGTGTCTTAATTGATGAATTAATAAGATGAAGGAAATTTAGGTAGACAATAAACATCAAATTTTAACCCTTGAAACACTAAAAAACACTCATAATTGCATTATGCTTGCTCTTGGCTTGTGTAGGCTTGGGAAACCTTAGATCTAGGGCTTGGTCTCTAAAATGAGTATCAAATAATGAAAGTGCTTAAAATTTTGTAATAATACCCTTAGAGATTTTATAAAACTATTTAAGGTGGTATTAGGATGGTAAAGTATGGGTAAGTATGGAAATATTCCATTGCAAGTGAGTCTTAGGTTAATGCATGCAAAAGAGAATAGGCCTATATGAGAAAAGTGGATTTGTCCAAAGGAGAGGTAAAATAAATGATTGACTAACTTTTAAGGTACCAATTTTAATCTGAGAAGGTTATTTTTTTTTTGAGAAATTTTGTATAATTATCAGGACAAGGAACTTTACACAAAAAGAGGGTTAATTACAGTAAGGCTTCTAAAGGGAAGTACAAATCCATACAAAGGAACCACATCTGACTCTTAGGTATGTTTTTTATTAGCTTAATGGGTATCCAAAAGTTCCTATACATTCAGGTTTTAGCTAACCTATGGAAATATATGTCAAATAAATAGAGAAAAAGGGCTACAAAGAAGATAACCTAGCGTACATGTAAACTAAGAATCTTAAGCCATCTACTTAAGGATGAATGATCTTAATGGGTCTATATAGGTGTGTTTTATGTCTCAAAAAATATAGATCATGTAAATAATTTATATTTCATAAGTGAAGGTTTTGAATTCATAAACAAGGTTTAGAGGAGGTGTGTGTGTATTGACATAGTTTTTGTATTAGAGCAAGTTGTTTGAGTTAGGTTTACATCAGTCATCTACATGGAAAATTAATGAATGTGGTCAAAAGGCCCTAGAATAAGGCTTGAGATAAGTGTGTAAAAAGGGTGGTCACAAGTGCATTATTTTAGCTTAAATGTTAATCTATGTGTCCACAATATGACCAATCCTCAACTTAAGATTTTCATAGTAATTCACATTTTGACTAGCATATATGTATTCATCACTCCATAAACAAGTGTTACAAGTAAAAAATGCATGATCTCATTAATGATAATACTATTGAGTTAAGAACATCCATAAAAGAAGTTATATCAAAATATAATGATAATACAAAGCTAAAAAACTTTAGTAATACTTTCACAAATCATGGATCAATAGAGAATATATATAATTCAAAAGTACATAATTCATACAATGTGCATGGTCATCCTAAAAATATGGGCATATAATAAATGGAATCATTAGAACATTTATGGGAATATTATCATAATGTCCAATAATCACATTTGATGACAATGAAATCAATGACGATGATTTAGATACGCATAATATTTTTATTCTCACTCACATCAACAAGAAACCTATACATAGTATCATGATTAATAATGTATCAAGTGAAAATTCATCCACAATGACACTCATCCATAGTTTGGGATACATAGAGAAATACTTACAATATACATCAAGAATGATCAAAGTATTTGATGGCATCCCTAGGATAACCTTGGGCATATAGTATTACCTCTTCAAGTGGGCTTAACAATAATGAAAACTCCATTTCTAGTCTTACCAAGCATAAAGGATCTTTAACATATTATTAAAGTGACCTTGAACATATAAGATTCATGTATTACTATATATAATGCATACATTACTCAAGTACATACTTTTAAATAAAGTGGTCAAAGTTTAAGGCATCCTATGTGAGTATCATCTACAGTCAATGTTGTCTCCTCCTCCTCCCTCACCACCACCATAGTTGGTTGTGGAGCCTATTAAATAACATTATAAGAATATAATTATAGAACCTATTCAAAATCTCAATCAAATATAACTAATACACCCATTGAAGCACATTTTATAGATTCATTACCTATACAAAATATTTATATACAACCAGTACAAGGAAAAAAGATATACCATCCTAAACAACAAGCTTCATCTCTAAGAGTTAATCAAGGATTAAATAAATATAAATCTTTTATAGTGCATTGTAAGGCAAATACTAATCCAATTCAACATGATCTATAGTGAATAAAGGCAGTTATACAATAGGCTTCACTAAGTGCTTCACCTTCTCTAGTTACAAATGTGACAACCAATTCTATAACCAATGATCTTGATGGTTATGATAAAATTCTTGATGTAATATTAAAATAAAATACAACTACATGTATTATTTCTCATCCATGGCAAATAAGGCTTCAAATATTCTATCCAAACATACACTATGTTCCTCCTATTGATGGGATCATAGGCTAGTTCCCCTCCCAAATATTTTAAAAATAGAAAAAAAATCAAATATTGTAAAGATATAAAAACATTCAAAATATTTTTAAAAAATAAAAAATAAAGCCCTGAGCATGACATATAAATTCTAGTTAATTATTTTCATATGTTATTTATCACATATTTTTGGTAGATAACATATTGATTTAATTCTTAAGGGGATTATGGAATGTAAAACCTTAGGTTGCTAAAGTTCTAGAATAATAAATTAAGGAATAAATATGCAATAATTACAGTTGCTGATTTGTATAACATTTGATTTAATTGATTATTATAAAAATAGAAAATGAAATACAAGATATGTACTTATCTATAAAATGATTATGATATATGAATGATAGGCTACAAACTAGTGTTAAAACTATGTCAAGTATTGTGAATAGGAACCAAGAGTTAGAAATCCTCCTAGATAATAGTGTAGTCCTATAGATAGTAGCAAACTATGCTAGTGTCTTTTAGGGTTTAGTAGTGTCCTTTTGTAATCAGGGATAAATAAATTATGGTATACCTTTGTTTGGTTTAGGGGAGTTTGTGCTTATGTGCATATATGTTGGTTCATTGCTTACTCCCTATTTTGACCAATTTCAATGATAAACCCTAGTCCTCCATGTTTGTTAGGGTAATTTAGGAGCACAAGTATAAAAAGAGTGGTGTTAGTAGGGTAGGTTAGGTGTGACCTCAACACCCCATGTTTTGAGCATTGCCTACATACAAATAACTTGAAAGTGAATCAATCTTGATGTATCTCTCTCAATATAAGTGATGGTGCAAGTGTAAGTGAATGCTAGTATGAGTTACAGTTTAAGTGATTTGAGTGTGACTTGAGAGTATAAATCTATGTAGTCTAAGCTCTGTGTTGTTGTAGATTGATGTATGCATAATTAGATCAAAATAGGGATCAATGACCTTGATTTTCATAACTATTTTTAAGTTTGTTTATGAGTATTTGCATTTGATTTCCCTCTAGTGGATAATTGATTGAAATTGGTCTGCATATAATGTTTTGGTGCTTCTCGAGATGTGAAATAGGTCTAGGCTGACCCTAAGGGTGATTAGATAAATATAAAGATATCTATGGGGGAGTAAATAGCTAAGGGAAAGTAACATAGTACCTAGGTTAAGAGCACAGTGCACTGGTGTTTAAAGGGATGCACTAATGTCTAGGTGTGAAGATCTAGTGAATAAGGGGCCTGAGTGGATAGGGGTGTCTTAGTGTTACTTTTTATATGTCTAGGAATGGACTAGACCTACATAAAAGCCAAAAATTATAAATAGAGGCCCTAAGATAGGTCTAGGGATAATCTAAGGATAAGGTGGTCTCAATTAACACTCATTACACTAAAATAACATTTTAGATGACTAAATTTTCCCCCCTTTATTTTATAAATGCATCAAAGCAAAATGAATAGGATAAAGGAAATGAAATATATTTGGACTTACATAAGAGGCAAAGCCTCTGAATCTAGGTCTGAGTTTGTGAAGTTTTCTCTATTATGTGTCCTAAAAATGAAACATGAAGGAATTAGTCCTTAATACAAATCAAAAGAAAATACAAAACCAAGTAAAGAGATGAGATAAATAATAAAGGAATGAATACACCTCATTGGGTTCATGAACCAATGTTAAAACTTGGTGACATCTTGTGTGTACATGTAGATGGTGATCAAATAGTGAATAACTTGGATTGAGCCAATGGCTTGCTTAATCCTCATTTGTAGGTGACTCAATAACTCAAGCTAGCCTTGAATCCATTATTTCCCACCCCTGCTTGATAGATCATAATCTATGAATAACTTGGATTGGATTGTTGGCTTATCCAACCATCTTATGTAAGTGTCTTAAAAACTCAAATAGGCTATGACTCCATCATTGTCTACCCATGTGTAGTGGATGCATCTGAAACTAAAGTTTCACAATGTAACTAAAGTTATGTGATGTAACTAAAACTATGTAGGATGGCTATATGTCCACTTGGAAATTTTGAAATTAAAAATAGCTTAGGCACCATTTGGGCACTCAAGAATGTAGCTCAGGTACTAATTGATAATTCCAAATAATATAGATGGAATAAGTCATCAATCTTGTGAATCCTGGTGTAAATGGTGTTGAGTAATAACATGGAGAATGGATGTATCTACCATTCTGTTTTAAGTTACTAGTTTTAAACTAAACATATGGTAATAATGTGTTGTGTACATGCCCCTAACTCTAATATTTGTGCATATGGATTCTAGACTAAGTCATAATAATATGTTTCTAAGTATATAAAACTAAAATGGGATTGATCATTCCATGTATGATGCCCCCAATCCAAGTGAAAATTACATAATCTATGTGAAAATTGAGCATATTTGATAATCTATGACTAAAACTGCATAAACTTAGACTATACCTACTATACTTTTCTATCAATTTTAGAATTTTATATTTCTAGGGATACTAGATAATAGCACAACCCCTTGGTTAATAACACATTATGCTAGTGTCCTTTATGTTGTGTTATTTACCAACTATGTTATTTTTATGTAAAAAAAAGATTGATTTATATGTGATAATTTTTCATAGTTTTTTCCTGAATCTAGGCTTTGTATTCTCTGTCTACATGCTAAAAATTATGTTTCGAGTGGACTAGGATAGCTTGATCTCTGTGACAAATTCCTATGAATGATCCCTCTTTTAATAGGAGTTGTTGAACCTCTATAGTAATTATCCTTAAAATAAAAGTTATGCATCTTATGTGTTAGACTAAAAACATATGAAATCTATGTGATAAACCAATATAATGTGTATACATGACAATGAAATGTAATATAGTCTGAGCATAAGCTGAAAATGTATGATGTATGTTAGACATATCATTCACAAGGTTGTCAAGATAGATATAATAATGTAATCATGTATATGAACAAAATATATGAGTATAATCTAAGTAACTACATAGGGGGATGGGGCATGATGTCTATCAATACACCCAAGGATGAAGGGGAGATGCATGAGGTCCCTCATGGCATCACAAACTAGATGTGAGTGTAATAATAAAGAGAAAAGTGTCATTGCCATGACAAATACATGAACGAATACATATAAACACATGAGGCACACAAATTAGGTCAAGGGAACACAATACAAAGGATATGGGCACATGTAACTAAGTCTAAGAAAAAAGTAAACATACAAGGACATGTTCAAATGTCCACATACACATACAACAAGAAATCTAGGATTAGAGACCCAAGGAAGGGCATGTTAAAATGTCTACATACACAATCAATAAGGCACCTATAAGGGCATGTGAACATGTCCAAATCATACACATAATGAAAGGAATTATCTTAGATCCATAGATCAATGACATATTTAAATTCCCTTAAATATATGTATAAGTAGATAGATACAATAAAATATAAACTCGGGAAGTTAGAAATGAAAGCATGCATGAACATGTGGTACAAAACCATTTAAGATAAAAAATGTATATAAGTAGAGTCTATAATAGTAGTAGGCAGCAAAAAATTTGTGTAGTATAAGATGATCAATATCAAGATATAAGTAATGTGAGATTTTTGATGTGGAGAATATAAAGATATAACCTAGCAAACCAAAATTTGTGTTGTGTTGCCCCTAATGGGTGAATGTATCAATGTTGAACCTGTGTATCTATGTATGTGCCCCTGATGGGTAGATAGTAGTAAATCTAGATATGTGTAGAGGACATGATTCTTTTAATGATATGTAAACAATAAAAAAGAAAAAGTGAAGCATGTATGCATGATAAAACCAACTATAGTGGTATAAATAACATATGTAGTACTTGGAAAATAGAAGGAATGTAAAAAATCTAAAATTTGTATTTTCTAAGTAAATATTTAATGTTTTTGTATTTTATATGTTATATTGTTTTTGTATTTTGAGTATAAACTATGTACAAGCAACATGAAAATGGAACTATATACAAAGAGCAAGGTAAGAGAAACTATGTACAAGGAATGTGTAAGTAAATGAGATTATGTACAAATGAAATTTAGTACCTTTATAGACTTAAGAGTACATCCATAAGATGTGGATAATCAAACGGTAGATCAGTGGGAGGTCATCTAATGTCAGATACTAAATTTTCCCAAACTTGAATAAGTCATCATCATTGTGATCATCATGCCATAGTATCAGTACAACTATAGCCTTATCTTTAAAATTAATCCCGATTATGTGAATTTGAATAACATGCTACTCTACTATGTAAGAAGCCTCTCATGCAGTCTCAAGGTAGACCACATTAGACTATGGGGTATTTGTATGAAATATATGATTCTCATATGTGACATCATGTAAAATGTAAATTGTGTGTCCTTCATAACTAAGAAGCAAGCATATATCAATCTGATCAACTATGACATCCATTGCCTATAACCATGTACTACCAAGTGTAACCTATGTATAAGTGCCTACTCTCATGATGAAGAGTAGTGTGTTGACCACCATTGGGCTACATGCAACTGGTAGTTTGATATGTCCTAAGGAGTCCTGACAATGTATAACATGTTTTTGTTTAGTCTCTTGATGTCCTATGTGTTTAAAGAATAGCAATGTATAAGTGATGGGATCAAAATCATCATATATAGAAACATGAGATGTATTAGTCCTTGATGAATTACCAAATTGTCAAGGGATAATTCAATGAATTTTGGTGTCGATGAAGAGTCTATCATAGTCCCTATATTAGTAGAGGTGGAGGTTGTGTAATCTAGATAGTACCATGAGCCTTGAACTTATTTAGTTTATATTGTAATGTTGAGCATGTATTTTTATTATGCCTGGCAATCTTATGAAAATGGAAAAAGGGCCTATCATGTTACTATGACAATATATTAACAAATTTATGTCAAACTATGGGTAGGGTCATCAATCATTTATCAATTAATATCTATAAAATCTTGTGTGGTCTATCTAGTGTGCTTCCTTCCTGAATCTAGATAATTAGATCAATATCTATAGATGTAACCATATGTACTGAGTGTATTGAAGAATATGCTTCTAAAAAGTGAATTTTTGGGCCTATATCAATGGATTTGACTAAATAGGCCTATGAATTATGGGGTTCTTAGGGACCCATCTATTAGAATAATTTATAACTAGCATGGGTGTTATATGTTGTAAAAGTAATCTAGATGATAATGGGGTAGAGAGAGGATCTCTAGAATTCAAAACATGTCTCTGATGTAGGGATGTCTCTAATAAAGGTATCAATGGGAGAATATGCATATGTGGTAATGATGTAGAAGTATAACTCACCTAATTTGGTGGCTTAACTAATATCAAATGTGTGATAATAGAATTTATGTTTGGAGATATAACTAATATCTATTATGTAATTGGATATGGAATAGGTAAGGGATACTCATATGAAAGGCCCTCAATTATAACCACCTAATTGGCATGTATATACTTAAGACACAGGTGTACTATGGATGGAATGGATTTACCCAATAACATATCAGATGTGCTAACACTAGTTACCACTAAGAATCTGGTGGCCGCATGTGTGGGACCAACCTGTAATAGAAGTACTATCTCCTTGATGGATCTCTCAATATAGACACTAAAACCATGAATACCTATATTTATCCAAGAAATATCATGTTTTAAATAAGCCAAGTGTCATAAAATTATAATAGTACAAACATTAATACTCGACCCATTATCAACCATGGCACGTTGAATAGGATGATGATCAATGTAAGCTCATACAAAGAGTGTATATAAATATGAGTCATCATCGATGATATATTACTTTGAGAAAGTGATGAGAGCTTTATCTAAAATTATATTATGATTTACACTAATGATATTATTTATATGGTGTGTGTCCATCATATTAATATGATAGGATGGTGGTGGTGGATGTGCTTGGTAATTATAATGAACACCTAAAGTGTCTGATGTCTCATTAGTCATATGTTTTGGAAATGGGTGTAGAATAATTTTCAATGTTTTTGCTTCTATTGGTTGTGCTCTAGGTGCCTCTATAAGAATTCCCACATTACTGATATTAGCATCTATATATAGTCATACTAAAATGAAATTTTTACAACTTGATCATGACTTGTGACACCCAAACCATAAGTCTCTCTTACTCACTTACACATCCCACTTAGGCATGTTTTCACTATTTCCCAGTCATCTAAAGCCTTCTAGATTCAACCCCTACTATCTTGGACTCTTTTCCTAGGCACAAAACTATCCCTTAGGGTCCC
Organism: Torreya grandis; assembly: GCA_037957365.1. Classification (NCBI taxonomy): domain Eukaryota; kingdom Viridiplantae; phylum Streptophyta; class Pinopsida; order Cupressales; family Taxaceae; genus Torreya; species Torreya grandis. The sequence continues at coordinate 769,279 of JARHVA010006519.1, read as the reverse complement.
TTTCCCCCTAGAAAATAATGTCATAGGTTGGACTATAGCGTTGAGACCCAGGGTGTCCACTTTTTAGCACAATTGTCCAAGTCCACAATAGCCTCAAATGCTCAGATTTTTTTGAATCCTTATCTTTTCCCTTGTCAGCCTAATGTGAGTTCATCTAACCTAGGATCACTAGTTTCCATATGAAACCCCATTCAAATGTCATTTATAAGGGTTGACAATCATTCAAAAGGCATAATCTAGAAATATACTAAAACACACTCAAGTAAATCTTCTTATTCTCTGCATACAACCAACCACTATTATTTCTAACCTATCCAAGCTTTTACACCAATCACAAGTCATCTTAAGCTTTCCCAAATTTGAATACACTTATATTTCATATACAAGATTGCATAATACACATTCAAATTGGGACAACTACATTAGCCTTGATCCCTCTTTGGAGTATTGGTGTGTAAGCAGTGTGCTCACATACAGGGTGTGATCACACGTTCATTGCATATTACAAACTAACCCCTTTTTAATTTGGATTCAAGATTACCTATCAATAATGAAGAGGAACTAGGATCCTTGAAGAAAAAATCAATTGCACATAGAGCTTCATGAACAACCAGGACTTGATATTTTAGGTATAGGGTCTCCCAAAGCAGACAAATAGAAGCTAAGAAGATCAAAAATCTTATAAACTAAGGAATATAGCACCAAAACTTGGACTATAGTGTTTTATCTCTAGGTATCCCATTTATGGTTCTCCTATCTACCCAACTAGATCAGTAATTTTTAGCCTTTATCTCCTTTGTCTCAGCCCAAAATCAGTTAAGTTTTACTCTCTATCCCCTTGTTTGCTATTTTTACAGATCAATTAAGAACTTCCAAATTCAATAAATTAGTGGGTTAATTAAGGCAAATTTATTTATTAATTTTCCCCTTAATCTAGACCCCTTTACTATTTATGAAGTTAACCCATATAGTTTCCCAAATTTAGTAAAACATTTGGTGAACCCGACTTACTTCATACTTTTACACAGAAACCCTATAAACCCTAGGGCTAATTATTTTTGTTTTTTTGAAATATTTTTTTGATGTTTATTGAATTTAAAAATTAAAAAAAACTACAATTTAATTTTAATATTTTCAATAATTCACTAAAACATTGGTTTGCACATATTAGGTCCTATTTGCATACGAACACTTTCAAACCACTAGGAAAAATATATTGCTAATTTTAGAATTATTTTCAAAAATTTCCTAAATTTTTCAAGCTCAATTATACAAATTTATTGTAATTTTTAAAAAAAATAATCAAATTAATTTTGAAAAAAAATCATTTCAAAGCCCTAGTTACATCAACCAAATCCTAGTAATTTTCAAGTAATATTCCACTTATTTTTTGTAAATTTTAATTGAATATTAAAATAAAAAATCACTTCAAATTTTAAAAATTCATAGTTCTAGAAAATTTATTTATCTCAAAACCCTAGTTGCAACTACTAGGTCCCACTTAGCTCAAAAAATCAATTTCAAACTCAAAAGTTCATAGTATTTTGTAAATAATATTTCTAAAAAATCCCTAGTTGCATACACTAGGTCCTATTGCTTCTTGAGGTATCAACTTACACCCATAGATAAATTAAAAAAATGATTCTCACTTATATGCACATGCTTATTACATTTCTTGAAAATAATAAAGAAACCATAATGGGCCCTATCATGTACATGAATGATGAAGTCTATCATATGTTAGTACAAATTTTCATTCTTTACTTTGCATGTTTACTTTTTATAGTATGGAATGATATCCAACAAACTATCTTTGCATATATTAAGACACCTTTTGTCCCACCTCCCTTGGAACCCATCTTCCATGCTAAATATTATTTCATGGTTGATTTCACCATCCCATAGGTCGCTAACCATCTCCAAAGATCCTAGATAGCACTTTTCATCCTTCCACATCCTCACCCTATCGATTATCTATGCTCTCCTCCTACACACATTACTAATCTTATATAAATAGTGGATAATGTGGTTATATTTGTTACTCAACGTGTTGTTATCCCACTTCCTCACCCTGTAAATTATCTACACTCTCCTCCTACACACACTACTAATCCTATATGGATAATGGATAACATGGTTTGAGTTTTTACTCAACATGTTGTTATCCCTCTTATACCCACCCAAGAACCCCACAACCCACCTGTTCCATCCCATCCCATCCCTGACCCAAGACCCTTATATGAATAGATTCAAATAAGGCATATGATATTGTGGATCAGTTGCACAATAATCCAGTAAAAATTTCAATGTTAGAATTGCTCCAAAAAGCCAATGTGTTTAAGAAAATACTCTATTAGGCACTCAGTCAGACTTCCATGTCAAATAAATCTTAGCCTTATTATTTTTCATCAGTGGTCAACACATTAAAAACTATCTAAGATGCCATTTCTTTTGATAAAGAGGACACACCATCTCAGGTAGTTATTGATCAAAAGTTATCATTATTTATACAAATTCAAATTAAAACTAGTGCAATAAAGAGAGTTCTAGTTGACAGTGGTGTTGGGATAAATATATGCAATATCACATTATTACAAGCTATGGGTGTAGATATGTCATCTATGTAGAAGTAATATAAGACTATTAAAGGGTTTGATGAGATACCATGACAAACATTAGGAACCATTGTTATGGATATCATGGTAGGGCCCAAAACCCTTACTACCTAGTTTTAGGTTATGGTTGACCCTCTCCATTTTAATATTTTACTTAGATGAACATGGATACATGCTATGAAATTTCTTCCTTCTACTCTAAATTGATGTGTCAAGTTCATTAATGATGGATATCTCTACACATGTCCAGTAGATAATCAACCATTTAGATATTTTTGAGTTATAGAGTCATCTTTGACTATTTCATTAGATGGGACACCTTCTTTTATCATGTAGTCACCACTTCACTATATTCCTCTTGATAAAAGACATACATATGAGGTGGAAGGGACCAACACCTCTCACATTCCTCCAATTCTAGATATATCTCCTGCTCTAAATGTTCAGCCAATTATAATAGCTCTAGTCACTCTAGTAGTCATAATAACTACTCCTATTACACTTATGACATCATTAACAATAGTTCCAATAGTGTCAATTTCTCTCATAGATACAACCCCTCATGTCGATATAGATACTCTCACAACATCATGATCTTCTCCTACTATAGTTATCAAGACTCTTATTTCATAGTTACCCCTTGTGGTAAATTTAAAAGTACCTTACGTACATGATGTTGGTACAAATTCCTAGGCTACTTCAGATGATGATGATACAACACCCATACTCATAGATAATTATCTATGTGGATTGAACTTTACACCAATTGGCCCAAGAGAGTATCAAGATGATTCTAGAACACTTATTAATCATCCTACATCACTCTTAAAATCTCATGACACATTCTTAGGATATACTCCATATTCATGACCACAGATAGATCGATGGGCACATATACTCAACATGGTTACTTCTATGAATAAAAAGATAGTCATTTAGATCCAGGAAAACAATACACAACATCAACCACAAATTCTACTACATATGTTACTTGATCATAAATTAATCAAACTTCCTACAGTATGACATAGATCTATCAATAGATTATCACAGAAGGAAGGTAACCCATTTTGCCTTTTCACAGGATCACCAACCATGATAATAACTCATGTAAAATTTTACAATAATAATTAGATAATCTAAAATATTGAGGCATTATTCAGATCATAGCACCACTAACACCACCAATAGCATTAGCACCACTTCTAATGAAATCACTTACCAATAGGACTAAATGACCAACAACAAAAGAGACATCTCCACAACTATAATAACCCTCAATTCATCTTCAATTTGATGACAACATGAAAAAAATTCTTACAACATATGATCATACTTATGATGATGATCTCAATACATTCGATAATGGCCAAAATCCTTTCCTCCTTTTTTATCCCCCAAAGCCTCCATCTTAGGATCCTTTCTTACCCTCAGCCCAGTATTTTATACTATGATGTGATGTTTGTATATAATTTTCTTTCCAACACTGACTATACATAGTTTCCTCTACTTAATTGTATATAGCTCAAATATTTTTAAAATAAAAAAAATATGCCAATTGTATGCATCATCTATGTTTTAAATTGCTAACCATTATGCTAGACTTACATTACATTATTATATGCTATTATTTGTTGATTTATCTATATTATAAGGATTCACTTAATCTTCTTTGAGTGTGTATAGTGCATCTAGATCCTTGATTGCTTCACTCCACCAATCGACAGGGAATCTTACTTCTACATTCTAGCTACATATCAATACATCTACCCACTGGGGGCATAATCTACATGAATACACCACCTACAATATGTCATTATTACACTATACATTCTATACATCTTATTTTAGTACATTACTTAATTACTTACACAAATATCACATCGACATACATTAACATATATCACACTTTTGTATTTCATAACATATACATTAGTCTTGTATTACATATCTTGTATACTCTTACTTCTTGATTTTCATAGTTAGATGCATGTTTATATTTCTAGTACTTTGTATGCTTCCACTTTTCACTTTGATTAACTAGATGTCTTTGCATTTTCTAATTCCTATTTGCTTCCTACTTGCATTTTATGACATTTGTCAATTTACTTTGTTCTTGTCTATATGTGTGTGCCTTTGGACACTTGCCATTATCTGTTGTGTGTGCCTCTCATGTTCTTGTGGCCCTTGTGCCAATATTTTCTTGCTCCTATTATGTGTGTATACATAATTTGAACATGTCTTGTATGCCTTGTGTGATTATTTAGACCCTTAGCCACCCTCACATGTTTCTTTCTTATTGCATTGTATGCTTGTTGCTTGACTACTTATCTTTATGTGTAATGCCATAATTCTAATCATGCATTTACCTTGCTTCTTGGATGTCATGATGGACATCATGCTCCATCCCTCCATGCTAATAACAACTAACAACTAACATTTTAAATTCCAATTTACTATTACACACATGTTATTACATTGTTATATCTATCTAGAGATACCCCTGTGGATCTAATAATCTCTCTCTACAACTTTTTTTATATCTTGAGATAATGTATATCAATGCTATATCAAATGTTTTCATAGCCTAAGACACTTATAGGTCTTCTTCTTCTAAGGGTAGTCATTACAGGGTCTTCATTATTACCCTCAAAAGAGGGGACAACAAATAGGGGTTTTATCACATAGATTAGAGCTCTTAATGGTCAAAAATGTAGTTTTAGAATAGTATAGTCTAGAATCTAGAACTCAACATAGGCAAACTATACAAGGTATACAACAAAGAATCTAGATCAATCACTATTTTTGGCTCTAAACAATAGTGCTAAAAATGGGACTACAGTATTGGACCCCAAAGTGTATAATTTTTGGCACTATTGTCCAAATAGAAAAATATTTGTTTTTTCTAGAATCAAGTAGAGAGGTGAGTTCAGTCACAATTTTGCCAGGATAATTGAGTTTAAAAATCAGTAGTTTTCGGCACTTATTTTGCTCAGAGAATCTAAATACATGGGGCATCATGTGTGGCATGAGGGTTTCCATTTTTAGTTCAGACATGGAAGTTGATACAACTTTTAGTTCAAAATCTATGTTCTAGACACTAGTTATTGTAGGCAATGTGCACATCACATGGGCCTTCTATATTTATGAGTTTATTGCATTTTCTTACACATTTCTAGTAGTTATGTGCCTTACTCTATTTTTAGGAGGTTGGGATCACATTCAAGTCAAATTTCATACAAGTCTGCTTCCCATGTACCTGAGTTCTTGAGTGGCTACCTAAGCCTTGATTCTAGTTTTAGGAGGGGATTCTATACAAGTCCAATCTCCATCTTTCAAAGTGGCCAACAATGGTCTAGTTTTTAGTTTACATTCAACTATCTATGCTAACATTATCATATCATAGACATGTAGGGCTCCATGATCCATCTCATATGACATTAATCTATACCAGTATTTTCTCATTTAGCTTCACATCATGGGGCAACAATGGATCCAAAGGTCTAGTTAACCTTTGTATTCTTGAACTACCTATTTAGAGGGATTGGACACATAGTATAGACATTAATTAACACATGCATGATTCATTAACTGCACATAGTTGATGATGATGGAGCCAAAGGGCCTACCTTTGCATTCTTGAGCCATCTACTAGGGGATTGAGCACTCAGCTCATTCATCAATATAAATCTTGGTTTAACATACTTCTAGCATCACCCAACACAACCTAGCAACATAATAGGTTTTATATTGGTTCATGTACCTAGTGAGGTGTATTCATTCCTTTCTCTTCCTTCCTCTCTCTTTACCTAGCCTTATACATTCTTATTTTAGATATAGTGTATCTAGTAAAAACTAATCTACTTTCACTTTCCTTTTTGTATACTTACATAATATAACATGATTTCACTATGCATAAACCAACATCACATAAATTCTTGGGCTTAGCCTCATAGGTAAGTTTAGGTACATTTATCTATTTTCATTTATCCTAGTTTTTGACTTTGCTACATACTTAGAATAAAGGAGGGGAAAATGTAGTCATACTAAAATTAAATTTGTACTACTTGAGCATGACTTGTGACACCCAAACCATAGGTCTCTCTTACTCACTTACATAGCCCACTTAGGCATGTTTTCACTATTTCCCAATCATCTGAAGCCTTCTAGATTGAGCCCATGTTTTCTTAGACTTCTCTCCTAAGCATAGATCTATCCCCTAAGGTCCCTTTCCTCTTGGAAAAAAAAACCATAGGTTGGATTATAGTGTTGAGACCCAGGGTGTCCACTTTCTAGCACTATTGTCTGAGTCCATAATAGCCTCAAATGATTAGATTTTCCTGAATCCTTATCTTTTCCCTTATCAATATACTGTGAGTTAATCTAACCCAGGATCACTAGTTTCCCTATAAAATACCATTTAAATTTCATTTAGAAGGGTTAACAATTAATCAAAAGGCACAAGTTAGAAATATACTAAAGAACACTCAAGCAAATCTTCCTATTTTTTGCATACAACCAACCACTATTATTTATAGCCTATCCAAGCTCCTACACCAGTCACAAGTCATCTTAATCTTGCCCAAATTTTCATACACTTGCATTACATACATAAGATTTCACAATACACATTCAAATTAGGAGAACTACATTGGCCTTGATCCCTCTTTAGAGTATTAATATGTAGGAAACATGCCCACACACAAGGTGTGATTACATGTTCATTGCATATTACACACTAACCCATTTTTATAAGTAGATTAAAGATCACCTATCAATCATGAAGAGGAACTAGGATCCTTGAAGACAAAATCAATTGAACATAGAGCTTTGCAAATAACTAGGACTCGATATTTCAGGCACAAGGTCTCTTGAAGTAGATGAACAGAACCCAAAAAGATTAGAAAGCTCAGACACTAAGGACTATAGCACCAAAACTTAGAATATAGTGCTCGACTTATAGGTTTCCCCTAGTCTAGGTAGAGAATTAACTTTTAGATCCTTTTTTTGATAGTCTACCAAGCTAAATCAATAATTTGTAACCTCTGTCTCCTTCGTCTTAGCCCAAAAACAACTAAGGTTTATTATTTATCCCCTTTCTTACTATTTTTAGAAATCAATTAAGTACTTCCGAATTCAATAAATTAATAGGTTAATTAAGACACATTTATTTACTATTTTTTCTCTTAATCTATACCTCTTTACTATTTAGGAAATTAACCCCTATAGTTTCCCAAATCTACTAAAACACTATCAAGTCTTATATATTATGTCATAAACTAATACATTTGTTTGTATTATGGCATGGTACCCTATGATAGCCATAAAATGAATTGGAATCATAAATTTTTGGAAGAGGACTAGTTGTATTAACCTCTTTGATGGGAGGGAGATATATGGCATTGCATTCCAAGAGTTGTTTGAGAAAACTTGCTAGTGATTTAGGAATATTTGTGAAAGGTCTCCTTAGAGGAGTTGATAAAACCATGTGAGGAGCTAGCTCTGAGGTTATATTAACTATTTTATTTTTGTCTTTCTTGTTTTTAGTGGGTCTCACCTTATATGTGGGTTTATTGTAATTCTTATTAATTTGAATATGATCTAGTTGTGTATATTGATTTTCTCATGGAAATAATATCGACTTCCCATTATTTCATTGTATGGTATAGATCTATGAATGATGGAAACTTTTTGAATAGTATATATTTATGTAATGTTGGTAAGAAAATTTATTTAAATTAGTCTTGTAGTTCTCTATCTAGCATGGGGATACTCATCTTTGATAATATATTTTTATATCATAAGACATATTCAACTATTGGCTCATTGGTTTTTTGTTTGAGTTGTGTAACTTGAGCATATGAAACCTTTTTAGTGATATTGATTGAAAAGTATACCAAAAACATAGATTTCAATGGATTAAATTATGTGATAAACTAATTAGGAATATCATAGATCCATTTTAATGCATAGTCATTTAAATTGTGAGGAAACAACTTAGTGAGGAGGCAATCATTGGATAAGTAGTCGAAACATGTTACATGAAAAGTGTGGAGATGATTCTCTATGTCACAATTACCATCATACAATGTAAGCTTGGGTGCCACAAATCTAAAGGGTAAGGTATTTTCCACTATATGTTGTGTCAAAGGTCTATATAGGAGTATATGAGAATCCAAGGCATAAGATGGTCTAGTATCACCCTACTAAATATGTAAGACCTTGGACTATAGAGAGTTGATCTCCTATCTAATGGATCATACATCTAAAGAGGAGGGATGCATACTAGCCATAAGAGGTTGTACCATTAATGAGGGTTGACTAGTTGTAGTTAATTATGATAGATTTTGAGTTTCCCTCATATTAGGTGTAATAATATTAGTATATGTGGGATTGGAGGATTGACCAAATGATCTGTTCTTGATTTCCAATATAGCTTAAAAAATCTGTGTAGATCATGGAGTTATTCCCAAAGTCTATATTTGAAATTGTAAGACCTCATATTTATTAATTATTATATTTTCATCATCGATGGGGGGGGGAGTGTGTCTCAAGTCTTATCTTGTGTATCATCAATGTCTTGATTGTATTGCTCATGTTTTGATGTATTATCATTAAATTCCACAAAATCAAGATGTTAAAGATCAATGAGGGGGGTTGTAATTTGTTCTTATCCATAGTATAAGATTAAAATGAAGGAATATGGATATGTTTATTAGGGTTACCAATAAGCCTATTACTTTTTCTTAAAGGAAATGACAAATTTTTTAGATGGAATCTAATAAACAAAATGAAAGAGGGATGTTATAATTTAATATATGAAATCTAAAAATCTTAGCATATAAAATGGATATAGGAAAAAGAAGGATAAAAACCCTAGGAGCATATAGGGATAGGGTTTGGGTGGTATTCAAAGTAAGTTGGGTTCACCAAATGATTTAACTGATTATTCTAAATATATAAAATGAACTACAAGAGATGTACTTACCTAAAAAATGACTAAGATAGATGATAAGAACTATGAAAAATGTCATGAATAGGAACTAGGAGATAGAATCCCTCTTGGATAATAGTACAGTCCCTTACATGGCATTGTACCATGCTAGTAGCCTTTGGGTTGTGGTACTATCCTTTTTAAATTAGGGATAATGAACTTATAGGTATACCTTTGATTGGTTCTGGTAAGCTTGTGCCTATGTACACAGATGTTCATTCACTATATATTTCTTATTTTGACTAATTTCAATGCCAAACCGTAAACCTCTATGTTTGTTAGGGTATTTGAGGAGAAAAATTAGAAAAAAAGTGGTGTTAGCATGGTAGGATAGATTTGACCTCAACACCCCATGTGTTGAGAATTGCCTACATACAAATACCTTAAAAGGGGATCAAACCTGATGTAGTTCTCCCAATCTTAGTGATAGTGCAAGTACAAGGGAATGCTAGTATGAGTGTCATTTTTTAGTGCTTTGAGTGTGACTTGAAACTATAAATCTAAGTAACATGAGATTTAGACTACTATATATGGATGTATTTAGAATTACATCATAATAGGAATTAATGACCTTATTTTGTATAACTATTTTTGACTTTGTTTATGAGTATTTTCACCTGATTTCTCTCTAGTGGATAATTAATTAAAAGTGGTCTATATATATCATTTTGGTGATTATTGATATGTGAAATAGGTTTAGGCCAACCTTAGGGTTTCTTAGAGAAACATAAATATATCTATTAGGGGAGTAAAGAGCTAAGGGATAGTAACATAGTCCCTAAGTCAATAGCATAGTACACTAGTGTCCAAAGGGGCATGCTAATGTCCAGGTGGTAGGAGCTAGTGAATAAGGTACCTATGTGAATATGGGGTGGTTTATTAATAATTTTGGTATGTCTTGGAATGGGATGGACCCACACAAAAGCCAAAAAATGATCAGGAGAGGCCCTAAGATAGGTCTAAGGCTAAACTAAGGATAGAGTGGTCTCAAGTAGCACTCATTACAATAAAATGACATTTTAGATGAATATACATATCATTATTTTATATAAAAATGAATTTTATAAGGTATTGGAGTGTGATGCTGGACATACATTACATATGCAGTCTTAAATGTTAGACTTTCCTTTCACCTAGTGGATATGCCTTTGTTGGGGGCATATAAATCTACATGTACTAGAATATATTATATCTATTTATGGCCTCAAATGTAATTTTGAGTTACATATCTTAAAAGTGTCTTATTAATCAGCCATATTTTACATTGTGTTATTAGATACACTACTTTTCTAACAATATGACATTGATTCATATGGATAAAATATACTAGTTTTCACATTTTCTATGTTCCTTAAATGTTATTTACTCTCTTTCATGATAGGATTAACATTGTTTTCTTATTATGTGTGGCCCTTATCCCTTGTATGTAAATTTTTTGAGCATATCTATGAGTTCATTACATGGTATGTACGACATTTGAACCTGTCCATTACTTTTGGCCCTTAGCCTTATGTTTGTGCAAAATTTTCTTATGTGGCATTTGAACACATCCCTTGTATATGGTCTTTGCCCTTATTTTATGTCATTATGTGACATTATTTCATGTTGTTATTATGTGCTTGTTGAATTTGATTATTGGTTCCATGATCTTCATCATGCACTTTTAGGACATAGTCTACTTCAGATATGGTTACTTTATTGCATGCCTCAATGATATATCTATTTACACATGACACTTGTGTTCCTTGAATTAAATATGTTACATACATGATTTAAATGAAAATTGAAATTATATTATGACATAATCTCCAACATCATGACATAATACTACATAAGCATATATTTATCATGATACAATTAACTCTTCTTTTGAGATGACTAACTTGTAGGCTATATCACTCATCTCAAACAAAGGCATCAATGTGGGTTTGTCATAGAGATAAAAACCTCAATTAATATATTTGGGACATAATATTGGTTCTATTATAACCCAACTAAGTTACATTATAATTTATATATAAAAAATTAAAAACATATTTATCTCATATTCATTTTCAAAAATTATCATTATGTTTCACTATTTGACTTCGAAATGTATCTATAATAGTAATTGTATAAAATCTAATTAACCCACTAGTTAAGATGTGATCTATTTAGTTTTAAAATAATATATAACATAATATAATATAGGATTCCTCATATAACACATAGCAGAGTGAAGGGTACACTTAAATAATCTGCATTTACAGCTATACAAAAATATACAACCTCTACTATTTATAACATTCATAATTATGTAAAAGATATACAACCCCTATTGTATTAAATATTCATAAATTATAATGTACAATTTATTATATTTCATAGCTAAATATCAAATAAACATGATATAATGTACAATAGTACGTTTGAGCCTCATAAGGCAACTCAATAATAAGTATAAATATCCATGAGTAAGATTCCAAGATGGTTAATCAATTGAAGAGAGGGAAAGCATCATTAGGGTGCTTTTACTCCAACCAAAGATTATTAGTCTCCTACACACCTCCACACTGGAAGTGGCCCTTCCCTTCATAAGACCACATGTGTTGTACAATCACTAATTCATGTAGTAGTCATAAAGACCATGAATAATATCCTTTATCTAATATGACATCATGCATACACATTTAAACTAGAAAGTACAGTGGAATGATAATGTCTTAATTATAACATTACTTTGGCCAAATTTTTCATTATAAAATTTATATCTTTCATGGATCTAAGTCAATTTGACACACACATACTCTATACTAATGAATTTAAATTTATAATATGATACTAGATTATAGATATATACATTACATGATATCAACCTCATATACCTATCACTTGCTATAAAATTAAGCATGCATGGAAAAATCTCATAAACTAATTTCAAAGTATAATAACTAAAAAATTTTAGCATAAGAACACTCATCCAATCAAGACATATCTTTACTTATTCAATTTAGTACAAGGTAAATACATCCATTTAATATGGATAAATCACTTTGTTTTCCCATAACACAACTATTATTGGCACATCTCAAGATTACAAGTTCTTATTAATAAATATCATTAAAAATCCCTAAATACAAACATAAAAATATGTCTATATTATAAAAATCCAAATTATAAATACATTATTTTCATCTCAAGGAATTTCACACCTTTAATTTTTTTCAACATTATAAAACTAGTTATTAAATCTAATAGAATACAAAATTGCTCATTTGCACATACCCAAGTATTAATTATTAGTAGGATATAGACTATTAATACTCTTGTTTACTTTCAGACCAAATTTAAACCTTTCTTTTTTATTTTGATAATTCCATAATTAGGTACAACTTATATTTTAACTATTATAAATGCATATTCACACCCATGCATATCATATGCACTTTATGCTATACAATTTATAGCTTTCAAAAGAATCCTTATAAATAAATATACACATATGAAAGTATGTTTTAGTGTATAAAGTTCATTCAAGTTTTCTTAACACTTTATTTCATTTATAATTAAAACACAATCAAATCAATTGAGATACAGAATTTCCCACATATGTCAACACCAAATGGTACCATCTAAAGTTCTATTGTATTCCTATATCTATATATGTATTCATTAGTAAATAAGTCTATAAGCTTAGCTAAGTCACAAAGGTATATAATTTGGTCTTGTATTTACACATGGTCATGTGTGTGTGTGTGTGTGTGTGTGTGTGTACACATATATGCCTAGTTTAATAAAACAATAACTCAAGTAAAATTTTACCTATAGATTTAATACATTATCATGATACTATATAACATTTTCCAAACACCCAAATCAATTGTACACACACATACATGTGTAAATGTGTGCGCGCGCGCGTGCGCGCACACTTATGCATGTTTACTTTGAGTGAAATATATAAAAAAGTGTAGTCTAACTTAAGTCTTGAATATATATACATGAGGTTGTATTCCAAAATAACAAAAACTATAGGCTGTATATATATATATACACACACACACACACACACACACACATATATATACACACACATATATATACATACATACATATATATATATATATATATATATATATATATATATATGAAATTACCAAAACAAACTTAGTATACTCTTCAATGGTTCATTCATGCATATATTCATATGCATCCTACATTGTTCCATTTCAAATATATAACTATAGATGGCACAAGTTTTAAAATGATAGCCAACTACCATACATACTTTAAATTCATTCCCCATAACTCATATTCATATCACATGGCTCTGTACCAAGGTCTCATTAATAAATATGCATTTGACACTCTATAAATATAATTATGGTTGTAGATATTCCTCCTTTCACAACTAACGCACCCATAATTAAAATACAAGATATACACCAGTAAATAATAATTTTAAAAGAAAGTCCTTGAAATTTTAATAGTTCTTTGGATCAACCAAGAACAACCTTGGTGGTTTCCTAATCTATAGCCTTTAATCAATGAAGATTTTTTTGAGGTTTCACATTTCTAAAGGTGAATCAAAGGCATAGGTTTACCATAGATTTGAGGAGGTCTTTGCTAAAATGAAAAATATTTACCTTTATATTTTTATGTTATGCACTGGTCAAGTATTTATAGTGATTATATTTCATAGAGGTGATTTGATAGTCACTATACATTCATTTATTTAAAATGTCTCAAATATCATTTTTATGGGCCTATGGATGGAACCGAGTTCCATCCCTGAGTCTATAAAGATGAATCCATACATTTTCACAAAAAATATACCAATATATACATTCGAATGGATTATACACTAACCCTGATAAGAAAACTATCATTATTTTTCTTCCAAATAGAAACTAAGTCTATAACATAGACAAGAAAAAATCCATACATTTTCTATATACCAATTCAAAAATTTACTTTTTTGGTTATTGTAATGGTCATCATTTGAATGTAGGTGTTGGTAGCCTCTCTCCTTCTTGAAAATATTACTTTATCTTACACCATCCTTATATTATTTTATTTTCATTCCTCTTATTCTGTTTCACATCCTCAACATTTTATATGACCTAGAAGTTCTCCTACAACTCTAAAAGTTTACCACATTAAAACTCAAATTAATTAATGCATGATCTTCTCCTCTTGTCATTAACTTGTAGTCCATAACGATATTTTGGGCATGATAGTTGCATATAAAATACATATTTTTACCAAATGGTGAAGTCAATGTGAAATCATAGCAACAAAAATTTAATTTCCTTGTGATTTGAATTGTGCATGGAAACAAAATTATTAGAACCTTCTATAAATAGAAAAATAATTTTTTCTAAGTTAAAAAACTCATTTCTGATAATTCCTTGGGTGTATTTTCCCCCTAATTTATCCCTCCTAAGCCACCAAAATGGGTATTATATAATTGTATCAACCTATACATGATTTAAATACAAAACATTAGTTTAATAAACATCCAATACTCTATGGACTTAAAATTCATAAAATAAGTCTACCACAAGTATAACTCAGTAACCAAATTTTATCCTATATAATGGTTTTATGGAGATTTAAATAACCAAATTTTATCCTATATTATGTTAATAAATATAATCTAAGAGAAATAATAAACTTTAGAATTAATGTAAACATGTAATATTAACCATAGAGATAACTAATGAAAAGCAAACTCTCAACACATCACATAACACCATCAACACTAACTTCATTTAAATAGTCAAGAGTGTAAGCATGTGTGTATGGGTTTGGTTTCACTATTTCTATCCCAAATGTCAATATTTTCATCCTCCTCCCCTATGATAATCTCCATTTATTCCACTCTCTGAGGTTGGGACAATCTTGAAAACACCTCAGTCAACAAAAAGGTAGTTAGTATGAGTTTGCAACATAATAAAAAACTACTCAAAATGTAGGTACATTTATGAACTGCAAATCAAATTTGTAAATGAAATCACATCTATATAAGATTCCAACACACAACAATATAATATATTCATATGCACATGGGAGTATCATCTAATCATAATTGAACTTGAAATAAAATAGTAAAACTATCAACTATACAACATAAATGTGTAGATATAACATAAAAACCAAAAACTACTAGTCATAATTTTACTTCTATAACTAGTAATAATGTAGTTTTTTAAGAGTGGGATAGTATGTGTCATACTTCCCTCATAAAATAAGTCATCATCCTGATGAATTTTATTTTAAATAAAATTTCTGGAAATAAATAATATTTTTCAATAGAAAATTATTGAAATAGATGAGGAAACAACCTATAAAATTCATCATAATCCTCCTATGTGGCACTATGTTCAAAATATTGGTCCCACTAGACCTTAAATTGTGATACCTCCCATTATGAAAACTAATCTTGTGAGTATCAATTATTTTATTTGGTTCTACTGTAACCACCCATGGATTCAAAACCTATAATACATTCTAGTCCAAAACATGTGAAGAATCAGATATATATTTATTAAAATAAGATTCATGAAAAACATTATGCATTTATGTTAAAGATGGTGGAAAATAAAATCTATACACTAAAGGATTTATCAGTTCTAGAACCTCAAAGGGTCCCACATATCTTGGTGACAATTGTTTTGATTTCTTAAACTTAATAGAACTCTTTTGGAGTTTGACCCATAACAAAGCCTTATCTCCAACTAAAAATTGCCTTGTTATCTTTTTTAGACCAACATAGATTTATTTCTTGTCATTAGCTTTAGCCAATATATACCTTATTAACTTCACCTACTCCTCTATTTTAGTTGTTCTACACCTCCTACACCTCCTACCATATAATGTTTCGAAAAGAACCTTCTTCAAAGCTGATTATAATGAGTTGTTATAAGAGAACTCAACCAAAGGTAAGTATTCTTCCCATTTGTATTATTGGTCCATATAATACATCCTTAAAATATCCTCCAAGATCTAATTCTCTCTCTCTATTAATCCATATGTTTTTGGATGGTAAGTTGCACTAAAGTTCAATTGTGTACCTAAAGTTACATTGAGAGTTTGCCAAAACTTTGAGGTCATCCTAAGGTCACTATCTAAAATTATATTTTTTAGAAACCTATGTAATCTATACACCTATTTTACAAACATTTTAACAATCATTATTACATCATCTGACAGATTACCTAGAATGAAATGTGTTATTTTGGTGAGTTTATCTACAGCCACCAATATCAATTCATGATGATTCCTTGACATAGGTAATATCTAGACAAAGTCCATATTAATTTACACTTCCATTATAGTATATAATGTAGGTACAACAATCCAGTAGGATGCACATGTTTAGCCTTGACTTGTTGACATTCTAACCATCTAGACATAAAATATGTTGCATCTTTCTTAATTCCTTTCTAGAATTATAATGGTCTTAGCTCTACTAAGAGCTTAGTCACACCAATATGTATTGAATATGGAATATTATATAACTCTTTTATAATAATACCTCTCAAATTTTCCCTTTCAGGTACATATATTATTTTATTATATCTCAAAAACCCATAATTATTAAGTTATAATCCTTTGTATCTAAGATCATATGAGTTTTCTACTAAAGATTTATTTGCTCGATAATATAATTCATATCCTAGTGATAATTTCACCACCTAATCTCAGAATGTACTCTTTATAGTATCTAAAGTTGTAATGTACCTTCTACAACTAAGGGCATCTATGACTCTATTTTCTTTTCCCTCAATTTAGCTAATGTCAAAACCATAGTCTGGAAAGAATTCTAACCACAATCTTTGATGAGCATTAAGGTTAGGTTTGGTATATATGTAATTGAGTCCCAAATTATTAGTTTTAATCTCAAAAGGTTTCCTAAATAAATAATGCCTCCATAATTGAAAAAAAATGCACTATGGAAACTAACTATAAGTCACGTGGGGCATAATTTTCCTCATATGTCTTCAACATCCTTGATTCATAAGTGATAATTGAATCATCCTGCATAAAAACTCCTCCTAAACCATCTCTTGAAGCATTAGTTATCATTGCAAAATGACCATCTAGATTTGGTGCTAAAATAAGCCTCATTTTTTAGAATCTAAAATGTTTCTTTGCACTTAACAAATCAAATAAAATATTGCTCTTTCCACTAAAAAAATGTGATCAAATTTTCTATCTTAGATAAATTTGGCACAAGCTTCATGTAGTACCATGTTAAACCCATAAATATATGCACCTCATACACATGTTTGGTTAATGGTCATTCCATAATGGTTCTAATCTTGGCTAGATGCATACAAATCCCTTTTACATAAATAATATGTCATAAGTATTATAGTATTATTTAAAAGAAGGCACACTTAGACAATTTACAATGGAGCTTATGCTTTCAAAACCATTGCAAAATGAGATAAATTTTTTCAATATTATCCTTTTCAATTATTGAGTAGATGAGGATGTCATCAAGAAAGACTAGATCAAATTAATCAAAATAATCCCTAAACACACTATTCATGGTATTCATGAATTCTATGGGTGAAATTGTAAGTCTGAAAGGAAGCACTATGAACTTGTAGTGTCTGTATGGAGTCATGAAAGTTGTTTTTTTAATATATTCCTCTCTAATTCTTAATTGATGGTACCTATATCAAAGATAAATATTTGAAAAGAATATTACACCATGTATTTGATCAAAAATTTCATCAATGTAGGGTAAAGGATACATGTTCTTAATAGTTGATTTATTCAACATCCTATAATCTATGTACATGTGAAGGATTATATCCTTCTTCTTAATAAATAATATAGGTGCACCCCACAGTGAGACACTTGGTTTAATCAAACCTTTGGCCAACATATCTTGAAGTTTGGTTTTTAAATTGACCAATTCAGTTGTTGTCATTGTATATAAAGCCTTGGATTGAGGTTCTGACCCTAAACTAATATCAATGGTGAAGTCAAATTCCATTTTGTGAGGTAGACCAAGTAAATCCTCTAGAAAAACATCTTGGAATTATTGTAAAAGGGTTAGTCCTCCATAGAAGGTTCTTCAGTTCCTTTAATTTCATCAACTTTGACTAAGAACACTTGACATCTCTTTCACTGAGCCTTTTTCAATTGAATGGATGAATTTTTCCTTAGTTTCAACTCTCTTTTCCCCTTGAATTTGGGTTTGGTTTACCAAATAATATAAACACTCAACTTCCTTAAGAAAATAGTCAACCTTGGATTTGTTATTAGATAGCCAATTCACTCCTAGGATCACATCATATGATCCTAGTGGTGTTTCATAAAAATAAACTAACATAGTGACTTTTGGAAACTTTACTTTAGCCTAAACAAGACACCTGTCAACCTTGACATTGGATTCATTCCCATACTTAACTGAGCAAGCATTTTTCATAAAACTACTTTTGTGAGATAATGTACTTCACATTCTAAAAGAGATAAAATATTCAGTGACTCCTATATTTATCAAAACTAAAAATATGATACCTAAAAAAAGTTCCTGATACTTCAATGGGAGATTCTTTAAATTTAGCTTGACAATTATGAATTGATATGTGAATATGCTACTAGAAGGTTCCTTATGGTGAAGTAGAGGTGGATGATTTCTTATTTCTTCTATCTGTCTTCCACTAAGGATAATCCTTAGCATAACAGTCTCCTTCACATGAAAATAATCCACTAGGTGGCCCCTTCCTCTTAGATTGATTACCTCCCTTGAATCCTTATTTGAAACCACTTCCAAGTTTCCTATTTCTTGATATATTATTAAACCTTGCATTCTAATTATTGAATTTATTCTTGGAATTATCATTTTATTTCTAGTTATTTTTTGTTGAAGTTTGTCTTTGAGCTTCCAAATTTATTTTTAAAAATTTATGTAACCTTGGCAAGTGATTTGAATTTTTGTTCCTACTTAACTATTTTCTCAAAGACCTGGTCCATGGTGTATGGCCCATAGACATCCACTTCACATCCAATTTAAAGTTTTAAACCCATGATAAACTTCCTAATATCAAACATCCATATTTTTGATATTTTAGAACATAATTTAGGATATTTGTGAATTATTCCTGATACTCATTTACTAATAGATACCCCTTTATAACTTTTTGTAAATATGTTAATTTTTTTTACCAAAGTACAACTAGGGTAGCCACCGATCTCTAAACCAAGTTGATGCTTCTCTAAAACCCATATCTAACTTATTATTATCCTACCAAGTTGATGTTTCTCTGACCAATTGGTAGGCTCCCCAAATAGCCTTGGTTACCTTGAAATAATTTTGAATCCCAAAATATTTTTCCATCTCTATAAGCCCAAATTTAGTTCCATCACCCATAATTGTATGATCAAATTTGTTTGGATTCACTTTATTCATATCTTGTGCAAGTTATATAGCTTCTTAAGCTCTTACTACTTTTTTTCCCTCTTCATGACCCTAACCATGAGGCTCTTCTTGAAAAACTAGTTATTTCTATGTAACTTCTTGTTCATTTTCCTCTTCTGGTCCATAAACTTCTCACTCTAGGGTTGTTAAACTATCTCTAGTTTCATTCATGACAACAAGTATTTGATCAAGTCTTTTTAATCTTATTAGGCTATTATATTATTATGATCATCTTAAAGTTTTTCATTAGATGTCCCCTCAAAATTTAATCTACCTTGCACCATTCTCCTCACTGAAAATAGGATAAAAAACCTAATGTTAGTGGACTCATTAGGTCCAAGCATTTAAACCTTCACTCTAATATCATAATGTTAGAACCACTAGGTAACATTATAAGTTACATAGTATTATTTTATAAAAACATATTATCTCATATTCATTTTCAATAATTATCATTATGTTTCACTATTTGACTATTATGCATCTATAATAGTACTTGCAAAAAATATAATTAACCTACTAGTTAAGATGTGATCCATTTAGTTTTCAAATAGTATAGAAATAATATAAGATAGGATTCCTCATATAAAGCATAGTAGAGTGAATGGTACACTAAATTAATACAAATTTACAACTATACAAAGATATACATCCTCTATTATTTATGTTTAGAATTGTGTACAAGATTTACATGCACTACTATATTAAATAATCATAAACCAAAATGTATAATTTATTACATTTGATAACTAATTATCAAAATACACATGGTAAGATGTAAAATAATACATTTAAGCCTCATAATATAGCTAAATAATTAATACAAATAGACATGAGTAATATTTCAAGATGGTTGATTAGTTGAAGAGAAGTAGAGCGTCATCAAGGTGATTTTCCACTAGCCACAGACCATCAATATTTGACACACCTCCCCATATATAGTGGCCCTTACATTCATGTATGGATGGATAAAAATAGTACAAATATTAAGAATTCAACTAGAATCCATGTGTTTTACAATTAGTAATCCATATAGTAGTCACATAGACCATGGAAAATAATCCCCAATCTAATATAATATCATGCATACACATGTAAACTATAAAGTACAATGAAATTAAAATGTCTCAACTATAACATTGCTTTGGCCAAAATTTTCATTATAGAATTTAGATCTCTCATTGATCTAAGTTAATTACACACACACATACTCTCTACTAATGAATCTAAATCTATCATATGATACTAGATGATAGATATATACATTTCATGATATCAAACTCACATACCTATCACTTATTATCAAATGAAGTGTGCATGGTAAAATATCAAAAACCAATTTCAAATTATAATAACTACAAATTTGTAGCATACAAACAATTATCAAAATAAGATATATTTTACTCATTCAATTTAGTACAAGGTAAAAATATCCATTTAATACATAGAAATAAATTTATTTTCCCATAACATAACTATTATCGACACATCTGAAGATTATAGGTTCTAATCAACCAATAACATTCATAATCCCTAAATACAATCATAGCCATATGCCTAGATTATAAAAATCCAAGTGAAATACATTATTTTCATCTAAAGGAATTTCATGCCTTTCATTACTTTTCAACATTATACAACTTGTGTATTAAATATAATAGAACACAAAAGGGATAATTTGCACATAATTAAGGATTACTTATTATTGGGAGAAAGGCTACTAATTCTCTTGTTTACTCTCAGACTAGCTTTAAAAATTTTATTGCCTATTTTGATATTACATAGTTAGGTATAACTTATATTTTAACTATTATAAATGCACTATCCACACCCTATGCATATCACATGCACTGTCTTCCATACAATTTTATAGCTTTTAAAAGAATCCTTATTAAGAAATATGGACACTTGAAAGTATGTTTTAGTAAATAGAGGCCATTCAAGTTTTATTAACACTCTATTTCATTTAAAATTAAAACACCATCAAATCAAATAAGCTATATAATTTCCCATGTATGTCAACACCAAATGGTACCATTTGAATTTTTATTATCTTCCTATAATTGTGTATGTATTCACTAGTAAATAAGTCTTTAAGCTCAGCTAAGTCACAAAGGTGTATACTCTAGTTTTGTATTTACACATGGCCACACACACACACACAAACACACACACACACACACACACACACACACACACACACACACACACACACACAAACACACACACACACACACACACACACACACACACACACACACACACACACACACACACAC
Source organism: Torreya grandis (assembly GCA_037957365.1). Classification (NCBI taxonomy): domain Eukaryota; kingdom Viridiplantae; phylum Streptophyta; class Pinopsida; order Cupressales; family Taxaceae; genus Torreya; species Torreya grandis. The sequence continues at coordinate 746,970 of JARHVA010006519.1, read as the reverse complement.
ACACACACACACACACACACATATGGGTGTTTGGTAGATGTTATATAGTCTCATGACAATGTATTCAAGCTATAGGGTAGAATGTACTCAAGTTATTATTTTATTGAACTAGGCATAGATGTGTTTTTATATATATAAATATACATGTATATATGTGTGTGTGTGTATAAACATATACATACATATATGTGTATGTAAATATGTACACACACACCCATACACACACACATACACTTATACTTTGAGTGAAATATAATGATAAAAGTGCAGTCTAAATTAAGGCTTGAATCCATATACATGAGATTGTATTAAAAAATAAGAACATCTACTATATATGTGTGTGTGTGTGTGTGTGTGTGTGTGTGTGTGTGTGTGTGTGTGTGTGTGTGTGTGTGTGTGTGTGTGTGTGTGTGTGTGTGTGTGTGTGTGTGTGTGTGTGTGTGTGTGTGTGTGTGTGTGTGTGTGTGTGTGTGTGTGTGTGAAATTAACAAAATAAACTTAGTATACCCTTGAATGGTTCATTCATGCATATATTTATATACAACTTGCATTATTCCAATTTAAATATATAACTATAGCTAGCACAAGTTATAAAATGATAACCAAATACCATACTTTTAATTCATTCCCTATAGCTCATATTCATATCACATGGGTTTGTACCAAGGTTATAACAATAAATATACATTTTCCACTCTATAAATATAATTATGGATGTAGATACTATTCCTTTCACATTTAATGCACCCATAATTCCTATACAAGGTATACACCAGTAAATAATAATTGTAAAAAGAATCCTTTAGAATGTAATAGTTCTTTGGATAAATCAAGAAAATATTTTATGGTTTCCTAATCTACAACCTTTTATTAATGAATATTTTGCCTAGTTTTCACAATTTTGAAGGTGAATCAAAGTCATATGTTTACCATAGATTTGAGGAGGAGATCGTTGCTAAATTAAAATATATATACCTTTATATTTTCTATGTTATGCACTGGTCAAGTATTTATTGTGAATATATCTCATAGAGATGATTCGATGGTCACTATAACATTTTGTTATTTAAAATGGTTCAAATATCATTTTTATAGGCTTGTGGATGGAACCAAGTTCCATCCCCAATTCTATAAAGATGAATCCCTAAATTTTCAAAAGTCTATACCAACTTATAGATTTATATAGATTATACACTAATCCAAATAAGAAATCAATATTTATTTTGTTCCTAAATAGAAACTAAGTGCATAACACATAAAAAAAATCCATACATTTTCTATTTGCTAATTCAAAGCTTTACTTGCTTGATTATTGCAATGGCCATAATGTAGGTGTTGGTAGCCTCTCTCCTTCTTTCAAATGATCCTTTTTCTTACATCATCCCTTCATTATTTTATCCCCATTCCTCTTATTCTATTTCAACTCCTCCACCACATTTTGCATGACCTAGAAGTTCTCATACAAGTATGTGAGTTCACCATAATGAAACTTAGATTCATTAATGCATGTTCTTCTCCTCTTGACATTAACTTGTAGTCTATAACCCTATTTTAGGTATGGTAGCTACATTCAAAACTCTTGCTTTTAACAAATGGTGAATTCAAATAAAAAGCATAGAAAATAAAACCTAATATCCTTTTGAATTGAATTGTGAATGGCAACAAAGTTATTAGAACCATCTACAAACCAAAATCCAATTTTTCCTATGTTAAAAAATTTATTTAAGATAATTGTTTGGGTGCCATTTTGCCTTATGTTCTCCTCGCTAGGCCACAAAAGTGGTAATATATAAGTATAGTAACCTATACATGATTTAAATACAAAATATTGGTTTAATAAACATATAATACTCTAAGTATTTGAAATTCATAAAATAAGTATACCACAAGTATAAGTCAACAACCAAAGTTTATCCCATATAGTGGTTTCATGGAGATTCAAAAATCCAACGCATATTAATGAAATTAATATATTATGTTAATCAATAAAATATAATACAAATAATCAACTTAAAAATTAATGCAATCATGCAATATTAACCATAGAAATAACTAATGAAATGTAAACACTCAACATATTTGTAGAACACCATCAATAATAAATTCATTTAAGTACATCATGTGTAAAATGTGCATCCTCCTCCTAAATAATATGGGAATATAATATAAGGAAACATTATAACATTTATAGTAACATTATTACAAAGTCTAATAATCACATTTGATGACAATGAAATCAATGATGATGATTCAGATAAGCATAATATTTTTATTCTTGCTGACATCAACAAGAAACCTATACATAGTGTCATGATTGATAATGTATCAAGTGAAAATGAATAAAAATGACACTTATACACATTTTTGGATACACAAAGAAATATTTAATAGATACATCAAGAATAATCAAGGTATTTGATGGTCATACATAGGATAACCTTGGGCATATAGTATTACCTCTTCAAGTGGGCTTAACAATAGTGGAAACTCCATTTATAGTCTTAATAAGTAGAGGGTATTAAACATGTTATTAATATGACCTTGGATTTATAATATTCATGCAATGACATATATAATTCAGACATACCTCAAGTACATACTTTTTAATAAATTGATCAAAGTTGAAGGCATCCCATATGAGTACCATCTATAGTCAGTTGTATCTCCTCCTCCTCCCCCCACTACCACCATAGTTAATTGTTGAACATATTAAAGAAAATTTTAAAAATATAATTACATCACCTACTCCAAATATCAATCCAAAGATAATCAATGCACCTACTGAAGCACATAATACATATTCATCACCTATATAAAATATTTATATATAACTAGTACAAAGAAAAAAGGTATACCTTCCCAAACAAAAATTTTAATCTTAGAGAGTTAATCAAGGTTAAAATAAATATAAATATACATTACATCCTAAGGTAACTCTTAATATAATTCATCATGATTTGTAGTGAATAATTAGTTATAAAACAGGCTTCACCAAGTCCTACACCTTCTCTAATTACACATGTGACAACCAATTCTATAAGCAATGATCCCAAAATTTATGATAAAAAACTTGGTGCATTATTAGATTTAGATATAATATAATTATTTTCTATATACATATATTTCATGAGGTATTTGAGTGTGATCTAGGACATATATTACATATGTATCCTTAGATGTTAGACCTCCCTTTCAGCAAGTGGCCATGCCCATGTTGGGGCATCTAAATATATAGGTTGGACTTTAATATGTTATATCTATTATGTCATTAAATGCAATTTTGAGTTACATATCTTACAAGTTACTCAATAAGTCACCCATATTTTACATTTTATTATTATATATGTTACTTTTCTAACAAAATGACATTGATGCATATGGATAAAATAGACTAGTTTTCACTTTTTACATGCTACTTAAATATTGTTTACTCTCTTGAATGATAGGATTAATATTAATTACTTATTTTGTGTGGCCCTTGGCCCTTGTATACAATTTTTTTGAGCATCTTTACGATATTATTGTTTGGTATGTGTGACATTTGAACCTATCTATTACTTGTGGCCCTTAGCCTTATATGTGTGTAATATTTACATATGTGACATTTGAACATGTCCCTTTTATGTGTCCTTTGCACTTATTTTGTGTCATTGTGTGAAATTATTATGTTTATACATGTGTGATTGTTGATCTTGATTATTGGTGTCATGGTCTTTGTCATGCACTTTTGCGACATAGTCTACTTTAGATATGGTTATTTTATTGCATGCCTTAATGATACATTTATTTACACATGACACTTATGTGACTTTAATTCAATATGTTACATACATGATTCAAATGATAATTTAAATTATATGATGATATACTCTCCAACAACATGAAATAATACTATATAATCATCTCTTTATCATGATACAATTAATCTTCTTTTGAGATGAGTGACTTGTAGGCTACACCATTAATCTCAAATAGGGGCATCAATATGGGCTTGTCATACAGATCAAAACCTCCATGAATAGATTTGGGACATAATATTGACTTTGTTAGAATCACACTGGGTTATATTATAAGCTATGCAAAAAAATAAAAAAACATATTTATCTCATATTCATTTTCAATAATTATCATTATGTTTCACTGTTTGACTGCTAAATAAAATCTATAATAGTAACTGCATAAAATATAATTATCCCACTAGTTAAGATGTGATCCATATAGTTTTAAAATAATATAGAACACAATATAATATAGGATTCCTCATATAACACATAGCAGAGTGAAAGGTACACTAAAATTATCCATATTTATAGTTATATAAAAATATGCAACCTCTATTATTTACAACATTCATAATTATGTATAAGATATACAACCACTATTGTATTAAATAATAATAAATTATAATGTGTAATATATTAAATTTCATCATTGAATATCAAAATACACATGATATGATATATAATAATACATTTGAGCCTCATAAGACAATTCAATAATAAGTATAAATATCCATGAGTAAGATTCCAAGATGGTTAGTCAATTGAATAGAGAAAAAACATCATCAACATGTTTTTCCTCCATCCACAAACTATCACTCTCATACACACCTCCCTACTAGGAGTGTCCCTTCCCTTTATAGAGGGGCAAATAAAGGTAGTTTGGATATCAAGAATTCAATAGGAACACATGTGTTGTATAATCACTAATACATGTAGTAGTCATAAACAACATTAAAAAGGTCCTCTATCTAATATAAAATCATGCACACACATTTAAACTAGAAAGTACTATGGAAAAATAATGTCTCAGCTATAAGATTACTTTGGACAAAGTTTTCATTATACAATTTAGATCTCTCATGTATTTGAATCAATTTCACACACACATATTCTCTACTAATGAATCTGAATATGTCATATGATACTAGATGATTGAAATATACATTGCATGACAACAACCTTGTATAATTATCACCTACTATAAAATGAAGCATGCATGGTAAAATCTCATAAACCAATTTCAAAGTATAATAACTACAAATTTGTAGCATACAACCACTCATCAAATCAAGATAGATATTTACTCATTCAATTTAGTACAAGGTAAAAACATCTATTTAGTATGGATAAATCACTTTGGTTTACCATAAAACAACTATTATTGACACATCTCAAGATTATAGGTAATTATCAATCAATAGCATTCAAAATCTCTAAATATAAACATAACCATATGCTTATATTATAAAAATCCAAGTGATAAATACATTATTTTAATATTTTCATCTCAAGGAATTTCACACCTTTCATTTCTTTTCAAAATTATACAAATCATGTATTAAATATATAAAACACAAAATGTCTCATTTTCACACACCCAAGGATTACTTATTAGTAGGATATAGGCTACCAATCCTCTTATTTTATTTTAGACCAGATTTAGACCTTTATTTCTTATTTTGATAATTCCATAATCAGGTACAACTTATATTTCTATTATAAATTCATTGTTCACACCCATGCATATACTATGAAATTTTTCCATGCAATTTATAACTTTCAAAAGAATCCTTATAAATAAATATGCAAACTTGAAAGTACATTTTAGTGTATAAAGTCCATTCAAGTTTTCTTAACACTCTATTTTATTTACAATTAAAACACCATCAAATCAAATGAGCTATATAATTTCTCATAATGTCAACACCAAATGGTACCATCTAAAGTTTTTTTATCTTCCTAAATTTGTGTATATATTCACTAGTAATAAGTCTTTAATCTTAGATGTGTCACAAAGGTGTAAAATATGGTATTTTATTTACACATGGTCGTGTGTGTGTGTGTGTGTGTGTGTGTGTGTGTGTAGACATGTATATGTCTAGTTCAATAAAATAATAACTCAAGTATAGTCTTCTATATAGATTGAATACATTATCATGAGATTATATAAAATTTGTTAAACACTCAAATCAACTGTAAACACACACACACAAACACATACATATGTTCATGTGTGTGTGTGTGTTTATTTTGAGTGAAATATAATAAAAAAAGTGTAGTCTAACTTAAGGCTTGAATCTATATGCATGAGTTTGTATTCCAAAATAACAACTATATGTTGTAAACATATTTCTGAAATTACTAAAACAAACTTAGTATACACTTCAATGGTTCATTCATGCATATATTCATATATGGCCTACATTATTCCATTTCAAATATATAACTATAAATATCACGAGTTATAAAATGAAAGCCAACTACCATACATAGTTTGAATTCATTCCCTACATCTCATATTCATATCACATGGGTCTATACCAAGGTTTTATCAATAAAGATGCATTTTCAACTATGTAAATATAATTATGGTTGTATATACTACTCCTTTGACAACTAATGCACCCATAATTTATATACAAGGTATACACTAGTAAATCATAACTTTAAAAACAATTCATTAAGACTGTAATAATTTCTTATATCAACCAAAAAAATCCTCAGTGGTTTCCTAATCTATATCCTTTAATCAATGAATATTTTGCCTAGGTTTCACAATTCTAAAGATAAATCAAAGACATAGGTTTACCATAGATTCGATGATATCTTTGCTAAACTACAAAACTCTAACTTTATATTTATTATGTTATACACTGATCAATTATTTATAGTGAATATATTTCACAGAGATGATTAGACAATCACTATACATTTATTTCTTTAAAATATCTCAAATATCATTTTTATAGTGATGTGGAAGGAACCCAAGTCTATAAAGATGAAACCCTAATTTTTAAGAAGAATCTACCAACATATACATTCAAACAAATTATACACTAACTCAGATAATAAAAAAATCATTATTTTAATTCCAAATTAAAATTAAGTATGTAATAAATACATGCCTAAACCCAACATTTTCTATTTACCAATTCAAATCTTTGTGTCTGGTTATTCCAATGGTCATCATTCTAATGTAGGTGCTAGTAGCCTCTTTCCTTCCTAAAAATATTCCTTTATCTTACACCATCCATTCATTATTTTATTTTCATTTCTTTGATTCTATTTCCACTCCTCCACATTTTTCATGACTTGGAACTTCTCCTAAAACTCTACAAGTTCACCATAATGAAACTCAAATTCATTAATGTATGATCTTCTCCTCTTGCTATTAACTTGCAATCCATAACCCTATTTTAGGCATGGAACTTACATGCAAAACTCCTCCTTCAAATGGTGAAGTCAACCCAAAATCATAGAAACAAAAAAGCTAATTTACTTTTGATTTGAATTGTATATGGAAATAAAGTTATTAGAACCTTCTACAAACCAAAAACCAAATTTTCCTAAGTTACAAAACTCACTTAAGATAATTACTTGGGTGCCATTTTCCCCTATTTTCTCCCCTCATGCCACCAAAATGGGTGGTATATAAGTATAATAACTGATACATGATTTAAATATAAAACATTGGTTTAATAAATATCCAATACTCCATGGATTTAAAATGCATAAAATAAGTCTACCACTATTATAACTCAACAACTAAATTTTATCCCATATAATGGTTTCATGGAGATTTAGACAACTAATGAATATTAATGGAAATAACATATTATGTTAATCAAGAGCATCTAAGATAAATAATCTACTTTAGAATCAATGTAAACATGCAATATTAACCATAGAGACAACTAATGAAAATCAAACACTCAACACATATTTAGAACACCATCAACACTGAATTCATTTAAGCAGAAAAGAGTGTAAGAGTGTGTGTGTGGGTTAAATTTCACTCTTTCTATCTTCAATGTTGATATTTGAATCTTCCTTCTCTATGATACTCTCCCTCTATGCCATTCAAAGAGGGTGAGATAGTGATTCAAACACCTTAGTCAACAAAAAGGTAGCTAGTCTAAACTTGCAATAAAATAATAAAGTACTTAGAATGTAGGTGCATCTATGAACTACAAATCAAACGTATAAATGAAATCATGTCTATATCTGATTCTAGTACACAAAAATATAATATATTAAAATGCACATTAGAGTATCATCTAATCATAACTAAAAGTGAAACAAAATAATATAGTTGTCAACTATACAACATAAATTTCTAGATATAACATAAAAATAAAAAACTACTAATCATTAGTTTCACTTATCTAACTAATAATAATGTATTTTTTGAAGAGTGGGATATGATTTCATAGGTTCAAATATATATAATATATGATTCACAAAATATAGAGTACACATTTTAAAAAGATTCAAACCAATGTAAAAATTAGATTTTATAAGTAGAATATAGTTTTCTAAATATTCAAAGTGATTAAAAAATAAAACATTTAATAAATATTTGAAATAGGGTCATATGACATGTATATGTACTCACTTTTCAAATATTCATAGTATATAATTATACACAGTTGAATGCATATGCATGTGCATGTGCAAAATAATTGCAAAATCAAGATTATAGGTTGAAAATATAAATTAAAAATAAGCATATAGATGCATAACTTCTATATCATTGGCACATATTTAGATATGGTGAATCATTCATTCTCAAGATTATTGAAAGATATAAAAAAACAAGTTTCAATTTTTTCAAAATTTTAAGGTGTCAATCTTTCAAAGTTTCAGAGTTAAAAAGAGCAAACAATGCAAATTAAAAGAAAAAAATCATTTCAAAGAAAATTATATGATTAGTGTAGTCATGAATCCATCTACAACATTATGTTCAAATCTATGTGGTTGATGTACATTTGAGTCCAGTGACACTTAATATCTTTGGAATCACTTCTAGTGAACCTAGATGATTCCATCTTTATGGATTTATACATTTGGTAATATTCCATTTTCATGAGAGTTTGGATAATGCATCTTTTTAAATCAAGAGCTTGATTAGTTATTCAAAATTAGAAGTTGATCACTCTCAATTTTCCATTGGTTCAAAATCTCCAAATTTTTCAATAATACACCATGATTCTCGATTATCAATTACAGGTTACAATGAAAATGGGTTTTACCTACATATAGGTGTACTTCTTTGTTCTCTTTTGAATTTTTAAAGTTTAATATTTTTCAAATGAAAAAAATGAGTACTACATGAGTTATTATAGGGTTCACTAAATTTGATAGCTATGCACAATTGAAGTATTTGCTCAAAGATAAAGTGTGTTATACACACTCATGCTCAAATCCTTTTTTACTCTATAATTTTAATTTCTCAAAGGAAGTGGATGGGGATGATGTAGACACATTAATTTGGTCACGTGTACTTGAAAATGCTAATTCTTTACATATTATTAACCACATAACATGTGCATAAATTAATGACTCTTATTCACCATTATTCTAAGTCATTTATATATATGCAAGATATACCTTTCATTGGCCATTATGATTACATAAAACTCTCAGTGTCAAGTATTCAATATATTTAAATCACAATCAAACTATTCCATGAAAATTACAGTTGTATTTGATCCTATAAATAAGTCCACTCTGAGAAGACAACATTACACTGTGCCATTGTCTATTTAACCCTAAAAATCTAGATTGTGGTTATATAAGGTTAAGGACGATATAGATAGACTAAAGTACAAGGGTGATAAACTATCTCTATAATATGACAATTAGATGCTAAAACTTTATATAACATATGTTAAATTCATTAAATTTAGATAGGTTAAAAATAGTAAGTATAACTATAGTAGATATGGAAATAATAGTGAAGTAATTTACTTAGCTAATTTTGATGATGACACAGTTCTGGATCTAGAACAAGTAGGAAGTATACTAGAAGATGATTTTAGAATAGTCACCAAATTCTATATTAAGTGCCTTTGGAGTGATGGACAATAACGTCAGCCTTGGATGGTTGAGTTGATGTTATTATCTAAACCTGATATAGGTGTCCTATATGAAATACCTATGAGAAAAGGATGCGACCACCTGAATACTTTTGGGTTTAACTTTGCCTTCACTTTAGTGCATTCAATTTTAGGTCATGAACTATTTCTCATGAAATTACAAAACCCTAGTTTTTCAAATTCATAATGACCTTGGGGAAAAATGGGTTAGTGGGAACATAGTATTGAGTTGACCCCAACGATCCCTCTATCAATGAGCATTGGATACATGGACAATAGTTCAAGGAGGACCTCAAACTGATGTAATTCTCCCCTACATGTTGGCTTGTGTGTGAATCATGAAATATATGGAAAGTAAGTACAATAGTGGCCTAGATTATAACTTGATAAATTATAATCTTAGGCTACTCCACTAATTCAAACCTACGTATGTTTTTTCCCTATGAATGATATGAAAATATGATAAAATAGGGAAGATTTTATTTATCAATTATTTAATTGAATGCTTTGATAAATTTCCCTAGGTCTTTTGTAGGTGTATTCTAGGTGAGGAATGAATGGGGGTAGATCTTATATTTACATCAATCCATTTAGAGAAATAACTCACATTAAATCACTTAGGATGACCATTATGATACTTTTAATTTGAAAATTAGATGACTTTAGGGCACTTAACACTTGCCTCAGAGCAAGACACCTATGTTAATGTAGGTTTCTATTCGGGACATTATTTTTTAGGGAATACTAAAGTAGGTACATGCTCATAACTTGTAGAGGTGGAAGATAAGTCAATTTTATGAATTCTAAGAAATATAGAAGGTCTAGGTCATCAACATAAGATCAGTTGGACCAAGAGATAGGCTAAAGGGTATAAAATAGATGAGATGTGAGAATTTAAAAAGTGGGAAATGTCTAGAACTAAAAGGAATATCTAAGTTTTGAGTTTGCCAAATTGACAAGACTAAGGTGATATATAATCAATAAATATCATCTACATTTTCCCCCTTTTATCTAGTAATGAAAGTATTAGTTTAAAGGAGAAGAAATGCATATTTGGGTGTGTATAACACACCATGACTTTGCTTGAGTCCAAATTGAGTTCTTTATTGGTGATTGACTAGCAACCAAGAGCATGTTATAGTACATAATTAGTGTGTATAATTTAGAATTAAAAGTATTGAAAATATTAAAATTGAAAGAGCAAGGTTTAAGAGTACACTTATTTATCTATGTAATTGCCTTACCTGTTGGTAAGTTGATTTGAAAATATATATCATTATAAGGATTTGAAAATAAGATTAGGATAAATATATATAAATATAAAAAGGCATATATCTACAAAGATAGAGAGAAAGAGGATTAGAAGGCACATTCCCCTAATCTTAGAGAAAATTTGAGTTGCCACCCAATAGTTGAGATTAACTCAATCATGTAACCCAATCATACTTATTATCTAGTGAGTGTGAGTGAACCAATTTAGCTCACGCTATCAAACTGGTGAGGCTGGATGATACAATCAAGTCCAACTTGAAAACTTGGCAAGATTTAGTGATTTAATCACCTCAACCATACCAAAAGGTGAACCAACTACTACAATATATTATCTAAATACAATCCATAAAAGTCCAATTTGATGGGTGATGACAATTCTTGAAAGTGGTTTGAAATCTATAACTAATTTTGATTTTGAAATATTAGGTGCACATTATATAGAATATGCACCTTATATATGTCTTATGTTAAAATTATGTATAATAATGGTACCAGTGTATATAATTTTTCCACAACTATGAATCTAAATTATATAATTATGTACTTTGGCCAATTTAAAAACTATGTAAGTGTGGATCAAAAATATTACAAATTATGCCTGCACTACATATGGAGAAGTCTAAAAACTAAAATAAGTGCCAATATGGAGAACATGTTTCCAAAACATGCCTCCACTATAATCTGGAGATGTTGAATATTAAATAAGTGTGGAGAACATGCTTCCATAGCATGCCCCCACTGAATCTAAAAATTGTGCCAAGTGTGAAGAACATGCCTCTATGACATGATCCCACTGATATGCCCCCCCATTGAGGTGAGGGGATAATATAAATTGGCATTTACCTCACCTCAAAAGGATAATCCAACTGAATAATCTGTGAATGTTACCACGTAGCATATAAAGAACATATCTAGGTCAATGTAGCATATAGAACAATGCCATCACATGAAGACCCAAGATGAATGAGAAATATCATGTAAAAATATATATAATAATAATACAAGATCAATAATAAAATCAAGCACACACTTAAGAACACTCAAAATAAATTCAACATACAATAGTCCTAAGAGACCACAAACAAGGGGCAGGGACATGACTTAGTCAAATGTCCATAAAATAAGGAATGACATATTCAAATTTACATGAAAACACACATAGGAATTATGGTTACAAATAAAGGATCATATTAAAATTCTCTAATAATCAAGACAATAGCAAGGTAAGAAACTCAAGGAAGTGCATAAAGGAAAGCATAAGAAACTAACATAAATATACCATAGTAACCCATGGTTCAAATGTGTTAGAAAAAAAAGTTAAGTGTATAGCATATCAAGTACATTGTGTAAGATATAAGCATGGATAAAGTCTTGTGTAAGTACGTATAATCTAAATAATGATAAATAAGGATGATCATCAAATCATATAACCTATGAATATCATGATCAAATAAGTGGATGCCCCCAATGTTCATATCACATGAGTAGAGGGAAGGCCCAACATTCAAAATAGAAATAGATCATGTATTTGTCTATGCCTATATCGTAATAAATTAGAAGCATGACACACGTGTATGGAGGAGTAATTGATATTCCATTCATCAACATGGAACTAACACATAGATGCCAAAGATCCAATAGAATACATTTATGTTGAAAATATTTTTGGAGCTTTGAATTTCTTTTTACTTTTTTGATATTTTTGGAATATATGAAGAGGAAATATCATCCTATGATCCCATCTAATTTATGATAATTTTTGAGGAGTGGTGAATGTATAACCCATCTTGAATAAGTTATGCCATATACGTGCATAAGAAATCATAAAATATATCATGCTCTTTTGGTAAATTTGTACTTGATATGTTTACTATAGAGTTTTTCACCTTTGTTTCTAGTAACCCTAGTTTGCTTAGTTTTTTAGTATATGTAGTCATGAATGGACTAATACTCAATATAATATAACATGATTTAGATCCAAATGTGACATTACATGTAATAAGTGTAACACAAAGATTGGATACAATAGCTTTATACATGTGTTCCATATTATATCCCAGAGATCTAAATAATTCCCAAGTACATGTTGATTATTATAACTACCTCATAGGTACTCTTCAATTTTGATTAAGAATTCTCATTTTAGGATTCAAATAATCCAAGGCATGAGTTGTAGTTTATGACAATTCAGTGATGTTTGTGGTGGAATAGAAGCAAAGTATGAGAATTGTCCACAATATTTATTTAATTTGGTGGTTGGGAGCCACCAGGGTCTAGATCTTTGAGACAATTCAAGCCCACAAGTTAATATAAATGGATATTAACATTTATCTTTAAATTAGGTGAGTTTTGATTTAAAAAAATAGAAAAAATAAGGGTAAGGTAGAAAAGAGAGCATGATTGCAAACTCCCATCTCAAATATTATAAAAATTTTATAATTACTTTGAGCATACATAAACCAATTTGTGGTGTAAAATAGTATAAACTCAAATTACATCACAAACCAAGCAAGCTTCAAAGGATATATATAAACCATAAGTAAAAACCAGGTTTACTTTAAAAGTTTGCTACTAAAACCTGAATAACATATTCACAACCAAATGCAAAGCAAATAAAATGAAGTATACCTGTGATCTTTGTAGTTAATCTAGAATTAGAAAAAATTAACATCCCTGTGATATAAAATATAGCTCAAAATATATAAAACCATTCAAATGTAAGACAACAACACACAATTGAGAGATAACATTGGCTTTTAACAAACTATTCAGACAATCTTTTCAAAATTCTTTAGTTGTATTAAATGATCTTTTGTATACAAATTGCTCAGAGTCTCTCATTTAAAAGAATGGTAACATTTGACTATTTATAGGAAACATAGATGATATACTAGTTATCTTCTCAAAACATCCATGGTATGATAAGGATAGCTATCCTTAATACAAAGATTAAAATGCAAAAGGCTTTTTACACCAACTTTGAGAAAGGACTAATATATGTTATAGACTATCACACATATTATAAAAGAATATTTTTTATGTTACATTTGTGGGTCCCCTAGTTTATTTCTTGAGGATGTTCTTCACCTTAGTATATTTTCTCTAATTAGCTCAAAATCTACTATATGTTTCTTTAAAAAATCCTCTTCTTGACCTACCAATGTGTTAAATTATTTTTCACTCTTGGCTTTAAGTTCCTGAATACATTAGGCCTCTACAATATACTTCCCTGATGTCATGATGGCATCAAGGACCTTCTGATTATCTTTGATATGCTATCCTTGGTTGTCCTTGATGTTCTAGATAAAGGTACTGACCCTTTGCGTAAACTCTTCATCATCTATCAGCCCTATGGCATTGGTCTCAGAAGGGTTTACCAGTAATGCCCTTAAGAGCTTCTCCATTCTTTTTATCAAGCCTTTGTCCTCTCTCATGAAGCTATTGACATTGTCACACCATTTTTTTAGGTCTAATATGATATCTTCAATGACTCCTAGTAGGGCATACAAATGTTTCAACTTGATGATCTTGACACCCTAGACCTACTTGATGTGATGGAAATTAATTAGTTCAGTTGCCTGATCTCTAAAGTTTTACTACTGAGTGTTTGATGCCTATGCTTTCCTAATTTTATGGGTCAAGTTATTTGATATGAGATTCAAGGCATTAAACCCTTCAAAGGTGTCAAAGAACCTATCCAACAATTTCATTATATCCTCAAGGACTAAAAATATAACCTGTGCTTCAAAGTATTTCTTCTCCTTTTCTATATTGGAGATCTTTTGTTACATCCCCTAGATTCTAGCCAAGGTCATTGCTAATTGGGCCACTACCAAGCTTTGCACATCCTCTTGATGGATGGGATGCTCCCCTACTACTTGCCCTTGTATAAGAGTTAGGCATACAAAAGGTTCCACCTTTTGAAAGGTGAGCTCTTTGGTGCCAATGGTAGTTTTCTTTGTTGTCACCCTTTCAAACCCTACTATATCTAGATTATACATGATAGTGGTCACTAGTCTAAAGGGTTTAGGTGTCTCTAGGGTTTCAATCCTAGTTCTACTTGATGCTCCTAGATCTTCTATTTTCTTGCCTCTTTCTTTGGCTACTTGAATAATTCTTCTTTCTTCTTGCTCTTTCATGAGCTCCTTGGTCCAAGGTTTGACACTATCAAGGGGATCTTCACCTATAGAATAGGTAATCACCAGTGAGTGTGATTGGGAAGGAACCATTTGGAGTTTCCCATATATGAACTAGTTAGGAATGATAGGTCCATGTATGGGTAACTCATCACTGAACAAATTTACTTCACTAGTGGGATGGGTCCATGCCACCTTTGGTCTTTTGGAGGACTTAGGGACAAGGGCCAACTCAACTTCCCTCTTCTTTTGTGTGACAAGGACCAATTATAATACCACTTCTTTTTCCTTTTCTTCCTCACCTATTTGAGGTCCCTCAATTTGTGCTAACTCAACTATGGCTCCCCCATATTCTTGATCAGACCCATTGGTCTCTACAAGTTCTTTGAATAATTCATACACCATCTCATATGGTTCTAGGGTAACAATATCAAAGTGTTACACTAGAGAAGATGGTTTTGGAGGTTGGGTTAATGATGAA
The DNA here is from genome assembly GCA_037957365.1 of Torreya grandis. NCBI lineage: Eukaryota > Viridiplantae > Streptophyta > Pinopsida > Cupressales > Taxaceae > Torreya > Torreya grandis. The sequence goes on along the minus strand of JARHVA010006519.1, from coordinate 731,201 downwards.
GGGCTTTCCCCTAGCATTTCTTATAGTTTTTTCTCACGATGTCCTTAAATTTGGAGTGTTTGTTGTTATGGCTGACTTGGAGGTGCATTAGAAGTGGAAGATAGTAAATGTACTATAATGGGTTCATTTTCCATCTCTCCCTAGCTAGTTTTTCCTCTCTTTGTAGTCTCTACTCAAACTTGAAACCATGTTTCCTACACCTAGCAAGGACTTCCTTAAAGTCCATATCTTTGGCATGAAAATGGTCATATAGACTAAAGAGGTTGCTGAAGAACCAGAAGAACTGGCATCGGCAGCATGACCAATGTCGGTTAGATGCATTGCAAAAGGTAACCAGTGATGGTAGATAGTCGGCCGATGTCAGCAGCACCAGACAAGTAGGGACTGACATTGGTCACCTGTCGCATTTCAGAACTACTGTTGATGAACAGTTAGTTAAGTGAAGTGAGTGTTTGCATGTCAAATGACTAATTATAGTCACAAGCTGCGTGTCTAATTATTGTAGTTGGATTTCTATTTTTGTAACCATGGGATTCTATTTAAAGACCCATGAGGCATGTATTGTAATGATCAAGAAGGAAAGTAAAAGCATTGAAGCAAGCAAGGTCAAGGAGATCTACAGGTGTAAGGTCAAGGAGATCAGCTGAAGCATTCAAGGAGGGATAATAACTCAGGCTATAGAGTTGTGTTGAGCAAGAGAGAGAGAGAGAGAAGAAGGTCTTGAGGTGTGGCAAGCCTTTGAGGTGGAGGAAGAAGTGGCATCTTCCTTATTGTATTTTCTTCTAGTAATATCTAATACAAGAGTGTGTATTGTCTCTCAAATTCTTTGCTGTCTCAAGTTTCTAGTTACTTATTCATTCTGGTATAATTCCGTGTTTAATTACTTATAAGAAAGTAATCAATTGTGCTTCCATTGGATAAGGGGTCACCTAACAGTTGGTATCAGAGCTACGATTTGTAGGGAGCAGGGTATTGTTTTTTATTACAGGTCATTCACAGGATTTTCTGATTGAGTGGGAGTTCAGCAATGGTAGAAGAAAGTAAGCTATGAATGGAGAAGTTTAATGGCAAGAATTATCAACACTAGAGGATGCAGATAGAGGATTATCTGTATCAGAAGGATCTGTACTTACCATTGGGTGGGGTTGCATGCAAGCCCACAAATATGAAGGATGAAGAATGGAGTGTTCTTGATCAGAAGGCTCTCGGTTCCATAAGGTTGAGCCTTGCATCATCTGTGATTTCTAGCTTATCACAGTGCAAGACAACAAGAGTTGATAAAGTCCTTGGCAAATTTATACAAAAAGCCCTCGGCTTCTAATAAGGTATATCTTATGAAGCAGCTATTTACTTTGCAAATGCAGGAAGGTGGATTGGTACATACTCATCTCAGTGATTTCCATGGTTTGGTAAACCAGTTAGCTTCAGTCAATATTGTTTTTGATGATGAGGTAAAGGCTCTCTTGATTTTATGTTCTTTGCCTAAAAGTTGGGATAGTTTGGTTATGGCAGTAAGTAATTCTGCATCTACTTCTAAAATCTTAAAAGTTGATGATGTTGTGAGTGTGATCTTGAATGAGGAAATACACAGGAGAAGCACAGGTGAATCATCAGGTAATGCTCTAAGTGTAGAAAGTAGGGGAAGGCAAAAGGAGAAGGTTGAGCAAGGGAAATCAAGGTCGAGAAGGAGATCCAAATCCAAAGGTGTTACCTATTGGTTTTGTGGAAAGAAAGGACATACAAAGGAGTGTTGGTTGAGAGATAAAGAGAATCAACATGCAAGTATTGAAGAAGCAAAGGATGCAAATATTGTGGTACAAGATGCTCTCATACTTTCTTTGGATAGTCAGGTAGGATCATGGATTTTAGATTTTGGTTCATCTTTTCATGCATCCCTAAACAGAGATTTGTTTCATGAGTATGAACAGGAAGAATTTGGAGTGCTTTATTTAGGGGATGGTATGCTTTGTCAGATAGTTGGCAAAGGGAAAGTGTAGCTGAGATTGTAGATTGACAACACATGGGTGTTGAAGGAGGTCATGTATGTTCCAATTTTGAAGTAGAGTTTGATTTCTGTAGGAAGGTTGGGTGATGAGGGATGCACAATAACCCTCACAGCAGATTCTTGGAAGGTTACCAAGGGTGCACTTGTTCTAGCAAGAGGTAAGAAAGTAGATACTCTTTATCTGTCTACTTGTATTGCTGATTCTACTTTTGGTTTATCTACTTCAGCTATAGATTCAAAGATGTGGCTTAATAGGCTTTGTCACATGAATAAGAAGGGAATGGACGTTCTTGATTCAAAAGGTATGTGTTCAGATTCAGAAAGCATAGATAGAGTTCATTACAAAAAAAGGAAATTTGATGCTTTTGATAAGAACACAGAAGCCTTGGTGTTTATGGAGGAGATGAAGGACAGAGATCAGTCACAGGGGCTGAATAAATCTGAGCAAGGTAGTATGTATAGAGGTTTAATCCAAGATGAGCTCGTGGAGGAAAAATTCATCACTTGAAAAAAAACACAGGTACCGACGCTGGTGCTCCCATGGCACCGATGTTGGCCAGACAGAAACTGACATCGGTCATGTGCAGACTAGCAGGGTTAGTAGGTCAGGCAGGAGAAGTCCAACATCGGTCATCAAGACTGACGTTGGTAGGGGGGACACTGGTGTCAGCCAGGGAAATGACATCGGTAGTCAGGGTTAGTGTAGGAAATTGACATCGGTCAGGAACAGATGAGGAGATGGCTGAGATCAGTCACTGGAACGGATGATGGGTGGACAACAAGCTATCAAGAAGTCTCAAACACCCATATGGAGGTCAAAAATGGTAAGTGAATCTCATATTCATTATTCACCTTCTTTATATTGCTTACTGATAGTCAAGAACTAGGAAGATGGAAGAAGCAATGCAGGTAGAATCCAGAAACAGTGGGAGCTTGGCATGGATGAGGAGTGTGAGTCCTTGGAGTAAAACCAAATAGGTGTTTGTTAGTAGAGTTGTCAGCTGGAAGAAAGCACTGGATAGAGGGATGGATACCCATATTAGAGAAGAGAGTGGATGGACACGTGAGACATAAGGCTATGGTATATGGTCTTGATTAGGCTGCAGAACAATGGAGGTTTGACCATTGTATTTTATCTTTACCAGGTTGGATAATATTAGCTACATTATCCTGTTACTATATTGTGTTACTTGTTGCAGGGTTTCATATACAGGGAGTTTTCTGAGCTAAGGGTAGAGTTGGTTTAGAAGTGTGTCATGAAGAATTTGGGAGCAACAAAACTCTTTTGGCATAAGTGATAGGTATAGCATCACAGGTTTGCATGGTGGTTGGTATTTAAGAGTGACTTTGAAGAGGGATACAGAGCCAAAGGAACAAAATAGATGATGTACAGGTACAGGTACAGGTATAGTAGTAGTTATTTATCTCCAAGTGGGAGATTGTTAGGGTGTGGAGATAAAAGCTTCAACTGTTTGCAGACATGAAGAAGAGGTTGCTGAAGAACCAGAAGAACTGGCATCGGCAACATGACCGACGTTGGTCAAATACAGTGCAGAAGGCAACTGATGATGGTAGATAGTCGACCGATGTCGGTAGCACCAGACAAGCAGGGACCGATGTCGGTCACCTATGGCATTCCAGAACTACTGTTGACAAATAGTCAGTTAAGTGAAGCGAGTGTTTGCATGTCAAATGACTAATTATATTCATGAGTTGCATGTCTAATTATTGTAGTTAGATTTCTATTTTTGTAACCATGGGATTTTATTTAAAGACCCATGAGGCATGTATTGTAATGATCAAGAAGGAAAGTAAAAGCATTGAAGCAAGCAAGGTCAAGGAGATCTACAGGTGTAAGATCAAGGAGATTAGCTGAAGCATTCAAGGAGGGATAATAACTCAGGCTATAGAGTTGTTGTGTTGATCAAGAGAGAGAGAGAAGAAGGTCTTGAGGTGTGGCAAGCCTTTAAGGTGGAGGAAGAAGTGGCATCTTCCTTATTGTATTTTCTTCTAGTAATATCTAATACAAGAGTGTGTATTGTCTCTCAAATTCTTTGCTATCTCAAGTTTCTAGTTACTTATTCATTCTGGTATAATTCTGTGTTTAATTGCTTATAAGAAAGTAATCAATTGTGCTTCAGTTGGATAAGGGGTCACCTAACAAGTTGATTTGATTGAAAATGGGGGACAACCTTATTATTGGGGTCCCATTCCTTTAGGTCATCCTTCTGAAAGTGTAGGACATCCCTATATTGGGACATGATGTCTAATTATTTTGAGTCATAGATTAAAGTTTTTCTAATCAAGAATGGGAAAGGATGCAACATGCCTTCCTTCTTCTCCCTGAAAACATTATCAATTCCTTGAAATATTTGGTGAGCAATTTTTTTCTCAACCAACTTGAGGGGAACATAGATAGGCAACCTAAATGGTTGGGTCATGATCCCTTCTATTCTGATAATGGTGTAATCTAGATAGTACAAAATATCTCCCATGAGTTCAACATAATTCTTGAAAAGATGGCACATCCTAGGCATGGGGTTCCATACGATATTCTTGACCAAAGTAGGGTATATACAATTACAAATGAACTATATATGAACTTTATACTTGAATATGTGCAACTTTACATAGTGATGAGAAATCATAATTTTGTTATGGGAGGACCAATTTTTGACATCAAGAATATGAGTGGATGCCATTAATGAGTCCAATAGATAGGACATCATGGTAAATTTTTGGATTGTCCTTCTCTTAATGACATAAAATTTTCTCCCCAATTAGATGCTAATCAACTCTCTAATAGGTGGATTTAACTTCTCTTCCACCATAAAATATATATTGGAAAACCATTTGGGGTCAACATAGGTTGTGGTGGCTACCATTGAAGCTCTACACAATAGGGTCATAATGATCCGAATTCTATCTCTAAATTTAATGATTGGGATTTTACCATCATGGCTCCTAGCTAAATTAGTTCTTTGGATTAACCAAGGTCTCAGGATAACATCTATGTTATTCTAGGTAGTCCATTATTTGATGGAGGGGAGGTCTATGTGGGATCTAGGGAGATTATAGTAGATTTAAAAAGCTATTAGGGCAATATAGGCAATTTTATTTGACCCTCCTTTGATGATCTAGTCATTATCTATTCTATAATCAAGAAATAGGGGTGCTAGGATATCAATGTAATGCAATACCTTGGGTTTAGTAGCAACTTGATGAAGACCCATTATTTGGATTAAAACCAAGTCCTCAAACTTCCTCTTGGTGACTTCCACCCTTTGCTCATCAAATGATAGAGGTTGTAAATGCTTAATTATGAAGAAAATATCAAACCAATTCTTCATGCCATTGGTTAATGCTCCTATATCTAATTTAGCAACTGCAAAGTGTCTCCCTTCATGGTTTGTAGATAGATAAATGTTTGTATCTTCTTTCATTTGTTTCCTTGCCACTACCATGATCTTAATTGCCTTTGAATATGACTGGTCTTCATGCTTAGGATGACACTTTGAGCTTGCTTAATGCATTTATGTCCTTAATAGTCAAGTTTTGAGGCCTTAAGTCAAGGTTTTGGGATTTAAGCTAGTCCAATAGGGGTTTTAAGGTTTTAATGGTGAATGTGATAGCTTTCATAAATTCATTCTTGTCTTTGATCTTATGGATGGCACCACTTACGCAAATCCTATATTTTTGGGCATGCTAAATCTTAGGATTATCCTTTAGTGCTTCCATGGCATTTACATGGACCTTCTTAATCTTGTTCCCATGGCACTCCCATAGGAATACCTTTGAAAATTAACCATTGACTTTAAAAAAAAATTACATCACTCCTTTGGATTAGCATTCTAAGATGAATGTGGGCCTTTGATTAAGATCCCAAAGGTCCTTTTTGATTAGTCACTTAGATCTTGGATGACCTAGTTATGCCAAGTGGTACATTATATCTTTCTTGGAAAAAGTTCACCTTCACTTCACATCATTTGACTAAGATCAGTGATGGATTGAGAACCATTGATCATGATCTATGAGGTCAAAGTTGATTGGTTGAGAGGTTGGTTGTGGTTAAATTTGATGATCTTGCTAACATCAAAGACATCCTCATGAACATCAAATGATGAGAGCATTACTATCAAATTTAATCTTGTGAGGTTCTTTTGGATGAATGACAACATGCCACACATCATATTCTTGCTGCTCTTAGGACTTTAGGGTTGATGCAGTCTATTGGATCAAGCTAGGTAGTGAACGTAAATCACTGATCATGGTCCAAAATGTCTTCTCTAATTGACCCAACTTTGGGGCTCTTTGATTTCACATCATTGGATCAAGATCATTAGGTGAACATAGTTAGTCTAATCTTTGAAGGCCTCACTAACATCAAATATGCCCTCATAAATATCAATTGATGGGATCATGGTCATCAAAGTAAATACCATAATTTTTTTTATAGTGAGTGGGTTTAGTATGTAGTTCATCCTAGGATGATCTTGTGATACTAGATTTGAGGCTCTAGGGACATGAGGACCTTTAGATCTACATCCAAGTTAAAACATAAAATTAGATCTTGATACATGTAATGATTTAAAATAAAGTTTAGGATCCTTGAGGCATTGTCTATTTCAAAAAAACACCAAGACATTTTAGGATTAAAACTTAGGATAAACATTGATAAGGTTTAAGTCTAGGATGAAAAGGGGTTTTATGGACATAACATTCAATGAGGTTAAGAGGGCCTTTTTGAAAAGAAGAAGGAACACAAAAGGGGACTTAAGTATAATTTTGTGTCAAATTTCAGGCATATTTAAAAACATAACCGAGCCTTAATGTAAAATTAAACTGAGGGTCCTTTTATTTAAAGGACCAATTCCCACTAAATTTTCTCCCACAAAAATTGAATTTAAACCCCTAGGGTTTTTTGTTAGGAACCTTGCCTTCCTCCATGAAACCTAAACTTAGCCATCTAAGGGTAATCATTAGTAGGGTTAGCTCATAAAGCATAATTAAACACATAGGACCCATCCCTTTTCAGGTGGATGATCTTCAAATTCTAAAAGAATAACCTCTTGAAAGTTAGACTAGGATACAAATTTTTTGAAACATTTACAAGGTTCCCTATTTTACAAAGTCAAAAAAAATGGGGTATGCTAGTCCCAACAAAAATGGTGACTCACAGGGGAAACATAACAATTTGTTATAACCTAGAAACTCTAGATTAAAACCAACACATAAGCCCTTTATCTCCTTTGATCCACATATCATTACTTGGGTCAATTTAATGTTGAAAGAAGCTTTAAATGTGTTGAATTCAAATCTTCATGTCAGATCCTAAACATGTTGTCTATGTGTCTTGCTTCCACTTACTATTTTTCATGAGGCTTCAGGGAACAACATCTAGGTTCATATCTTTTTTTACCATTGCATTTGACTTTTAGAAAAATTTTAGATATTATTTTGGGAATAGTTGCTCTTAGGTTATAGGAGGCTTGGGCATTGCTCTACTATTAGCTAGGCATCCATAGCCTTGACAAAGATATCTTTGGCTTCACTCATGGATTTGCTCCACTGATAGCTAGGCATCCATAGCCCCAATGGAGGTTTCCTTAATCACCTTTGAATTTGCATCTTTTGATTTAGCATTAAGTTCCTTTTATGTCCTTTTAATTTTCAACAAAGGTTAGGAGACAAGATAGCTAAGATTAAGTATTTAGTAAAATGTTTTGACCTTAGGATAATCATATTTAGTTAAAACTTAATCTCAGACAAAGATATGTTTTAAGTGCAAGCATGTATATGCCTTAACTCCACATACATGATTCTTCATACAATATAGCTTTGGTTTTAGGTAATGTATTGGGTTTTTGTGGGGTAACCAACTTCCATATGATTATTTTTAAAGTCCTTATATTGTAACACAATGCTATATTATAGCCTTAGGTCCTTTTGTGCAAGATTTATGCCCTCACTTGAAATACTTGAACTTTGATCAATTTTGAGCAAGGACAGTCTACAAGGCTTTATTAAAACAAAGGAGCACAACCAAGAAGAAAGGATAAAATTTAGAACAAATAGACAAAAAGACACAAACAAACAAATATATACAAGCCAAGTAGGAAAAAAAAACAATAAAGGAAACTAACTAGCCTACTTACTTTAACTCTGAGTAGTCTTACAGATGTTATTCCTGAAGACCCTTGGTGGAGCAGCAAAAAAGTAATGCTTGAGGTAGTTCCCATTGGTGGGAAATGTGACTTTTGATCCTTGAAGGTCCTTTAGCTTGAAAGTGTTGTTGCCCAAGGTCTCTACAATTTGGTATGGGCCAATCCATAATAGTGTAAAATTACCATGCTTGCCCTTAGGTTTTGATGCTTTACCCCAAAGGTAGGTTTCCCTATCTGAATACCTTCACCCTAGACCTCTTGTCAAACCATATTTTCATAGTTTCTTGATGTCTACTAAAGTTTGTAAGTGCCTTTTTTTGGTGTCTTCTATTTTAATGATATCAAATAGCTTGGAATTAGCAAGCTCTTGGCTTTCTTCCATTTATTCTTGTATGAATGTGAATATAGGAAATTTAAGGGTGATGGAGAAGATATGTTCTAGAACATATACCAACATAAATGGTAAATATTTGAGTGCTTGCTTGATCCTTATTATATCATCCCATAATGCATACTTAAGGATCTTATGCCATTCTCTAGGCTTGTTTACAATAGACTTTTTGATGGCCTTCATAAGATTCTTATTGGTAGATTCCAAAACTCCATTTCCTTGAGGATAATAATCAGAGGAAAACTTCAAAGAAATTCCATTATCCTAATCCCATTTGGTCATTTCAATGGATATGAATGTAGATACATTATAAAAAACTAAGGAAAATGGGGTTCCAAATCTGGAGTAAATGCTTTCTTCTAGGAAGTTGATCACTTCCTCTATCCTACATTGTTTGGTGGCTATAGCTTCAATCCACCTTATGAAATAATATGTAGTAGTTAAGACATACTTATGGCCTTTAGAGGAATTAGGATTAATAACTCATACAAATGCTAATCCCCATTGCATAAAAGGTTTGTCTACCATCATAGGTTGTAAAGGCATGGCTGACTTTGGCTCTTTTGTGCTAAAAATTTGGCATGAATGACACACTCTCACATGTTTGTGAGCATATTATAAAATGGTGGGCCAATAATACCCAACCCTAATAATATTATGGGTTGTGGTTCTCCCTAAAGGATGTCCACTACCTAACTTTTCATGAAAATTAGACATGATTTGAGAAGCCTCTTCTTTGGACACACACCTTAAGTAGATCCCTTCAAAGTTTTTCCTATAAAGGACTCCATCTTTGATGAGGTAATGGGATACTTTGAGCCTTGGGGGACAACTACCTCTAATGAGAAGATGTATTAAATATTCTTACCACTCATCGGGTTAGAATTTTTGTTGATCCACTTGTATGACATGAAGTTTAGGATTAGCATTGGAAGTCATCTAAACTAGACCCTAACATTTCACCAATTTAAAAATCTTCATCTCTATATCATACTCTTATAGGATTTCCATCCACTTGCCTCTCCTTTCCCCAAGCTCATTTTGACTTAACATAATCTTAGTGGCTAGGTCTGTTAAGATGGCATATACCTTATTTCTAAGGATGTAATGCCTAAATATTTTCACTGCCTTCAACAGTGTATAGGCCTACTTATCGATCACTAAGTAGTTTACCTCTATATTTTTAAAATTGGTGCTCATGAAGGCTATAGGGTGGTAATTTCCATCCACATTTTGAGTCAATAATTTAGCCACGGTGTGGTTAGAAGTAAATGAATACAATTAAAACTCCTTTAAGAAGTTTGGAATTATCAAGACTAGGGCTTGAATGATTTCCTTTTATGTCAGCAAAAGCTTTCTTAGATTCTTCATCCTAAGAAATTTTAGCATCACTCTTAAGAATATCATTCAAAGGTTTGACAATATAAGAAAATCCTAAGATGAACTTCCTCATGAAGTTAATTTTACCAAAGAATGACTTTAGTTCCTTCTAACTATAACGTAGCTCAATCTTGGAAATGGCTTCCTATCTTTCAAGTTCTATGGAAATCCCTTCTTTGGTGATGACAGGCACCAATAATTTTCCTTTAGTGACACAAAAGATACTTTTCTTGGGGTTGAGAGATATACCATACTTCTTTCACCCTTAAAACACTTGCTTTAGGTGTATGAAATGGTCCTCTATATTATTAGAGAACACTATAAGATCATCCATATATATGATGATGCATTTGCACACTAAACCTTAGAAAGCATGGTCCATGGCCCTCTGAAAGGTGGATCCTATATTAATCAATTTAAATGGTAGTATTTTTTAAGCATATGTCCCCCACTTGGTGGTGAAAGTTGTCTTCATCCTATCTTCCTCGGTAATAAGCACATGGTTGTATCTAGAGAAACCATCCAAAAAGGGCATCATGGCTAATCCTGAAACAACTTGGATGACTTGGTTAAGAAAAAGTAGGGGGTAATTGTCCTTTTTAGATGCTCTATTCATATTTCAAAATTATATGCACAATATTATTTCCCCATTCTTCTTTTTGACTGGGACCAAGTTGGCAACCCAGTTGGATTGTCTAATAGGAAACACAATCCTTTCATCTAGCATCTTCTTGGCTTCTTTAAAGATCATGCGTTATAAGATGGGGTTTACAACTCTCTTTGAGAGGTATAGTATGAGTAATAACCCTTGGATCAAATATTTTTAGATCTTCATAAGACCAAGTAATTAAATCTTTATACTTTATAAGCATCTCCTTATCCTTTCTATTTTCCATTTTAGTGCAAGCCTTTCCTATGTTTACTTGCTAGGGTTGATCATGTGAGCTGAGATCTACTACATGATAGTCCTTACCTTTTACCTTGGGCACCTTAGGTGTTTTAAGAATCTTGTCATGATCAAATAGCCTTTCCAATGAGATCATCCCTTTAGGTATCTTATTGTCATTTAGTTGGATGATTTTATCATTAAGCTCCTCTTTAGAAGAAATTTCATCAGCTTCATCAATGATGTGAGCTTCAAAGGCCCCAAAATTGGTCAAGAAATCTAAAACTTAATGATCATCATTAAAGACTTGAAAATGATTCACATTATTTAGGATTGAGGGGCATGACACTAACTCAATACTGAGGTTAGGGGAATCATGATTGGGCATAAGGTTAGCTATAGTAGAGGCCAACTCATCAGTAACTTTGTTTTCTTTCGTAGGGATAAACATGATGTTGAAAGCATAAAAATATTCCATTAAGTCCCAAACTCTAAACTTATACCTTTTAAGGTAAGATAACTTACACTTGTACTTTATCCTTACTTGATTAACCACCAGTTTAAAATCCCCATAAACAAGGAGTTCCCTGACTTTATTCTTAATAGCAAGTTGAAATCCTAGAATGAGAGCTTCATACTTAGCCAAATTGTTAGTGCATGAGAATTTTAACATATAGGATGCATGATATTTCTTTTCTACAAGGTTTATCAATACAATACTAGCCCCTAATCTTGATTTACACTTGTCACCATCAAAATACAATTTCCATGGGCCAAATATAGGAGGAAGGTCCTTGGAACTAGGCTCTTTTACAGTCTCTAAAGTGAAAAATCCTAGATCAAAGTCAAGAAAGTTTGCCTTTTCATTGAAAACATTGTATTCTATTATCATGTGCCTCATCCTTAGTTCTCTTTCTACCCTTATTTTATTTGGCACACCTTTCCATGATAACCATAAATGGGAATAGTTAGTAGATATGTATCCATTCAAGGCCTTAGTCCATTATTTACTTAAGATCAATCCATAAGCACTAGGAATATCCATCACTTATATGTCAATAAATTGCTTAACCCTTGATTCATTAGCCAACTACATATGTACATTCAATAACTCCCCAATGACTTTGACTCTTGACTTGTCCAATTGCGTGACTACCCTATTAGACTTGATTAGGGTCAACCCAAGTTGATCACATATCCCAGTAGGCATGATGCTAGTTGAGGATCTACAATCCAAAAGGAAATTATGGACATTCTTCCCAACTATCCTAACTATAAGCAAGAAGGGTAGGGACTCTGATTTGGTTACTTGCATAGTCACATTTGCACTATCACTCTTAGGAGGTTTCCTAAGTTTTTTGGATAAGGACTCCAAAAGTAAATCTCATTGTTCTGTAATTTGAGTTAGCTCATGAAGGGTAATATTAGATTTTTTCTTTTTCATATCTTCCATAATTTTGTAACCAATTTTACATGAAGGTTCAGTAGTAGATTTGGAAGAACTACCCTTAGGTGGTTTAGGATCATTCCTTGATGTAGTGTTTGGATGAGTCCTATAATTATTACAGGGAGTGGAAGTAGTTAATGGATTATTTTTTTCTTTATTTCTCAAAGGGTGTGTCTTCAAGAATTGCTAGAATGATTAAATCTCTTTAGGGATATTCTCTAGCTCATTATCCTCTTGAAAAGGGAATTGAAATGTCTCTACTATGTGTACTTGGTTAGATGGATGGGATCTAGAAGGAATTTCATTAGTATCTCTATTTGGGACTACTTAAAATGTGTTGAGATCTTCTTGGAAAGCTTAAAAGGCTTTATATAACTCAATGTAATCAATCTCACCATGTTTAGAGGTAGCATTCACCCTAAAATAGTCTAGCAAGGAAATATAAGTGAGATTAAATGCCATGGTCTTCTTATTAGAGGAATACTCATTATCTTTATTATTGTAGAAACTATCATTGTGAAATCTATTTCTAAGCTTGTTGAACCTTTGGAAGGTGAATTTCCTCCCAAAGTTGTCATTAGCATTGCCAACTTACTTTTGTAATTGCGAAAAATTTGTGCTAAGCTTCTAGACCATATTTAGTATAGATTCATTCTCACTCTTTGGGGTCTCAAAATTTTAGACTTAGTTATTTTTAGTACATTGAATGGTACTAAATCCTTTTGGTAAATGGTGTGAAATCTATTAGTGACTTGATGAGTTAAGAAACCTAGGTTCTGATTAAGAGCAGCATGGCTCATAAGTAATACATTCAGAGGAGGAAGTTGGTTTAATGTTGGAGTATTTTGGTTATTGTTTGGGAAAAGGTTTATTTTAGGCATTTGAGGATTAAAATTTGGGATAGAATAAGCCATCTATCCTTGAAGCTATATTTGGTCACTAATAATCATTGCTTCATAATAAGCTTGGGCTAATGTGTTGATAGTTGGGAAAGCTCTTTTTAGAACACAAAGGTCATGGGGTCTACTACATATTTGTAAAATTATAAAGCTAAAGCCTTATTATTTTTATATGGATCCATGGTTTGATTAAACATCTTTTGGAACTTGGCATTGCAATATCTAATGGGCTCAATTTCATCTCTCTTAATAGTTGTAATTAGTGATAAATGACATAGGGGCTTATGATCTTCCTAAATTGATCGATAAATATAGTGTCAAAATTATTCCATGAGGTAATACAACTATTAGGCAAATTGAGGAACCATTCATATGCAACATATTTGAATGTAAAAAAAAACAATCTACAAGCTACATCTTCATGGATGCCATTTAATAACCTTAAGGTAGCCTTGAAAGTCTTAACATGTTCCTTTGTAGTTGCAAAGTTGGGATAAATAATGGTAAGTACTTTTTAGGATTATGATGTAAGTCATGAACTACACCTGGTATATTGATGGGGGATCTTCCAAGACATGCCATATCTGGATGAAAATTGAACACAAGAACCTATTGTAATGGTGAAGATGGTAGAGACTTAGAATGCCTACATCTTCCTCTATCTTTCCTAGTTCTTTTATGGGTTTTTGGCTAAGGAAAGGGTTCTCTTGTCTCTGAATGTGATTTGGTCCTGATCCTTGGCAATTCCAACTTGAAGATTAAGGATCCTATTTAAAATATAGTGTAACAAGTTAGAATTCATAAAGAACTAAAATCAACCTACACACTAAGCCTATTTTATTGAATATTTTCTTGTAAAGAGACAAAAGACACCAATCTTTGACTAGGTAAGCTTAAATATGTGCTGAATTATGCAAAGATGGCCATTCTTTGCAACTTGTGACTCACATAAACTCAATATTCACCAATAATTTTCAATATTCAACCAAAATAAATCATTTTAATTTAAAATACTATGAATTCTTAAATCCTAAAGCTATCTTTACCAGAACTTAACCATTTCCTTGTAGAGAACTAAGATCTTTTCCTAACAAAGTGTAAAGATATGTGAGAAATTATCTATATCAAGGATCCTTATACTTAGAGTGAAAAATCACTCATAAGGGTTATGAATACTTTATATTTAATGCAATAATTATTTTAATTGATCAAATGGACCCTCCTTCTAGTACCAGTAGGAGCCTCCCTATTGATGCTTCTTAACTACCTCATAGGTGCTCTTTAGTGTTGATGAAGACTTCTCATTTTAGGATTCAAAGAATCCAAGGCATGAGTTGTAGTTCATGACAATTTAATGGTGGTTGTGGTGGAATAGAAGCAGAGTATGGGAACTGTCCACAATATTTATTTAATTTGGTGGTTGGGAGTCATTAGGGTCTAGATCTTTGAGACAATTCAAGCCCCCAAGTTAATCTAAACGGATATTAACAATGATATTTAAACTAGGTGAGTTTTGATTAAAAAATAGAAAAAGGAAGGGTAAGGCAGAAAAGAGAGCATGATTGCAAATTCCCATCTCAAATATTATGAAAAAGTTCTAATTACTTTGAGAATACATGAACCAATCTATGGTGTAAAATAGTATAAACTTAGATTGCATCACAAACCAAGAAAGCTTCAAAGGAGATATATAAACAACACGTAAGAACCAGGTTTACTTTAAAAGTTTGCTACTTTAACCTGAATAACATATGTACATCCAAATATAGAGCAAATAAAATGAAGTATACCTCAGATATTTATAGTTAATCTAGAATCAACACAAATTAATAGCCCTATGATATAAAATATATCTCAAAATGTAGATAACCATTCAAATTTAAGACAACAACATGTAATTGAGAGACAACATTGGCTTTCAACAAACTATTCAGACAATCTTTTCATAATTCCTTAGTTGTACTAACTACTCTTTTGTTTACAAATTGGTCAAAGTATCTCCTTTTACAAAATGGTAACCTTTGCCTATTTATAAGAAAAATAGGTAGTATACCGATTATCTTATAAAAACATCCATGGTATGATAAGGACATATGTCCTTAATACAAAGAATATAATCCAAAAGGTTTTTTTATTCCAACTTTGACAAAATATTAATATATGCTGACAGACTAGCATACATATTATAAAAGAATATTTTCTATGTTACATTGGTGGGTCCCCTAGGTTATTACTTGAGGATGTTCTTCACCTTAGTATATTATTCTTTGATTATATCAAAATATACTGTAGTTTTCATTAAACAATCCTCTTCTTGACATGCTGATGTGTTAAATTCTTTATCACTCTTGGCTTTAAGTTCCTGAATGCATTGGGCCTCTGCAATCTGCTTCCCTGATGTCATGATGGTATTATGGACCTTTTGATTATCCTTAATAGGATGGCATTAGTTTTCTTTGGTGCTTTTGATGAAGGTACTAACCCTTTACCTAAAATCTTCATCATCCATTAGGCCTATGGCATTGGTCTTAGAAGGGTTTACTAATAGTGCCCTTAGGAGCTTCTCTATTTTTGTTATCAAGCCTTTTTCCTCTCCCATAGAGTTGTTAAAACTATCACACTAGTTGTTTAAGTCTAGTATGATATATTTAATGACTCCTAGGAGGGCATGTAAATGTTTCAAATTGATGATCTTGATGCCTTGGACCTATTTGGTGTGATGGACATTAATCAATTCAGTTGCTTGATCTTTAGAGTTTTGCCACTAAATGATTGATGCCTGTGCTTTCCTAATTTTACGGGTCAAGGTATTTGATTTGAGCTTTAGGGATTTCAACCCTTCAAAGGTGCCAAAGAATAACTTATCCAATAGTTTCATTATATCCTCAAGGACTAAAAATGTAACCTATGCTTCCAAGTCTTTCTTCTCATTTTTTAGATTGGTGATATTCTGCTACATCCCTTAGATTCCAGCCAATGTCATTGATGATTAGGCCACTACCAAAATTACAACATCCTCTTGATGGATGGGATTCTCCCCTAATTCCTACCCTCGTATAGGAATTAGGCCTCCAAAAGGTTCCACCTTTTGATAAGTGAACTCCTTAGTGCCAATGGTAGTTTTCTTAGTTGTCACCCTTTCAAACCCTAGTGTATCTAGGTTATACATGATAATGTCTCTGGTCTAGAGGGTTTGGGTGTCTCTAGGGTTTCAATCCTTGTTATACTTGTTGCTCTTAGATATTATATTTTCTTTCCACTTTCTTTGGCTACTTGAATGATTCTTCTTTCTTCTTTCTCCTTTATGAGCTCCTTAATCTAAGGTTTGACAATGTCAATGTGATCTTCAACTATAGAATTGGTAATCACCATTGAGTTTGATTATGAAGGAACCTTTTAGAGTTTACCATATATGAACCAATAAGGAATGATAGGTCTATGTATGGAGAACTCATCACTGAATAGATTTACTTCACTAGTAGGATGGGTCCATGCCACCTTTGGTCTTTTAGAGGACCTAGAGACAAGGGCTAACTCAGCTTCCCTCTTCTTTTGTGTGATAGGGACCAATTCTAATGCCACTTCTTTTGCCTTTTATTCTTCACCTATTTGAGGTCCCTCAATTTGTGCCAACTCAACTATGGCTCCCCCATCTTCTTGATTAGATCCATAGGTCTCTACAAGTTCCTTCAAGAATTTATCCACCATCTCATATGGTTCTAGGGAAACCATATCAAAAGTTTCCACTAGAGAAGATGGTTTTGTAGGTTGGGATGATGATCAAGGGCCTTCTCATGGCCTTTATTCCAATTTTTTCTCAACAGGTCCTTGAATTTTGAGTGCTTGCTATTTTGGATAAATTTGAGGTGCATTAGAAGTGGAAGATAGTAGATGATATTGTGATGGGTTCATTTTCCATCTCTCCCCAACTAGTTTCTCCTCTCTTTGTAATTTGTGCTCAAGCTTGAAACAATGTTACCTACACCTAGCAAGGACTTCCTCAAAGTCTATAGCTTTGGTGTAAAAATGGACATATGGACTAATCCCATGCTTATAGGTTACTTTTGTTAGTTTTTCCAACTGAAAATGGGGGATAACCTTTTTATTGGGGTCCCATTCCTTCAGGTCATCCTTCTAAAAGTGGAAGGCATCCCTATTTTGGACATGATGTCCAATTTTTTCCAGTCCTAGATCAATGTTTTCCCAATCAAGAATGGGAAAAGATGCATCATGTCTTTCCTCTTCTCCTTGAAAATATTATTAATTCCTTAGAAGATTTGGTAAGTAATTTCTTTCTTAGCCAACTTGAGGGGAATATAGATAGGCAACCTGAATGGTTGGGTCACGATCCCTTCTATTCTGATAATGGTGTAGTCTAGATAGTACCAAATATCTCCCATGAGTTGAACATACTTATTGAAAAGAGGGTGAATCCTATGCATGGGGTTCTCTATGATATTATTAACCAAATTAAGGTATATGCAATCATAAATGAACTATATATGAACTCTGTACTTGAAGATGTATAACTTTGCATAGTGATGAGAAATGGTAATTTTACTTTGGGAGGACCAATTATTGACATCAAGAATATGAGTGGATGCCATTAATGAGTCTAATATATAGGACATCATGGTGAATTTTTGGATTGTCCTTTTCTTAATTCCATAAAATTATCTCCCTAATTGGATGCTAATAATCTCTCCAATAGGTGGAGTTAACTTCTCTTCCACCATGAAATATATGTAGAAAACCCATCTGGGGTTAACATAGGTTATGGTGTCCACCCCTAAAAATATACATAATAGGGTCATAATGATCCTAATTCCCTCTATAAATTGAATAACCAGGATTTTACCATCATGGCTCCTAGCTACATTAGTTCTTTGGATTAACCAAGGTCTCAGGATTGCATCTAGATTATGCTGGGTAGTCCATTCTTTGATGGAAGGGACATCTATGTGAGCTCTAAAGATCTTGGATTAGCCTTCAAAAGCTACTAGGTAAATATAGGTAATTATATTTGACCCTCCTTTGATGATCTAGTTATTATCTAGTCTACAATTAGCAAATAGGGGTACTAGGATATCAATGCAATGCAATACCTTAGGTTTAGCAGTAGCTTGGTGAAGACACATCATTTGGATTACAACTAGGTCCTCAAAATTCCTCTTGGTGACTTCCACCCTTTGGTTATTAGATGATAGAGGTTATAACTCCTCAATTGTAAAGAAAATATTAGACCAATTCTTCATACATTGGCTAATGCCCTTGTATGCAATTTAGTATCTCCAAAGTGTTTCCCTTCATGGTCCATAGATAGATACATGTTTGTCTCTTCTTTCATTTATTTCCTTACCACTACCATGATATCAATTACCTTGGAATACAACTGGTCTTGATGCTTAGGATGACACTTTATGCTTGCTTAATGTAGTTATGTCCTTAATAGTCAAGTTTGGAGGCCTTAAGTCAAGGTTTAGGGATTTACGCTGGTCTAGTAGAATTTCTAAGGTTTTAATGGTGAAGGTGATATATTTCATAAATGTATTCATGTCTTAGATCTTATGGATGGCACCACTTATACAAATATTATCTTTTTGGGTGCACCAAATCTTAAGATTATCTTTTAGTACTTACATGGAATTTACATGGACCTCTTTAAGTTTGTTCCTATGGTAATCCCATGGGAATACCTTTGAAAATTAGCCATTATATTTTTAAAAAAAAAATTACATTACTTTGTTGGATTAAGATTCTAATATGAATGCAAGCCTTTAATTAAGATCTCAAAGGTCCTCTTTGATTGTTCTCTTGGATCCTAAATGACTCAGTTATGCCAAGTGGCACATTCTAACTTCCTTGGGAAAAGTTTAGCTTCACTTCACACTTTTAGACTAAGATCAATGATGGAGTGAGAAATATTGATCATGATCCATGAGGTCAATGTTGATTGGTTAAGAGGTTGGCTATGGTTAAATTTGATAGTCACACTAATGTCAAATACATCCCCACAAACATTAAATGATGAGAGCATGACTATCAAATTTAAGTTTATGAAGTTCTTTTAGTTAATTGATAGTGTGCTACACATCATGTTCTTGGTGCTCTTGGGACTTTGGGGTTGATGTAGTCCATTAGGTCAAGCTAGGTAATGAACATGAATCATTGATCTTGGTCTGAGAGGTTTTCTCTGATTGGTCTAACTTTTGGGCTCTTTGATTTCACACCATTGGATCAAGATCACTAGGTAAACGTGGATAGTCTAATCTTTAAATGCCTCACTAGCATCAAAAATGCCCTCATAAACATCAACTAATGGGAGCACGGTCATCAAATTCAATGTCATATAAAATTTTATAGTGAGTGGGTTTAGTATGTAGTTCATCCTAGGATGATCTTGTACTACTAGATTCAAGGTTCTAGGGAAGCGAGGATTGTTAGATCTACATCTAAGTTAAAACATAAAATTAGAGAATAGTACATGTAGTGATTTAGATTAAAGTTTAGGATCCTCAAGGCATCGTATGTGTTGAATAAACACCAAGACATTTTAGGATTAAAACTTAGGATAAGCATTGATAAGGTCTATGTCTAGGATGAAAAGGGGTTTTGTGGACATAACATTCAATGAGGTTAGGAAGGTCTTTTAAAAAAAAGAGAAGGAACATAAAATGGGACTTGAGTATAATTTTATGTCAAGGTTTAATCATGTTTAAAAAAATAACTGAGACTTAATGTAAAATTAAACTTAGGGTCCTTTTTTTTAAAGGACCAATTCTCACTAAATTTTCTCTAATGGAAATTGAATTTGAACCCCTAGGGTTTTTGCTCAGGAACCCTACCTTCCTCTATGAAACCTGGACTTAAACATCTAAGGGTAACCATTAGTAGGGTTATCTCATAAATCATAATTAAACATGTAGGACCCATCCCTTTTTAGGTGGATGATCTTCAAATTCTAAAATAATAACCTCATGAAAGATAGACTAGGATACAAATGTTTTGAAACATTTACAAGGGTCCCTATTTTTCAAACTAGAAAAAAATGGGGTATGTTGGTCCCAACAATAATACATATATTGAATTCATAAGTTGGGTCAATTATGATATTTTGGCCTTACTTTCCATCAAAGCAAGGTTAAATAATTTGATGATTTGAGGAATGATTTGTAATTTCTTCATATGAAGGCACACATTGGACATTACCCTTTTTTGGTACTTTTTACTCTTTCTATACTTGTTCCTTTTATATAATGTTTTTATCTTATTGGTTTTTAGATAATATATCTTTTTTATTTGTTATTTTATCCTAGATTTTATTTCATTTGCATTATCTTATTCTTTGAGAAATGTTTATTTGAATGATTTTCATTAATATTTTGAATATAGCCTAAGCCTTGAGGGTCATTCTAATCAGATGTGGAAATATTATGAGTGGTGCCTTGGGAATGTTTTCCAAATCCTTGACCATGATAACTAAAGTTTTGTAAATATTTATTTTTAAAACCATACGGTTTGAAAAAGTGAGTATAATTATTGAGAGGTAAATTTGTATCATTTTCATGATTTGGTTTTTCTTTTGGAACCTTTTGTTTCTTTAACTTTGATATTCTGAACTATTTTTGCTTTGAATTTTTTGTGGTACCCACATTTGTTATTTTGGTACTTGTTCTTTAGGAAAAGTACTCATAATGTAAGTGGTTTTCTTAATTGATGTATCAATGATAGGATCACCACTATGTTTGTGACTTTGTATTTTGTTCTTCAATGTAAAATAATGATATGTATGATGCCCATGCATTCTATGATATGAAAAATAATATTTTGATCTATTTATAGGATTTAGGGGAAGTAGTTTGATCACTTTATCTCGAATCATTTCTCTTAGGGTTTTACTTGGTCTCTTAGTGGCCTTTTGGTCACTTTTAGAACCATTTGTTTTGGATGTATTTTGTTTTATCATTTCATTTGGATGTAAAACTATGTTTGGCACAACATTGGTAGATGCAAATGAAAACACAAGATTAATGCTAGCATATGTGGGATTTTGCATGTATGCATTCTAATTTTGTAACTCTTTTATTAATTTTATCATATTATTGATTTAATCTTTTAGGGTTTCACAAGCACAAACACTAATTATTTGAAATTGATGATTACTTCATTTGAAACTATAGGATGGGCCACCTTAGCCCTTGGATATGTGATACCCTAGACCTAGTTAGATGAATGTGAGTTATCACCCTCCTTAGTGTTAATATGAGGAAGGATATACTTTGTATCCATTTTAAATATTCTAAGTAAAAAATACCTCCAAGTAATTTTTAAATGGACATATTTGGAGGCTAAAATGCACCAATTAAGGATGAATCCACTTGAAAACATATACACATGAAGCCATTTTGACCATATGAGGGTAAATTTTTAGATTTTAAAATACATTACTATAATACAAAACCCTAGGAGTCTTAGAAGCCTTATATCATATTTTTTTTACATTCACATAAATTGGGTTCACTAAATGTTCAACCCTAAAAATCTAGATTGAGGTTATCTAAATTTAAGTGGGGATAGAGTATCCTAAAGTAACAGGGTGATAAACTCTCTACAAAAATATAATTAGATGCTAAACTTAGATATAACATTATTTAATTCATTAAATTGTGATAGTTTTAAAATAGTAAGTATAACTATATTAGATATGGAAATGAAAATAAAAAATGTACTTAGTTGGTTCTAATACTAACATAGTTTTTGATCTAGAATAGGAAGGAAGTAGACTAGAAGATGATTCTAGAACAATCACCAAATTACTGATTGAGTGCCTTTGGAGATATGGACATTAACATTAGCCTTGGATAGTTTCATCGATGTTATTGTCTGATCTTGATGTAGGTGACCTATACAAAATACCTACTGGAAAAAGGATGCAACCACCTAGATGATTTTGGGTTTTTATTCATCTTCACTCTAGTGTAATTAGATCTAGGTCATGGATTTCCACTCCACATGAAAATATAAAACTCTAGTTCTTTATCTTCATATTGACCTTTGGGAAAAAATATGCTAGTAACCACATAGTGTTCAGTTGAACCTAAAGATCCCTCTATAAATGATCTCTACCTACATGGAAAATACTTCGAAGAGGGCCTCATACTGATGTAGTTCTAACTTATGTGTTAGATTGTGTGTGAATCATGAAATACGTGGAAATCAAGTATACTAGAGACCTAGCTTGTAACTTGAAAAATCAGGCTCTTAGGCTTCTCTTTCAATACTTTAGACCTATGTATGTGATTTTCCTATGAATGATACAAAAATAGGATAAAATAAGGAAGATTTAATTTATTGAGTGTTTGATTGAATTCCTTGATATGTTGCATTATGTATTTTATAAGTGTATGTGAGGTGAGGAATGAATGAGGGTTGATCTTGTATTTATATCAATCTCTTTTGAGAAATAACTCACATTAAAACACTTAGGCCAACCATTAGGATATGTTTTATTTGAAATTTGGATGACTTTATGGCACTATACACTTACATTATAGTAGGACACCTGAATCAATATAGGTCTTTATCTAGGACACTAGTGACCAAGGAATAAGAAAGTAGATACATACTCATAACTTGCATAGGTGGAAGATAATCTAGTTTTAAGAATTTTGGGTAAGATATAAGGTCTCGATCATCAACATAAGATTGGTTGACCAAGAAATAGACCAAGGGGCATGAGATAGAGTAGATACAAGACTTATGAAAGTAGAAAAGGTCTAAAACTAATAGGAACATCCAAGGTCAAATTTTTTCAAGTGTATAAGACTGAAGTGCTATATAATCCATAAATATTATCTACACTATCCACTTGGGTTGGCCATGTCTCATCCCAAATAATAGTTAGTTTCCAAATTTGAAATCAATATTTTGGGTATTACTACATGTTTCATAAGGTTTGATAAAGTAAATAGGTAAATTATTCACTTGTAGATACATGTCAAGAATCATTCAATATCCCCACTTGTTATTCACTTGGTAAAATCATATACACTTCTTCAATTTTAGTAGATCTACCTTATTTTTCCTAAATTTTGAATCATTCTTAAAGAGCATCCATAATCTAAGTCAAGATACCTCTAAATCAAGTCAATATCTATCATTTTCAAGTATCAAATCCATCTTGTAACAACATACATATAGTCAAAATAACATTCATACATTCACTCTAGGTGGGAGAACTACTTGGGTTTATTTTCCTCATTGGAATATTGGAGATATAAGCAATGATTAATAATTAATGGGATGATTAAGTTAATCTCAACCCATTACACTACCCTCTTTTTTGTGAAGGTTTCAAGCTATCAAACTGCCCTTAGAGTTTCAAAGATAAGATAAGATAAACAATGATTTATACATGGAAAAACCCTAGTTGTGATATATCAAATTACTTAGAACCTCTAGGTGTATAAGGTTTTACAATCATCTCTTACACAAAATCAATTGGGATAAGTCCATTCTCAACAAACTCAAGTGCATTATGCCATTATCATCCTACCACACTCGTTTCTAGATTTATCTTTTACTTTTATATCTAACCTAAAATTTATATAAATATATTTTTTCTATCTTATCCTATATACCATGTATCATATTCAATTGATATGTGTTCACAATAAAATAACTAGAGCGCACTATGTGAACACCCACCTATTGTGGATGTGCCCATATTGTTTTTCTATTTTTTTGCCTAATCTTAAGCTTGCACAATCACCTTTTCTTTTAGTTTTCAAAATCAAATAGTCAGAATAGTCAATAAATATCATTATGGAAGATAAGTATATTTTTTCTTAGTAATTTATAAAAATAACACTTTCCATATTTATAAATTGGTTAAAATCAAAATAGTTAACTATTGTACATCTTTAGAATTATGATATTTCTATATTTAAACTTATAATTAGCATAATATATTAGTGTTTTATAAAAAAATAAGGTAAAATGATGTCAAAAACATCTAGTACTTCCATAGTATCCTAACCTCCTATGCCTTACGCATATTACAATTCCTATAGCCTCATGACACCATCTAACATGATAATTGTGAATGTGATTCATTCACCATGTCTCTAGTCATATGTATCTATAATATAGTAGAGCTTCATCATGAGAATGCCCATCCCTATTAATTTGTGTCTCAATGATAATTTTATACATATTGCATCACATATCTTTCATGATGACCAAAATATATGACAACGGTATAAATAATCTGGTGCCTACAATGTCTATCAACATGTGAAATTACCCAAAGACTGATCAAAACAAAAATAATCTCTTCTGTCTATCAGTTGAGAGATGATAAGTCTATGTAACATAATTACCACTAGATAACTAGTCAACTCCTCATCAATAGGAATATCAAAAATCTCTATTAACTATAAAAAAATACAAGAAAATAAAAATTTAGATAGAAATTACATAAAACTCCTATCATTTATCCAAAAATTCTACTACAACAAAACCTAATCTCAAAGCTATTAGTAAACTTAATATGTGTTGGTATTTTATTTCTCTTAGCCAAGATGATTTCGATGGACATATAGACCACAAGATGAAACATGTTTGTCTTGAAAGATCCCAAAACATAGGAAAGTAAAATGTTACATTCATGGTGTTCACATAGAAAGTACACCTTTTCAATTTCAAAATATTACCAAGGTGTCTATTATTGTTGAAATTTCACCTTTATACTTTAAAAACTCATTTTTTAATACTATTTTCTAAAAAAACTTTAGAATGGAAGTTCTAAATAAAAAAATTAATGCTTTAATTGGACTTAGAATGTGCCAAAAACCATCAAAAAAGTGCTCACATGTCTATGTTTATTCTAAAAAATAAATTGATAAAATGGCATTGTCATAGGATATATACATACAAATGATAGTATTTAATTTTTTTGTTGTGAACATGGATAACTTAGATTTCCTAACCTCCTATACACTAATAGTCTTAATAAAACTCAAGTATCAACTCTCCTAGTCAATCACTAACTTAAACTCTACCTAGCTTTATTTCATCTAAATATCTTCATATTCATTTGTTATGAACTTTTAAAATATAGTCATACCCTTTTTTATGAGCCTTTTCCCAAATTTTGGAATTTATTTCACCCAATATGGAATCAATGACCCACCAATTCTATTTCATACAAAATTATCAAACCATTTATTCCATCCCCTACCTTTTTGTGGGTCCTTATGCCTTATCCTAATTTCACATGCCTTTTATTTTTCCTAGCACATTATTCTATTGTCAACCATAAAACGTCATGTCCTAGAGAGCCCTATACATACAAAGTCATCCATAGCCATTTACCAAGTGATATCCAAATTATGAGTATTAAGTGAATGTAAAATCCTCCTAAGTTATTTGGATTCACATTCTTCCTATCTATATAAAAACTTAACAAGGAGATTTCACATTGATCAAACATTGAATTTTCATCTTATTCAAGTCTTATGCCATCATTATTTATACCAAAAGAGGGTTTAAAGAAATGTTCATATATTTGCATTGGATTTCACTTTAGAGAGAAAGTGGAGACTTTCTCTCAATTAAACTTGACTCACATACACAAGAGAACTTATTTAAATTGATTTCATGTGTGTGAGATATGTAGCTACAATTCCCCAAGGGGTAAGCCAAGTCAATTAACTTTGCACATAATTATTTTGTTAAATTTTTTGATAAATAGGTTAAGTATTGAAAGAAAGTCAATTCAACATATTAATCCTATCAATTTTTCATACTGATTATACATTCTTATTTAGCATTGGCCTACACACATTTCAACAAGATTTTAAAATTTTAAATAAAGCAAAGGACACTTTTATTGACAAGGTACAAATTTAGAGGCAATAAGTGGTTCACATTTGGTAACCTACCAATTCTTCCCTATAAAGATTTAGTGTAATGACAATTCTAACTTAATATGGTTAGAGAATTATGTTTAATACAGAGGAGCACAGTCACTTATAGAGTCTAGATCGAGTTTTAAAAACCAAGATAAAACCTCAATTTTTCCAACCTTATTTATTTTTTCATTGTTCTTTCATGCTTCAGTTATTTAATTTATTTATGTGTTCTTATTTTTAGAACATTAAAGTTTTGATTTATTATTTTAGACAGTATTATGTTACATCCATTTTTTCTATATTTTATTTGTTTGCATACCTTACTTTGTATTGTGCACATTTTTTTATAAAACACCACCATTCAAAAAATATATTATTTATTTATTTTTTATTAAAGAGTGAATCTATATAGTAATAAAATAATATTATGGTACAATGCTAATCATACAAAAAATTACATGGAAAAGTCACACCCCACAAGCATAATTACACCAAGGGTGAAAAAACCTCAAGAAAGGTACAAAAGGTGGTTAATAAACGACACACACACACAAAACATCACATCAATAGTTCAGAAACTAAGCACAAATAAATCTAGAAATAACACCAATAACATATGAAATATATGGCCTAGTAATGGTTAGATAAATCAAACTTTCAACAAGTTATTTATATAAAGTAGGGTTAGTTTTTTCACATGTAGATTTTGGATCAAGTTTAATACCAAATTTAATAGGAGTAGAATAAAATTTACAATAAAACATGTAAAACTTAACAAAAAGATTATGTGTATACTGAAATTATGATACAAAAATTGAATTTTTTATTTTGAAATATAGCCATTTCTAAAAAATGATGCAAAATACCTAGATTAGTTATTTCAAATATTTGACTTAGTTTATCTTTATATTTATGAATTAAATTATTTAAATCACCAATAATCAAAATATAAAACAATTAAGATTAAATGACCATTTTAAACATTAACAAATAGATCATTATCAGAGTAGTAATTAGAGAAACCCAATTCTTTGAAAAAAGAATTAATCTTAGAATACCAAGCTCAAGGAGCATATTTTAGATCATACAAATATTTCTTTAACTTGCATACATAATATTCTCTATTAAGGTCAATTAAACCTTTAAGTTGAGTCATGTAGATTTCCTCTTCTAAATCATCATTTAGAAAATCATTCTTGACATCCATTGAGTGGATACCCCAACCATTTTAGGCTGCAAGAGCAATAAATAATCTCATAGTATTAAATTTTGATACATAATTAATGTTTCCAACATATTTAATCCTAGGTTTTTGAGTAAACCCATGAGTAAATAATGTATCTTTAAACTTATCAATTTTACCAACTGAATTATATTTAATTTTATAAATCTAACTACAACTAACAATATGATTTTTTGGTGGAGGGATATGATCCCAAGTCTAATGTTCAATTAAGGCATTATATTCAGCTTGAAACACAACATTCCATCTATCATCTTGAGTGGATTCCTTATTGAGGTTCACATTCATATGTAGTCATTAAAACATGATAAGAATGTTCACTTATAGTTAATTTATTAAAGTTATCAACATTAGAATATTGGGTTAGGGATTATGCCCATTTAGGTCTTTTAGATTAAACATGAAACTTAGGAGGTTCCTGAAAATCTAAGTTATCCAAAACTAGATCAACTTCCTTAAGGGCATCCATTTCATCATACGGAGAAACATGAGACCCAAGTTTATCAACAAAAGAAAAATAAGGAAGTTCCATAGAGGGCTTATAAAAGGACCTTTTAAGAATAAGAAAAATCTTATTCTCAATGATATTACATTTAGAAGGATCATAAAATCATAATTTTTTTTATCTTACCTCTATAACCTACAAAAATACAAGAATAGGAAGGGGAATCGAGTTTCTTTATTTTAACTTTATGAATAAAGATAGAAGCAAGATTACCAAATATCCTAATATGAACCACACTAGGTTTATTTTTAGACCACATTTATAAGGGAGTAGAAATATGAAAATATTTGGTAGGTAATATATTCATAATATGCACATCAATATATATGGCTTCATCCCATAAAAACTTAGGAACATTTATAGATTACAACATTGTTTTAGCCATTTATATGATGGCACAATTTTTATTTTTAGACACAACATTTTTCTAAGAGAAATAAAGAGTTGTTAGTTACCTTTTAATACCACTAATAATTTAAAAAGAATCAAACTCTTTACTAACATATTCACCACCATTATTAGTTCTTAATATTTTAATATAAAAATTAGATGCATTTTCAACAAAATCTTTAAATTTTTTGAATTTAAACAACACATCATATTTTTTTTAATGAAATATGACTAGATAATTCTAGTATAATTATCAATAACATTAATAATATAAAAATAACCATTAAGAGATATAGTTTCAAGAGGTCCTAAACCATCACTATGAATCAATTCTAAAGGACATGATGAATTTGTATCATGATTCTTGTGAAAGGGGTTAGTATATTGCTTATCACATAAGCAACCCTCAAAAGTTCCATGATGAGAGGGGATATAAGGAAGTCCAAAAACATGGTATTTGTAGACATATCATAAAAAAATATAAAATTAACATGTCATAATCTTTCATTCTATAATTGAGATTCATTCTTACTATGTGATGAAAGAAAACATGTAGAAGAACGAGAGAAAATGTATAAACCATTATTTTTAAAACCTTCAACAATCTAATATCTATATTGATTTATAATGGAACAAATATATTTACGAAATGTCACAATGAAATTATTATTAATAAGTTGTGAACAAGCTAAAATTTATTCTTAAATTTAGGTACCTAGATAACATCATTTATAACATTTAAAAATTTAGTTTTTCCCTATTTTGTTGCTTCTAAGAAATAATTATCTCCTAAATAAATATTTCAAAGATATCTCTATAATTACAAAAAATAATAGATAATAAATTCATATGGTTTGATGCACCACTATCTAAAATCCACTCATTTTCATTTGAAGCAAATAAAGAATCATATAAAGCATTAACATTTGAATCCTAATTGTTATTATGATTAGGGTTTTGATTATTCTAATTATTTTGATTATACTTCTTGCCTTTATTATTTTTAAAAGTTTTATTATTAATTATATCTTTTTTTTAATAACAATTTTATTTTCTATGACCAAACTTACCACATAAATTTTAATTTCTATTTAATTTAGGTTTATGATTATTATTACTAGATTTACTATTTATATTTGAGGCAGAAGTAAAATTAGGGTTAGATTTATGGTTCTTATTATTATCAAAAATAGTATTTAAGGTGAGAAGTGTCTGAGTCGTATTATCTTTAGAATCAAAATTAGTCATAACTTGATCTTCTTGAATTAGGAGAGAAAATAAGGTGGTAAGGTCAGGGATATGTTACTCAGTTTGATATTTAAAATTCAAAATTGAAACAAAATTTCTAAAATTTTAATGAATATAATTGAATGATAAAATAAATCAATTGATATTTAATCAAATTATAGTTACAATCATCTAACCGATCTTTAATGCTCTTAATTTTAGCAAGTAAACTCACAACCTTTTCATCACATTTCATAGATGTAGTTAGTAATTCAAGGATTAACTTAATAATTTTTGAGAGTGAGTGCCTTCATGTATGTATTCAATGAGTTTTCAAGTATTTATACAAGACTCTTGATTACCATTGTGGAGAAGGAATTCATCCTTAACACTTTGTAATATAATGGACATAGCTTCCTGTGATTTATATTGAAATGCATTAGCAAGTTGAGTGGTCACATGTCATTCAGAAGGGGATTTTTTAGTCTCAATGAAAATATTATACATCTTTAAGGCCATAAATTTAGATTTAACATGAATTTTACAAATATTATAGTTATTTACATTAAGCATTTAGGATTTATCTAAGGAAATGTGAGGCAAAATAATAGCTTCCTTTTAAATAGGATAGTAACTAAATACTTAAAAATAACCCTTTTTAGTTTGAAATTTTAGTTTTATTTGATAGTAAAATAAATTTAAAGTTTAAATACAAAAATTGTTCAAATTAATTCCAAACAAATTAAAATTTTTATAAAATATTACGACAAAAGGTGTCACAAGTATCGTAAACAATACACTAATGTAAGAAAAATTTAAAAAATTAAACTTTTTAATGAGTTTTTTAGACTATTTTCCAAATAAAGTGAGTCACATATGAAAATATAATTAATTTCATAGTTTATATGCTAAATAATTCAAAAAATTAAAATAGAGTTGCACTAAATTCGGTTAGAAAGAGTTGTACTAAAAGCAACCACCTAGACACTATTATTTAAAAAAGGTTATAATATTAAGAATATGAGGTTTAAAAACAAAAAAGGACCAAATAAATGTGCCTATAAGGTGTCAAAACCCATGTATTGATTGGTTACATAACTATGTTTAACTAAGTTTTGACTAGGTCAAACATCACATAAAACAATGATAAAGGAGAGTATTTTTGCACGTGAGAAGAATACACATGAACCAAGAAACAACATTAAAATGAATTTAATTTTTCTAAGTAATATTTAAACACAATATCTTCCTAAAGATAAGATTTTAGTAAAAAAAGGACAACCAATCCTCCTATGAGACTAGACAAGAGTATACAAGCACTAACACACACACACACACACACACACACACACACACACACACACACACACACACACACACACACACACACACACACATATTGTAGTCATATAAAATGTCCAAATTGGTAGTTTGAGTGTGGTTTGTGAAATCCTAGCCATAGATCCTCTTTTCATGATCTTATGACCCTCTTAGGTACCTTTTTACGTATTCTCAATCATATGTAGCCTTCTAGACAATCATTTTAGCTTAGCTAGGCTCTATTTCCCAAGAAAATTATACCCCTAGGTCCCGAGCCTATAGGATAGGAGTGTTATACCTGGACTATAGTGCTAAACCCTAGGGTGTCCTATTTTTGACACTCCTAGCCAATTACATTTTGATCCCAAATAACCATTTTCATCTGATTCTTACCCTTCATCATGTTAGCCTAGTTCTAATACATATAACCCATGATCAATAGTTCCCTATAAAATTCCATCCAAAGGTCATTTAATAAGGAAGGTGATAAATCTTACAAAGAAAGAAAGAATACAAGTAAAATACTAAGGAAAATTTCCCTATTCTCTACATACAGTCACCCAACACAGTTACAAATACATTCAAACTCTCATACAAATCCCTAGCCACCTCAAGCACTCTCAATCTGGCATTTTTTCATTTTCATAACACTATTACATATATCACATTTATGTGGGATAACTACATATGTGGGAGAACTACATATAGACTATTGGTATGTAGGTAGTGTGCCCACATAAGGGGTGTGGATCAGATGTTCAGTGCATTTTACACACACTAACCCCCTTCTTTCTCAAGTTTTATTCAAGCACAATGAAGGTCTAGGATTAAAAGAATAAATTAGCTCTACAAGGAGCTCCATTAACATGCAACACTTAATAATTTACAAGCAGACTCATATAGGGATAGCAAACAAAACCTAGAAAACTCAAATCTCTATGACGAGTTTGGATAACAACAATAAGAGTGGACTATAACATCAAACCCTAAAGTGTCTTATTTTAGTGCTCCTATCCTTTCATCAAATGAAAGCTAGATTTTGATTTATGACACTGTCTTAGTCTTTCACAACTAATTTTAGATCTTGCAACAACCATTTCAACTTGTTTTAAGTTAAGTTATATTTCTCCTAATTTATTGCTATTTTTAGAAAGGTATAAAAGATAAATAGATTATACAAATTAGGAATTTAATTATTTTAATATTATTTATTTATTTATTTATTAATCTATACCCTTAACTAAAATAGGAATAAAACTCTATTATTCCCAAAAATTGTTAAATCATTTGGTGAACCCGACTTACTTCATTTGCACACAAAAACCCTATAAACCTTAGGAAAAATTCTTACTAATTTTTAAAATATTTTATAGATTTTTCCTGCATATTTAAAATTAAAAATTCACATCTAATCTTACCTTAGTAATTTTAAAAGTAATTTTATTCAAACCCTTGTTGCCAATACTAGGTCCCAGTATTTTTTCTAATATTTTTTTGATTTTTTCCTGCATATTTAAATCAAAATTACACATTTAATTTGTCAAAATTTCCATAATAATTTTAAAAATCGTTTTCCCTCAAACCCAAGTTGAATTTACTAGGTCCCTTTATTTCTTAAGGTATCACCTTACAAATTTTTACATAAAAATTACAAATGGATCTTACTCATTTCAAAACATTTTTGTAAAATAATAAGGAATTCATACTTGGTCCTATCATGTATATGAATGATGAAGTTTACCATATGTTAAATCAAAGCTTCATTATTTCCCTTTCATGCTTAATTTTTATAACATAGGATGATATTAAGAAATTCATTGCTAAACATGTTAAGATACCTCTTACCTCACCTCCCTTGGAGCCTCTATCCCATACTGAGTCATGTTGCATGGTCTATTTTACTCTTCCCTAAGTAACTCCCCATTTTTAGAGAGCCTAGTTGACACCCTTTATCCCTCTACCACCTCAACCTATTTATTATCTATTCTCTCCTCCCATAACAACAACTAGTCCTATACAATTAGTAGATAATGTGGTTAGAGATGAAACTAGATGTGCCACCATGCCTCCCCTACCTAGTCAAGAACCCCACAACCCTCCTAGTCTTTCCCATCCTAGGTCCAGCCTACCTACATAGGTAGATCCATATAGGGCATATGATATTGTTAATCATTTGAGAAACACACAAGTAAGATTTTCATGTTAGTACTACTCTAGAAAGTAAATGTGTTTAAGGACATTCTTTATGAGGCACTCACTCAAACTTCTATGCCTATCAATTCAAAACTTTATTATTTTTCATCAGTGGTCAACACATTGAAAACTATACAAGATACTATTTATTTTGATCATGAGGACATGCCTTCTTAGATAGTTATTGATATACAACCTCAAGTCAAAACTAGTGCAGTTAAGAGAGTTCTAGTTGATAGTGGTTCTAGACTTAATATATGTAATATTACATTCTTACAAACCATGGGTGTAGATATGACATCCATGAAAAATTAATATAAGAACATCAAAGGATTTGATGATAAACCATGACAGACATCAGGCACCATTGCTTTGGATATCATGGTAGGGCCTGAAACCCTCTCTACAGAGTTTTAGGTCATGTTAGGTCCTCTTCATTATAAATTTTTACTTGGATGACCTTGGATACATCCTATGGGGGTATTTCCTTCCACTATTCATTGATGTGTTAAGTTTCTTCATGAAGGATACCTATAAACATACCCAGTAGATAACCAACCATTCAAATATTATAGAGTTACAAAGTCATCTTCAATTATTTTTCTAGATGGGACACCTCATGTCATAGTTTAGTCACCACCTCATCACATTTCTCTTGACCAAATACATACATATGAGGTAGGAGAGACTAGCACATCTCACACTCCTCTAATTATATTTATTTCCTTAGCTTTAGATACTCATCTAATAATAGTAGCTTTAGTCATTCTAGCTACTTCATCAGTCATAATTCTTACACCTATTATAATTAAACAATCACCGATAGTAGTTCTAGTAGTACCAGTTGATTCTAAAGATACAACTCCTCTAGCAATCATAGTTACTTCATCAATTATAGATAATCTCGTAACACCACTATCTTCTACTACTACAATTGATGATACTCCCATATCACAGTTACCCCTTGTGGTAAATTTTGAGTTACCATATGTGCATGATGTTTATATAGATTCCTATGATACTTTGGATGATGATATGACACCTACACTCATAGATGACTATTTGTGTGGATTGAGATTTACACCAGTTGGCTAAGATAGTGCCAAGATGACTCTAGAGCCCTCATCATGTATAATACATCACTCTTAACATATTTCACTACACCCTTAAGATATATTAAACATTCATGGCCATAGATAGATCACTTGGCACATATAATTCACATGGTTACCTCTATGGATATAGAACCAGTCATTCAAATTTAGGTAGGCAACACACAACATCAACCATATATTATGCTATAGATTTTAATTGATAAGGGATTAATCACACTACCTACATTATGACATAGATCTATTAACAAGTTATCATAGCAATATGGTCACCCATTTTTTCTCTTTCACAAGATCATAGGCCATGATACAAATTTATGTATAGCTTTACAACAGAGATTGGGTAAACTACAAGTTTAGCATAATATTCAGGTTACATCACCACCAGCACTGACTTCACCACTTCCACCAAAATTGTCTACTACTAGAGCTAAACATCCTAAAGGAGACTCAACATCTTCACCACTAAATCAAACTTTAGTTTACCTTCAACAAGATGACACCATTATGAGTGATAGATCTTTGACTACACAAAAATCACATATCTTACTAGCATTTGAGAAGATAACCACCATATATATATAATTTATGGCATATGATGACACTTATGATGATGATCTTGAGGCATTTTATGATGGTTATGATCCCTTCCTCCACCTCTATCCCCAACATGCTCCATCTTTGAACCCTTTATCCCCTCTGACCTAGTCTTTTATGTCATTATGTACATATTTCTTTATTCATATGCTTGTACATAGTTTTCTTTCTGCTTACTTATATATAATATTTCAAATTACTTATATATAGATTATTTTCAAATTGTTTTACATAGTCTCCTTATGATTGATTATACATAGCTTATTTCAAAAATCCAAAAACATTTATATATTTAAAAATACCAAAAACATTTAAATAAGTCAAAACACCAAAAACATTTCAATTGTATGCATTATCCATGATTTAAAATTATATTACTATGCTATAATTACATTTTGTTATTCTATGTTATTATTTGTCAATTTATCTACATTACCATGCTTCACTTGATCTCTTTTGAGTATGTGTAGTGACACCCAGATCCTTTATTGCTTCACTCTACCTATTGAGGGGGCATCATAATTCTACATTTAAGACATACATAAATATATCTACCCTCTAGGGGCATCTCCTAAATGACTACACCATCCAGGTTATGTCATTGTTACACCACACACTCATTTATAATATTAATGCACATTACTCACTAGCTTACATATATTACTCTATCGACACTCAATAGTATATAATACTTGTGTATTTTTTTGTATCTACCTAATATTGTACTCCATGTATTGTATACTTTCACTTCTTACTTTGATTAGTTAGATGTGATTGTATTTTAAACATTTACATGCTTTCCTTCCTTGCTTTGCATAGCTAGATGTGATTGCATTTCTCAATTATTATTTTATCTCGTGTGTGTGTCTCAAGACATTTGTTAATGGTCTTTACTTTTATTCTTATATGTGCCTTAGGAAATTTACTAATGTCCTTTGCTTTTAATATTTTATGTTCTTGTGGCCCTCATACCAACCTTTCTTGTATTCAATTATATGTGTATGTTGAATTTAAACATGCATTGTATGCTTAGCTTCTAGTTTGAGTGACATGTGCCCATGTACCTTGTTTGCTTGGCCAATTTTCTATGCTTCTTGCTTCTTACCTTGTGTGCTTTTTACTTGTTTTCTTCTCACTATTTTCAATGCCATGATACACATCATGTATTTTGTTACTTTCTTGAATGCCATTATGGACATCATGCTCCATCCCTCATTGACAACTAAAAACTAACAATTAACAATTAAAAACTAATATTTCTAGTTTAAATTTAGTATACTACACATGATATTACATTTTTACGTCTATTTAGGCATACCCCTATTGAGCTAACAAATACAAACTATGCTATATATTGAGACATCTTTTTTGTTATCAATTCTATATCATGTATTTTGTATCATAACACACTTATAGGGCTCTTTATTCTGAGGGAATTCATTACAAGGTCTTCATTCCTAACCTTATAAGAGGGGACAAGAATTAGGGGTTTTGTTATAGAGATCAAAGCCTTCTATCAGTCAAAAATCAATTTTCAAAACACTAAAGACAATAACTAGAACCCAAACCATGTAGAACAACTAGGAGAACAATGAAAAACACAAAATATTCATTAACAAAAAATAAAAGACAAGAGTGTTGGACTTGGACTACAATGCCAAACACTAAGGTGTCATATTTTTGGCACTCCTATCCAAAAAACAAAAAATCAAATTTTCTAAAAACAAACAAAAAGGTAAGTTAAGTTATAATTTTGTCAGCAATAGTTCAATTTAGATTGGGTAGTTTCAGTCCATTTTTCTCAAAGAATATAGATATAAGGGGCATCATGTATGACATGATGGTTCTTACTTCTAGATCAGAATCCATGTTATAGACACCAACGATTGGGGGTAATGTGCATGACATATTTGTCTTTTTTTTTCTAAGTTCAATAGATTACCTAGGTAGTTTAAGTAGTTGCATGACTTATTTCATTTGTAGGTGGTTGGCATCATTCTTTAGTGGCTACCATTTAAGCCTAGTTCCTAGTTTTAGAGTGGCTTTCATACAAGCCTAATCTCCACCTTTCTAATACACATTTAGCTATCCATGCCACATTATCAGATTTTAGAGCATTCATGGGATCCAAAAGACATCTCATACAACACACATTCATATCGGTATCAGTTCATAGCTTCACTTAGTGGGAAATGATGAATCCAAAGGTCTAGCTAGCCTTTATATTCTTGATCCACCTACTCAGAGGGATTGAACACATAGTCCAAACATCAATTAATACATACATGATCATATAGATTCACTTAGTGGGCAATGATGGAGCCAAAGGGCCAACTTTTGCATTCTTGAGCCACTCTTAGGGAATTGAGCACTCAGCACCATTCATGATATTACTTTTGGTTTAACACATACCAAACATTATCTAACATCACTCAATAATACAACAAGTTTTGTATTGGTCTATGTACCTAGTGAGGTGTATTCATTCCTTTCTCTTCCTCTCTCTCTTATCTAGATTTTATACATTCTTATTTTAAATATAGTGTATCTATTAAGAATTGATCTACCCTTTGTTTTTCTCTTGCATATTTACACTTCATAATGTGCTCTCTCTATACACACTCAAAATCAAACACCTTCATGGATTTCACCCTTGTAGGTAAGTTTAGGTATACTTTCTACTTTTCCTTTATCCTAGTATTTCACTTTGTTACATCACTAGAATAAAGGGGGGGGGGGTAAATGTAGTCATATAAAATGTCAAAATTGGTAGTTTGAATGTGATTTATGACATCCTAGCCATAACTCCTCTTTGTATGCTCTTATGAACCTCCTAGGTACCTTTTTATTTATTCTCAATCATTTGTAGCCTTCCAGATGATCATTATAGCTCAACCAAGCTCTATTTCCTAGGCCAATTCTATCCCCTAGGCACTAAACCTATAATATAAGAGTGTCATTCCTATACTATAGCATCAGAACCTAGAATGCCCTATTTTTAGTGCTCCTATCCAATTGTATTTTGAGCCCAAATGACCATTTTCATCTAATTCCTATCCTTCATCATGTTGACCTAGTGAAAATACATCTAACCCATGATCAATGGTTCCTTATAAAAGTCTATCTAAAGGTAATTTACAAAGGGAGGTGATAAATCTTACAAATAAATCAAGAATACAAGCAAATTACTAAGGAAAATTTCCCTATTTTCTACACACAATCACTCAACATAGCTGCAAACACATTCAAATTCTCATACCAGTCCCTAGCAACCTAAAACACTCTCAATTTGGAATTTTTGCATCCATATAACACTATTTCACAAAGCACATCTAGGTGGGAGAACTATATATGGTTTAATCCCTCTTCATAGTATTGGTGTGTAGGCAACATGCCCACACAAGGGGTGTGGATCACACATTCAGTGCATCTTACACACATTAACCCCCCATCTTTCTCAAGTTTAATTTAAGCACAATGAATGTATAGGGTTATAAGATTAGATTATATCTACAAGGATATTTGTTGACAATTAACACTTAATATTTAATAGATAGACTCATACAAGGATAGTGAACAAAACCCAAAAAACTCAGATCTCTATGACTAGTTTGGATAATAATGGTAGGAGTGGACTATAGTGATAGACCTTGAAGTGTCCTATTTTTGGTGCTCTTATATTTTCACTAAATGAAATCTAGATTCCGATTTATGACACTATCCCAATCCTGGATAACCAATTTTAAACCCTACAATAACCATTTCAACTTATTTTAAGCTAAGCTATATTTATCCTAATTTATTGCTATTTTTAAGAAAGGTACAAAAGACAAATAAATTATATAAATTAGGAATGTAATTATTTTAATATTATTTACTAATTTATTAATCTATACCCTTAACTAATATATTAATAAAACTCCATTATTTCCAAAAATTGTTAAATCACACATATATAACACCAATCTCCACAATTGGGTCATTGAGTCATGAAAGTCACTTATTGAAGGTAAGATTGAGTTATTTCCCTATGCAAGAGGACTATTTATTGTGAATTTTTCTTCTTTAAAGAAGTGAGACGTAGTGCTTGATGGTAGGGTTTAGATGTGGGGTGAACATTCCCTTTCCATCAAACCCTGTACTCTATCTTTTAATTCCCTCACTGAGCCGCTTAACATTAGACCTATTTGGGTCCATATCCCAAATATCCCTCTCTAATTTTGGGAAGATTCTTGTTACGAGGGCATCGGTAATGCTATTAGCCATTTCCTTATGGTTGATTCTACTACCTCTTTCATGGGACATTACATGGTTGCTTGCATCCTGGTGGATATTTATATGTCCAAACCTCTTCATGAAGATGTGGTTTTGTTGGTAGGGGAAAGGCCCTAGAAATAACTATTAAATTATGAGGGCATCCCATTTAGATGCAAAATCTATTTTTTTATTAGTCATTTACCCTCTGGTTGTCCTCTCTCATGCCACAAGGGAGCTACAACTTGGTGGAAAGATGCTCTCTTAGAACACTTGACTATCAATGCTTCCCAAGAGGACTCTCCATCTTATGAGGATGAGTCCTTTGAGGAGTTTGAGCTCCCTATTAGGGAAACCTCCCATACTATTATTACTATTAAATATGTTAGGACTACTACTAGGATCTCAACTGCTATGGCTATTGAAGTGTCAATAGATTTGCATGCTACCATTAGAGCTATAATAAGGACTTGCCCTATTTCCTCCCTTATTTTTATTGCTAGGATGACCATAGTGATCTTGCCTGCTACTTCCACTGAGACCATAACCACTATTATTGGTGTGTATGTTATTGATGGGGCTGATGCTATTGTGGCATTTCTCCAAGATCTACCCCTTTTAAAGGATTTGGTGAGTTTTTCACCTCCTTCATCTCCTAATTCTATGATTAGAGATAAGAATGAGTATTGGAATATTATCCAAAGGAGGAAGCGAGGTCTTCCTAAGCAAGTTTCTTAGACCCACATTCAAGCCAAGGGTGTTTGACCTACTAGGTCAAGTTCTGTTATTATTTAGGTTGGTTGGCTATTTTTATGTTATTAGAGTGTTGTTTATGGTATGTATATGGAATTTTTTCCCTAGTGGATACTTTGTATAGGGCTTAGGACCCTCTTTTCCTACTGATCTAATAAAAAAAATCTGTATGTAAAAAATGAAAAAGTCAAAAACTTAAATATAATTTTAACTTTTTAGTACACTATTTGTTTTCAAAGTGAGACCTGGGTTGAGAAAAAAATTAATAAATCATTTTTAAAGTACTTTTTCATAAACTATATGAAATTAAAAATACTTATAGCATGCATCACAGGGAATATGGCACCATTAGAGAAGGTTTGGAGAGTTATTACAACTTAGATAAGCCACCTTGCAACATGAAAATTTGACAGCGCTCTTATAATCTTGAGGAAAGGCAAATTTGATCTTCAAAATTTAATTTTAATGAAGAAACCAATATTTTTACTTGACTAGGCTATATAGGGGCATTCCAAATGCTCAAGTAAAATTTTAGGCACTGAATGAGTGCCTCTTAGGCTTTAAAAGATTTTAGAGAGCTTAAATATGATAAGATAATCTTTTATCAATAATCAAGCTAGAACCAAGCTTAAAATAAGTCTTTTACAATTTTTTCAGGCACCCAGGTCGTACATGGGTCGTATAAATGACTTTGTGACAATAATTTTTTTCAAATGATGATGTCTAGTTGCTTCTTGGCTTGTGTATATTGAAGATCCAATGAAAATAATGAATAGCCATTATAGATGAGGTCATAATCAGGCCTCCAAGTTGATCAAAAAAATTCTACTTCCTTCTTTTGTATCGTACTAGGCCAAATTAGGCTTAATAATTTTTTTTATGGCACTTGATATATCTTACCAATCACATACACCTTGTTATAGTTATGATTGCATGATAAATTCCATGAATGTAATATGAAATGAATAGGATATCTAGGATGTATAATAATTAGCAAGCATAAATGGAGCACACAAATCAATGTTTGACATCGAGTGACCTTGGGATAACCTCAAAGAGGTAAAAAACCCACCAAAATATTATTCATTATTGAGAAACCAGTACAACCCCAACACAAATTCCTCTCGATCTCAATTTTTTATTATTTAAAAAATCTTTTCACCTAAAAATATATAAAGTTCAAATGAATTTACAATAAGGGTAGGACCCTATTTATAATATTCAATAAGGGAGGTGACCATTTTGAAATAATGGGTCCATCCATCTTGATAACCCATTTAATTAAATTTGGTAATTATTCAATAAACATAACTTTATTATTTATTTTCACAAGGTTTATACCTCATAATAATAATAATAATAATAATAATAATAATAATAATAATAATAATAATAATAATAATAATAATATTATTATTATTATTATTATTATTATTATTATTATTATTATAATACCAAGGATAAGGGATATTAGACCCACTTATAATTAAATGTTATAACACTCCTCTTGGTAGTGTAAATAGAAATGAAATTAGGGTTAAAAAGTTGACTAGAAAATTTTATAAAAAAAAATAGATAGAATCGATAATAATAATTTAGTGGGGAAAATTTAATTTGGAATTATAGAGAAGACTATATAAATAACTTGACATATATGATTTAACAATAAGATACTAAAAAACTGACTTGATAACGCTGAGTTATTAGGAAAGAGGTATGCAAACATGAAAAATAGATGAAAAGGAGGAGAAAGTAGAAAAAATTAAGGATAGATTTATCAAATGACATGATAATGAGTATATTAAAATATAGTAGATAATCATGTAATATATCTCACAAAGTACCATGAGTCGTCCCAATCTTATCCCAACACACTCTGTAGGATGTGCACTAATGAATATTGGTTCATTGATTAGTCTTGCAAGATAAATCATTAGTAAGATTAAAATTATAGGTGTATACACTACTATGCTTTTTTGTACTTTCATTTTTTTAATTAATGGATAAAACTGTGATTTTTCTCTTCAATATTCTTGGCCTAGCTTTCCATAAGATGTTCTAAATAAATAAGGGAATAAGTTATTGGGTTGAGAAACCATAAGAGAGTTAAAATTAAATATTCAACACATTATAATTAAACCCCACATAGTTATAATATAGTTGAAATTGATAAATTAAGTGATATCTTAAGTCTCCTTTTCCTAGGGAGAGATGCAATTATATGCACATTTGAATATCCTTTTGATAGTAAAAGATGCATTAAAATTTGAATGCAGTCATTATGAAAATAAATATATTTTTGGAGTGTGAATAGACACATTTTCCATCTGAAAATAGTATAAATGATTTTTTAACCCTTGGAATATTATGAGGAACTTTATGATTGAATACTTATAATATTTTTGTATATATATCCTTCTTGATTTATAATTAAGCACCTATTTATATGCAAGTTGATACAATGAGTGGGAAAGAAGCCAATAAAATAGGTCCACACAAGAAATATAAGATAGAGGAAGGGAAAAGGCTTAAAATCATATATGATAGGATCAAAAGTTTGATGATCTTTGCTTTGATAGAATTAGTGATTTCATTAATACCATCCTAATGAAGAAAATGACACAAAATATAAAAATAAGGATAAATAAGAGATATAGAGAGGAGAGGATCTCCAAAACCTTGAAATATGTAAAAGAGAGAAAATAGAATAAAAAAGATAGCACAAAGCTAAAAAGATGAGGAAGAGAGAGAAGAACATGATAAATGAACTAATAACTCACTAATTCAAGTTGATGAGCCATATGTACCAAAATTAGTTGGATATAATAAGATAAATTTATTACAAATGTTTTAAATCTTCTTTGGTTTATTATCATAAGAGTTAGAAATGGTGAATGCTAAATTGAGATGCATTTTTTTGAACTAAAGTAATCAATCACTTTTGATTGAGTTATTAGTAGGGATTAAATAATTTTTCTTAATATTTGGTAATTTAAGATCATGTGGGACAGGATTCACTTCTTTCCTATATCAAACATTGTTGTTAATAAAATTTCGGAAGAGGATACTAGAATCAAATACTCTCATGTGGAGAACCAAGGGAGGCTTAAGATAAAGATTTAATAAAATGGGAGATTGAGAACCATGATATTTGTGTATATGGTTATGGGCCCTATAATGAGAAGAATGTAAATGCATATAAGAGTATTTTGGTTGTTTTTATAAAATTCATGGAAATTAAGTGTTGTCTTTCCTGAGAAATTGTAATGATCTTGATATTCAATATATGAATAAATACCCTTAAGGTAGGGAAACACCATATAATACTCCTTTAGGAAGGAATAACTCCACAATTTCTCTTCGAGGGGACAACCTCCAATATCCTCTTACAATAGAAGACTCAATGCTTACTTGATATCTTTACCATGATAATCATCTCCTATATATATACATCTATCTAACCCATGGATGGGTAACCTCCTAATCTAATGTAGGCCGACTATTACCCAATGTAATACTTCCACAAGTTACTCTATTATCCTAATATATTGTACCCATATAACTAACTAAGGGGATGTGTGCCACATGTTGGCATCTCCATCAACCCATATATCATATCCCTAGGTACATAACATTACTTCCCTCCTTGACATGTTTCATCCCCGAAACATAGGAAGAAACCAAATAATGAGTGTGCTTCAAATCATTGCACACTTGTCTCCAATCTCGATCATCTAGCCATCCATATGTGATCTTGGCAGGTGATAGCTCTCCAAGCTTGTTTCCAAATTCCATTGTACTCCTTTGTTTGCATTTATGATCATAATTATACTTCTTTGGTGTCTAATCATAATTATTCCTCTTTTTATTCCATGTACCATATTCTGTTGTGCTTCTCTGATTCCAACCATGACCACAGTAGGCATTCTTCCATGCATAGTCATAATGATTTCCCCATTCATTCCATGTGCCATAGTATTTCTACTTTGGATTCCATGCATATCCATAATGATTGGAAATTTTATTTCCTGTATAGACAAAATGATTGTTATTATGACACTTCCTCACCTGGTTCCATGATTGTTTCCTCTAATGATGATGTGGGTGTTTATATACCTCCACCTTTTCCAATACTTTGACCTTATCCACCTTTGATTCTACCTCTTCCACCTTTACTTCTACCTCTTATACCTTTTCTTTCTTTGTCTCTTGAGTAGATGAAGTGCTCATTTGTAGTGTGTCTTTATCTATATCATTTGAATCTTTATCATGTTCTTCATCACCTGTTTCCATCTCATCCTCACAATCTACCTGGATTGTTATTGGTGCCTTTTTCACTATGATATCTTGTAAAGTGATCTTCTTTTTTCTATACCAAAACTTTATAAACTTTTTCTGAACATTAATATTCATTGTTCCCAAAGTCTCTAACCATGGATATCCAAGAACTATATCCACATCATCCATATCTAAAGCATAAAAATCTGAATGCAAAACATATTTTTCCATAATGAGCTTTAGATCTTCAAACATTGAAATATTATTACCATCTACTTGAACCTCTTTGATATTCTTTGCTTGAACATGTAGATGCTTGGCCACATTAATGTTAATGAAGTTATACTTGTTGTTAGGGTTTATGGACACAACCACCTTCTTTTGAATGCATCCATGAAATTGAAAAATTGACTCAGATTTTTTTGGAGCCAAATTATTTGAACCCTTATCATCCAATTATTCTTCTTCTTCTTTATCATCATTATTTTCTTCCTCTTCTACATCCTCTTTTTTTTTTATATCCCATCGATCTAGGAAGGTTTTCTCCATTGCTTCCCATGACAAATACTGTTGCGCAAAGCTCAATTCATTAGACCACCAATGTTTTGCAAGTCCAGACGAAGAAAAACATAATTCTATTTTCCATAATTTTTTTTTAGTATTATTCTCCTTAAAGTTGATCCACCATTATCTAGAATCAACATCATCTTCCCCTAAATATTTTTTCAACTCCATGATCCACAAAAAAAAAAAAAAAAAGGTTCATGAAACTCTAAAATGTCAAAACTGATCCATAAAATTGCAACAAATCACTCCAAACAACTCAAATTTTTTTGAATTTTTGACTGTGCTTCTCTTATATCTTCTTACATCTCCAGTAAA
Source organism: Torreya grandis (assembly GCA_037957365.1). Classification (NCBI taxonomy): domain Eukaryota; kingdom Viridiplantae; phylum Streptophyta; class Pinopsida; order Cupressales; family Taxaceae; genus Torreya; species Torreya grandis. Next base: position 686,361 of record JARHVA010006519.1, on the reverse strand, counting down.
AATTTTGAATAAAAATTCCCTATATTTTGAAATATATAGCAAAATTATTATAAACCCTAAAATAGAAATAACTCCCTCAAAACGAATAAAAAAACCTCAATTTTTCTACTATGACTTATTTGAAATAATATCCATATTTATTAAAAACTTTGTCAAAAAAATTGCAACCAATAAAAATTTATTGATGATTCAAAAAAATACTAAGGTTTCACTCCACAAATTGCCCAAATCGAAGCTCTGATACCACTTGTAATGATCTTGATATTCAATATATGCATAAATACCCTTAAGGTAGGGAAAGACCATATAATACTCTTTTAGGAAGGAATAAATCCACAATGTCTCTTCGAGGGGATAACCTCCAATATCCTCTTACAATAGAAGACTCAATGCTTACTTGATAACTTTACCATGATATTCATCTCCTATATATATACATCTATCTAACCCATGGATGGGTAACCTCCTAATCCAATGTAGGCCAACCATTACCCAATGTAATACTTCCACAAGTTACTCTATTATCCTAATATATTGTACCCATATAACTAACTAAGGGGATGTGTGCCACATGTCGGCATCTCCATCAACCCATATATCATATACCTAGGTACATAACAGAAATTTTATGGAATATCATAAGTCCTTGATTAACCATATAAAAGAGACATTAAATATCTATACTCCATCTAGAAATAATTTCATCACTTGAACATTATTTATCATGACACTAATTAAGAGAAAAGAGTCATGATCTTAGAAGAGAATGTCATTACTAATCATATATATATATATATATATATATATATATATATATATATATATGTATATGTATATGTATATGTATATGTATATGTATATGTATATGTATATGTATATGTATATGTATATGTATATATATATGTATATAAATGTATATGTATATGTATATATATATATATATGTATATGTATATGTATATGTATATACATATATATGTATATGTATATATGTGTATATATATGTATATGTATATGTATATATATATGTATACACACACACACATGTGTGTGTGTGTGTGTACATATGTATATATATATATATATATATATGTGTATATATATATATATATGTATATATATATATATATATATAAGTATATATATACATATATGTATATGTATATATATGTGTATGTGTGTGTGTGGGTGGGGGGGTTAAGGATGAGAGATGGTTTCTATTGTATTTAATTTAGTAGGTGTTGGAGCTTGAGGATCTTGATTAGGTTTATCATGTTGAACATTTGATGGAGAATATTTTATATCTTCAATTTTTTTGTATGAGAAACATTATATGGTAGGGTGATGTTCTCATGAATTACATTAGAATAATTTCTTAGGGAAAAGTGTGTTAGTTTAATGTAAGGACTATCATATATGGACTTGGCATAAATCCTAGGATCTATGAAGAAGCAATTTAAGACTATCACCCATGATTTCATGTGCATACTTGTGAAACATGAAAGTAATATAAACACATATAAGATTAATATAGAATTAATATCAACATATTTTAATCTCAAATGAATTAGAGGAAAAAATTCCATCCTCACATGAATAATACATCTCAAAACAAGTTGAAAAATTATCCTTTATCCATAACCTCCATATATATATATATATATATAAATATATATATATATATATATATATATATAAATATATATAAATATATATATATATAAGTAACGAGGTTTAGGATAATAAGTGATATATATATTTTAGGTAACATTCTCAAATTATAAAAGCCCTAATTGGATGATAACTAATAAATATATATTATTATTTATAATTAAAATATAAATAAGTTAAGGATAATTATTTGCACATAAATATGTGTTTATCAATAAATTATACTAATATAAGTGAATTTTAGACTATAAAAAAATGCATGTCCTAATATATAATAACACACCCCACTAAGATGTACTTTGTAAAAGGATAGGATGAATATATTAACATTATATTAAGTATATTTAAATAATGAATGTCATTAAACACAAACACCTCTTTCTTAAGATAGACTTAGAGAAATTGAGTGAGGAAGGAAATACCTAAGATATGGATGACAACAACTAGGCATTGTTAGGTACCCATGTAAAATAACAACAAAAAACATAGATAGATGAAATATTAGCTAGAGATGGTGTATAACTATACCAAAGCCTCACTATAAAAAATAAGTATAATAAAATACATCCCTTGATAATTTTTAATTTTGTGAGACATAATAAGATGGAGTGTCAGTCAAATATTAAATACAAATCAAATGGTGAACACACAAATTAGATGCATTGTAAGGGATCCAAAATAAAAAATGAGTGAAGGCCAAATATTAACACTACCTATGGTGATTACACATGCACTAAAATAGATTATCCAAGTATGTTATATATCTAGAAGTTACTACAATAATATTTTAGTGTCATGATAACCATGAAAGGAAACATCCCATAGTAATGGATTCCTAGTTGAAATAAACACAAAGTTTGATTGAATAATAGTCAAGGACATAAAATAAGATGACCATTGGATTTTATCCATGAAGGAGAAAATATTATAATATAGATAGCTAAACATGTTAAAAATTCAATACAAAATAATATTTCACTTCCCAAAAAACTTCAGTCTTATGTGCAATGTATCATAATCGGTCATAACTCAAGTCCCATTGACTATGTCAAAGAATACTAAATAGTATGAAGGTAATTACATATTTTATTCCATATTTCCATAATAAATGGGTTTAAAACCACTATAATCACTAAGTAAATAACAAATGATGCTTAATATTATGATCTCTATGAAATTATAGGATTTAATGACATTAATTTATAGTATGCCAACAATATCCATCTTATAAATAAATTAATGCTAGGGGCTATCCCAAATCTCAAATACCAAAAACTTGTTGATGTTATGAGACCAATGGTAAATAAAAAAATAAGGTATTACTATCAATGACATATAAAATAAACATGAGGGGATACACTTAAGAGCTACATAATGTATCTCATCATATCAAGGCACAATTCAAATATATCCACTACATAAAGTACCAAGTATGTTCCCACCATGTTTTCAAGAATAAAAAATGGTTGATCCATATTTGAATGTTTTCAATAATAAGATGTCATAAATATTTATCCAAAAAATTTCCCTAATGGGTACACTTTTATAGTTGAGGTATCACATAGTGATTAACAAATACTTATTAAGTACAGATATAAAATACATTATTAAAATCTACTCTATTTGACATAAAGTCATAAATATGACTATACCTTTAAATTATATTAAAAAATTATCATGATAAAATTATTATGTATGCGAAAGAAACATTAAAATTTACCTATTTTTGATATGCATTACATTATGTTTATATCATGAAAGAATTTTGTGAAGAATTGGAATCATCAAAGGATAATACATGTTGCTATAATGTGTTTTTTGCTTATGAGAATCCATAATATGAAAACTTATGTTATCCTTATAATTATGAAATGTGTTTAAGCATCACTTGTGTTACAGATTGTAATTATTAAATCTTGTTAAATTATTACTTAAATCATAAGGATACCTAAATTTGGAGGGATTATCTCCTTAGAAAACTATGATTTATACCCCTACAAGGAGGAATTTTAAGATAAAATAAAACCTATGTTTCCACATCTTGAGGAAACCCATGTTATATTGATTAGTATTAATATAGGTCCTCTTTCATGTCCTAAAATCAATAACTTAGCTATTGATTGTAATATACATACTAGGTTCTAATCTTATGAAGTTAATATATTATGAAATTGGTTAAATATCTAATTGGATCAGTTGTAATGCTAAACCATGTGGAAATATTTATCAACTAGTATAATAGTAAAATGATTAATTTCTATTCAATTTATTTTTTATAAGCTGCAAACATTGATACCCTTATATCCCTTGAGGAGGATGTGTTTGAATGTGTTAATCTTACAACTTGTGAGTTATTCTTAAAGTGTGATGTAATTGTGAGTCCTAACCATATGTTGAATGTGAGTTAATAATTTATTCCTTCCATCAAACATTTTTGAAAGATCATTATATATAAATGTGATGGGTAATCTAAAAACAAGAAATATATCTTGTATTCTTATGGAGATGATGTTAAGTCATATTCTATTTATAATAAGTAAATTAATCATGACTTGTATTTAAAAATAGATTATTAATATAGTTTTGGGATCATTTTCACCAAGCCAAATATTATATTCATTGATAAAATTCTTATCTATAAGGTTGTTTTTAATGTATCCCTCAACCAATCGATAAGAGATTTAGTATTATTATATAGAAATAAATAAAAAATAAAAATAAAATTTTTGGTATCTATTTTGGAGTGTGTTACACTTGGTATCAGAGAATGGTGGTAACTCCAAGACCTATGGTTAAAATATCCTTATTAGTTCATCCCATTACATGGTGAGTCTAAAATTATATTTTATGTATAGTCCCTTTACGAATAAGTTCATACATAAGACATATATTCAACTAAGACACTTTATGTGGAAGATTGATTTTATGAATAACATGTTAATCCATGCTTATGCATTTTTTTGTGCCTTATTTATGGTTTGGTTAATAAAAAGTTATGTAAATAGACAATGCTCTCTCAAAATGTATAGTAGTAAGAGTTATTGACACATAGGGATTGATATATTATGTAATGGGCTGATTTTATATATAATTTTGTTGGATTATTTTGTTGAAAATACTTTTAATGATGTACATTGAGAAAATTCTTATCCCTATTGTCTATAGAATTGATGGCATTAAGATGCATATCCATTATTTTAATTTATGAACATTTTGGTTATGATCATTTATATAACTCATTATAAGTAGCTTACTAAAATCATGATAAAAATGAAAATCATATTTCCATTGGTTCATTAAAATATAATTTTATTGTTTCTCTCATACATTATGATATTTTAGTATTGATATATAATGATGAATGGACTTGAAAATATGGAAAATGATTTATTTTAGCCTGTGTTTGTACTTCTATACCTTTATGAATTTGATCATTAATATCAATTATATTGATATGTTATCTAACAAATTTTGGATTAGACATGAATATTACAAGTTGGATATGTGTGATCCATGTAGGACTATCATATTAGTTACATTATTAGAAACACATGAAGTATTTTTTGCTACTCTAATGACATGTATGGATGCTGACATTAAGAACAACCCTATGATGCTAAGAGAAACCTTTGGCCTTGGAAATCTACTTGTTGGTTCCCATAGAAGTCGAATGGAGTGGATAGGATTATGGATGCCCCACTGACTCTACTTATGAAATATTCTATATAATCAATATGTGCATTATAATGAGCTTGTGAAGGAGAAGATTTTGACCTAGTGGGCTACTTTCTAGCTTCTATTCATTTATATAATATTAGATGGAATCAATAAGTAAATTAAGGCATAAGAGGCTGATTTTTTATTTTATTATTATCATCATTATGATACATGCACATTGATATATGTATATATGGATCAAAATAGGAACTTAGGGCCATGAAAGGCTACATCCTAGTTTTTTTTTTATAGTTATTATACATATTATAGACTTGTGAATTTATATTACAATGGTAACTAGATGCATCTATCTTTAATCATGCAACCATGATATGGGTCATGGGTTGGTAAGACTTTATTTGGATCAATTGGTTTTATTATTGAAATTATACATATCATAAAAAATTTAACATTTACCATGAAATTTAGGTAAGTTGAGTTAAAATGGGAAAATGATCAGGGATATTAATGCAATATTACTTGAAAGTTTTGATTATTTAATTATTATTTGGTGACTCATACATAGATATTTAAATTATAATATATAAATAACAAATTATATGTAAAATATTTGACCAATAAGAAGTAGGATAATGGTATGAACATGCATTTTTTGTGTATGGGCACAATTATAATTTTATACAGTTTTTCCTTCTAAGATGGGATTCTTAGAAATCCCATTACCTTTCCTTAAGATGATTTATATTTATTAATTTTGGATCATGAATTTTTATTTTTTATTATATTTAACCTTATAATGGTGTGTCATGATGACTTGAAACCCTAATAACTTCTAGGTATGCTAGTTGTGGTTAAAAATGAATATACCACCTTGCTAGATTTTCTTGTTTAGATCATGATGCTTGAGTTGTTCTCTCACTTTTATGATTATTTTGAGGTATTATTATTATATTATAATAGGACTTACATCAGACTATAAGTTTCCTTGGAACATGCCACCTTGAGTATAGGTTTTGGAAACAACTTCTTGTGGGCTTATATGCTAATGACCTTGATTACAAAGTGTAACTTAATAAATAGGTGTGATTATTATGATAATTTCTATATCAAAGGTTTCATTTTATAATTAAATAAATAAATATTCTCTCTTTCATATCATAAATTGAGTGCATCATGATGAATATCCTTAATTAGATTAGATACATTTAACCATGTTTATTGTGAAAATCAAGTGAAACTAGCAAGCCACATGGGAAATTTTTCTTTCTGAAGGACTAATTTAAACCTAATTTAGAGAATTAGGATCTAGGATATAATTTAAATGATAGAAAGTCACATTTTACTCTAATTTGTAGTAAACAAATGTGTAAATTTGATCTTATGGAATCGTTTGACCATTATTGTTTGCATCAAGGACCATGATTTTATAAGGGAAGGGTGATGTAATGCCTTCATATTTTATAATAACCTTATAAGAGGTTGTGACATAATCCTTGAATTTATTTGGTGCATGTGGTGTGAACTCAAAGTAGCTTTGAACCATATTTCAATTTCACTGTGTTAGTTTCATCACTTGTCTTCTTTTAGTTGATTGGGAGTTGGTGTGATTACCAAAATACCTTTCAATATTGTTAAATATCTTAAGGCACAATAAATTTATTTATCAATAAATAATAAGTGCATGAAAATTTGTACTCAAAAGTGATAAAAAATAGAATTCTTGAATATTCAATAAATGCTTAAAAGAGATTGATTATTAGGAAAATATAATTGTTTTACTAATGACACTTTTTTCAACCTCCAATGGTTAAGACCAAGAAGGTTGGATTTACAAACAAATGAATTATTATTATAAAGGATTGTTAAAATTTTTTTTCTCAAAAATAAAAATATGGATTCCATGAAAATGTTTTTTTTTTCTCATTATAAGTGGACTTATAGGTCTTCAAATGAGGGATAAGTGTCATTTTGAGTTGTCTAGTAGTGTTTTATGCCACCCTTACTTCTATGTCACCTTGTGAGAAAATAATGGAAATAAAATGAATGTGGTTATTATTGATCCCTCTTCTGATTACATTGGAAATATATAATAAGTTATTAATTAATGTGGTAATTAATGTATCAACTTCAACTATGTAGTGGTAATTTGCAACTAATGTTGGAATGGAAAGTTGTTGAGATTAAACAAATGACAATGTGACTTCACAAATTAAAGTGGTAATATGGAAAATGTTTGGCACTAAAATTATAATATAGTGTTATATAATAATATAAAGGGTTAGTGAAGAAATGAAACACTGTGTTAATATTGAAATAAAAATAAAGAAACATTTAATTGTCTTTACTTCTATTGTTAAGATTTTATTGAAAGCACACTAAGACAATTAAATGGTTTAACAAGATTCATTAATGCTACAACTAGTTTGATGGGGGGTGGGATGCTTATTTTTCCATAGGTTGACTATTGTATTGACAACTAATCAGACAAGTGTCAGCATAGAAATTATGTGGCTCAATATACTTAGATGATTTTATTTTTTTAAGTTACATAGGCACCTCAAAGAAGGAAATGCATATATAAAATTAATTGGTTTAGGGCCCATTGAGTGCTATTTCAGGTTTACTTAGTTGTAAATCCTTTATGGCTCTAGCTCCCCACTTTAAATATTGAAATATTACAAGGCCAAATAAACTAGAATAGACTATCAGTTGGGTTAGGTCTGATATAGGTGGTTGTCAGTTGAAAGTGTTGTTAAGTATTGTTAATTATTCATAGAGGTCATAGATATTTGGGACTCAAATCCCAAAAACCACAAATTAATTATGTATTATATCTCATATGAACTTTGAATTTTATAATATTTTCCCATAAAAATAGGGTTTTATTCTCTTCAATAAATTAAATACTTTATAAATGAGCTTTTGGATATATTTGAATAGTACTAGTTGTATTATTTTTTTGTACTAAAGTGAATTAAATTATTTGATTTGAAATTTATGGTCTAGCCATTGGGTCTACCATAAAAGTTAATTTTTTTAGTTTTTCATTAAATATAAAGCTTGGTTTTTTGGGAATATAACCCATGTGGGAAGCTCAAAAAATAGTAATAAGAAAGAGAAAAAAAAACTATATTGTGAGGCTATTGCATATTTCTAAAGCCAATAAATAAGGAATAATATATGCAAAATAACCAATTGTTGAACGTGAGAACATGGGAGGTAGATTTGAATTAAAAATCATAATTAAATATTACTATATTGATTCAAAAATCTATTACATAACCTGATTAAAAGGGTTGATCTACTATATATAAAAATATTATAATGACACTCCTACAAAAAACTTATGTTGATGTCCTCACTATTGTATTCTTACTGTAGGCTATTGTTTCTATTCATTCACTATAACATAATGCTATTATGTTTTTTCTCCTCCTATATTTTATGTTGACATTCTCACACTATTGTCATCCAAAACATTATTGCTTCTATGTTCCTATTTTTTGTATTCTATACCTCTCACAAGTTGCTGATGTAATGTATCATCTCTATTAGACTCTATATTGGTATTCTTATACTTATAACTAGCTCACCACCTACCCAATTTTTTCCCTCTCATTCCAAATTACTTCATAAGACTCAAAATTCAAATATGACTTATATTAAATTTATTTGGTGAATTCAAATGGTTTTTGGAGTTTTCCAAAGGTAGGACAATGGTAGGTGGGAAGAAGGTAAAAGTAAAATATTTTAACACTCCCACTTAATCTTGACCTTATTTCCATGTTATGTATAATGGTTTTCAGCCTATAAATCATCTTTAAAATTTACTATGAATTTCATATGCTTTTATAGATATTATGATCATCTTCAAATCCATATTATGCATCTTTAGAACCAACATGTGCATCTCTGAAGCCAATATATGAATATATGTATCTATTATTGTTTCATATATGACCCTTAATATATATCTTAACCACACAAAACTATATTTTTTAAATTATTAGTAAATATGTCAGTGAGTTGCTATGAAAATTTGTAAAATTTGAGTTTTATCTCATCTTTTTTAGCTAGTTATCTAATAAAATGATACTTGATTGAAATATTCTTGATTATTCCATGAAAAAAAATATTATTTTACAATGAAATTAAATACATGTTGTCACAAAATATTTTTTGATGCTCTTTGATACTCTTCATGCAAATATGATAGGATTTTATTGATCCACATGGCTTGGGATGCTATTGAATTCACTACTATATGCTTAGATTCAGTCATGGAAAGTGAGACAATGGGTATTTATTTTAAGCACATGAAATATATTCTAACCCAATATTTGACACATATCCTAACTTTCTATCATCAATACTACCAACCTAATCACTGTATGTGTAGCCAACTAACTGAAAGTCATTTATTATTTCATACAAAACTCCATATCCTCTTGTTCTATTAACATACATCAATATTCTTTTACCCTATTGCCAATATATCTCTTTCAGTGTCTCCATGAATCTAGAGATGAGGTTGAATGCATACATGACATCTAATTTAGTTATAATCAAATACATTATACACCATACTAAACTTTTTTACCATACATGATCTACATTTTTTTTGAAATCTTCCTTGTGTAACTTTAAAATTGTTTCAACTAGTTTAAATACTAGTTTTTTTTATCTAGTAACCAGAATCTATTTTGCATATTTGGATTGGGATATAAAGATGTCACTATCCATTTGATTAACTTATATGTGAAGAAAATATTTCAACAAACCTAAATCAATCATCTCAAAATTCTTCTTCAAGACTGATTTTAACTCTTATATGGACTTACTTGCATTTCCAGTGAATATCAGAGCATCCACACATAAAATAACAATAAAAAAAACCTTATTTACTTACCTTGTTGTAGAGAGTGGGCTTACTACATCTTTTTCTAAAGTCATTTATCAACATGTAAGAATTTATTAGACTATACCAAACCATTGGTGCTTGATAAAGACTGTATAATGATTTGTTTAGCCTATATACCTTTTTATGATGCCAAATAATCTCATAACCAAGTGGTTATCCCACATAAACCTCTTCTTCTAACACACCATTTAAAATTTTTAACTTGACATCCATTTGATGCACCTTCCATTTGAGTTGACAGCTACTACAATGATTGTTCTCATTGTTTTCAAACTTAATACTAGGTAAAATGTCTCATCGTAATCATGTCTAGGTCATTTATTATAGCCTTTGAAAACTGTCATTGCTTTATGTCTCTCTATCTTTCCTTCTGGAGTGGTTTTAGTTTTGTAAACCCACTTGGAACCTATGAACTATTTTCCTAATAAAAGGTATACTAGATCCCATGTCAGATTTTTTTATATTACATGAATTTATTCATCCATTGATTCACACCAATTATTGTATTTAATTGTAATTTAAAAATAGTTAGGATCATCTTATAAAATAAGTCATAATTCATAGTTTCATTCTCATTTTTTTCATACCTTGAATGATATTACATGTCTTGCAAAATCCTTATTATATCTAAGTGATGAATTGAGTTGGAAGATGATTATTTTGTCTCATGAGATACTTCTTGATCTCCTTATTTATTTTTATCACTAGATGAATCATCCTTTTTTTAAATAGGGATCTAACTCAGTGTATGAGTGGATGTATCACTTGTTGGTTTAGTTTCAATAAAGGTTACATTAGACCTTGTTTTCACTTATTGTTGCTCTTATCTATCAACCCATCCTTCATCCTTAGTTAATTTAATATCCTATATGATTATTATCTGCTTGTTGAATGAATTATAGAGATTTCAATCTTTTGATTTCTCACTATATCCATGAAAATGGATGTCTCACCTTTGTCATCCCACTTTGATTTTATATGCTTAGGCACATGTAAATATGCTATAGATATAAACATTCTAAGGTGTTCAAAACATAGTTTATGGACACTCCATTATTATTGAGGGATCATATCCATAACACTATTTTTAGGACATGTATTAGTAAAGATACTATTGTTGTTTTATCCTCAACCCAAAACACATTGGACAATATTTTTACCTTTAACATGCTTCTTTCCATCTCTTGGATGGTTTGATTATTCCTCTCTGGTACACCATTTTGTTGTGGTGTATACCTCATTGTAAATTAATTCTTGATGTCATTATCCTTAAAAAAATCATAAAATTATTTGCTATGTATTATCCCCCTCTGTTAGTTCTCAAAATATTTATGTAATGGCCATTATAATTCTCAATGATGGCCTTGAATTGATTGAAGGTTTTAAATACCTCTGATTTGTTATTCAAAAAATACACCCATATATTTATACTAAATTCATATATGAATGTAATGAAATACAAATTATTATATAAGGAAGGAGACTTCATAGGACCACATGCATCTAAATTTATTAGCTCAAGTGGAGCTCTTAATCTCCAAGACTTACCCATGAGAAAGGCCCTCCTATGTTTATTCCCTAATATACAACCTTCACACACATTGTTTGGCTATTTTGTAAGGGCAATTTCTCTTACCATTTGATTATTATGAATAATTTTCAACCCACCAAAAATCAAAATACCATACCTTAGATTCCAAATGGTAGACTCATACACTACCACTTTTTTTAATGTTATTGCTAACTCACTTTGCATCTTAAATGGAAAGATTATATTGGTTGTCATTTTGACTACTAAAATATTCCTATTGAAATCACTTATATCATAAATGATTCACTTTGAATATTAAAATATCACCCTATATATTTTTTGTAAAATTTTCCCAATGCTAATTAGATTGTTCTTCAACCCTAAAACATAGTAAACAACATGAATTTATCTCATGTCACCTTGATTGGTGTGGATAAAGATGTTGCCTTGCCCATGATAGGTACCTTATCATTTCTTTTACCATATTCACTTATAATTAGATTGAATAATATTTGTTATTTAACATCTCTTTGTTCCCATTCATGTGGTTGTTATATCCACTATTAATATACTAGGTTTCTCTACTAATTTGCTCTACTATATTATGTTAAGAATGCATTTCCACATTTCTCATTCATATCAGTTTCAACCTCTTGTGTCTTGGAGAAGTTTATGTTTTGATTATTAAAATAACACACTTTCTTTATACACTCAATATAATAGTGTCCATAATTCTTTCAATCATATCATTATACATTTTCCTTGTCATACCTTTGTGTTGAGCCACCTCTTGAAATGTTTTTGCTCCTTCCTCTTCTTCTTCCATATGATTCTTGATGATTGTGTCTTCCACCTTATTAGAATCTAAAATCTATTAATATAACTCTATTTTTTTATCCTATCCCCCTACCTCTCACATTCACATTTGTATTGAAGGCTTGTTCATGGTAAGATGTGTCTCACCTATTCAACCTTTGTTCATTGATTTACAAGGAACCCATCAATTTATCAATTATCATTTTTATCAACTATTTGGACTCATCAATTACAAAATTATAGGATAAAATATGATTATAAGGCTCCTAAACACCTTATCTATGATTCTATGATATTTAAGAGTGTCTCTGTTTATCTTAATTTGATTGACAATAGTCATTGTCCTTGTGAATAAGTCATTTACTAACTCATTTTTTCTCATCTACAAGGTCTCAAAGTCCCTTCTAAAAACCTAAAAATTTTCTAGCTTCACCTTATCACTACATTTATAGGATTTTATCAAAATGTTCCAAGCTTGATTGGAGTGGGTAGTTACTGCTACCCTTGAAATGACTAAATTATTCAATACCATCTAAATGTAGCTTAGAACTTTGGCATCCTTCTTTTTATTATATTTAAACAAATTTATTTGTGATTGAATGAGGTCATTAAAATTTACTAGGTTTGAAAATTCTATATAAACACCTTCTATAAGATCCCATAACTCTTGTGAATAAAAAAATTTCTTTATCTTGATGCAACATACATTATATTTATTTTCTTTAAAAATTAGAAGATGCTACCATGAACCACTGATATTGGTTTTCATATTCAATATTCCCTAAGGACTTTAGATTTGATACCAATTATTAGGAATATAAATTAATTGGGAATATAAAAAATAGTAAGAAGAAAGAAAAAAAAAACACACTATATTGTGAGGCTCCATATTTATGGAGCCATAAAATAAATTAGAATAGATGAAAAATAACTAGTTGTTAAGATCAAGAATATGAGAGGTAGAGTTGAACTAAAACTCATATAATTATATATACATATATCTATTCAAAAATATGTTACATCAAATGATTAATAATATTGATCTAATATATCTACAATTGTTATAATCACACTTTTACTAAAAAACTTCAAAAACATCTATTTTTGTCCTCATTGTTTTTTCTTACTATAGGTTATTTTGATACTCATTCATGATAACATATTATTTTTCTATCACTTATTATTTTCCTTTTATATTACCTAATAAACATCTTATACTATTTTCATCCAAAACATTCTTGTTTCTCTATTTCTATTTTTTGCCTTCTGTGTCTCTCATAGACTGCTTCTATAATGTATATTCTCTTTTACATCCTTTATATATGTATTCTTGTACTTATGAATAGTTAAACACCTACCTAAGGATTTAACTCTCATTATAAACATCTTGTTAGGATTAAAAATTCAAATCTACCCCATATTAAATTTGTTTGGTGAATTCAAATGGCTATTGGAGTTTTTTGGAGCCAAGGTAGTGGTAGATGGGAAGAAGATAAGAGTATAATATTTTGATATGGTCATGGTAATATTACCTCTAATATGGTTGTGGGTCTATCAACTTTTTTAAACTCATCATCATTGCCTATGAAATTCATTTCCTTAAGTCATTTATGGTATTCACATGGCTATATTATGAAAGAATGGTAAAATAATGGATTTGAGATTACATCAAGAAGAAAAAAAATTAAACATAGTTTAGTCATTTGTTATTTTATTAAATAATGACCATGCATATAGATATCAATTGTATAAAAATATTGTTATGAACCCTATAAATGAAAATGAAAGTGTACTCAATTTTATAGGCACGCAAAATATTATTCATTAGGAACGTGACATTGTTTTTTCATAGAAGGTTCATGTCAAATAAAAATTGGATAGTTATAGATTGAAAATATCATATTTTACATCAATCTCTAATGTTTTCAAGTGATAAAACCAAGCCTATTAGGAAAATACACACCTTAGTGGTAGTCATATATAAGTATTATTATGATTAACTATAGTATAATTATGGTTGTGAGATAGGTTGAGGTTGTATAATCCTGGGACTAATCCAAAGAGGAGGAAATTAATATCTACATACCATACTTAATGCATGATTTTTGTTTATTAAAATTTCAAGTATTTTGGATATCAAATTTTATATAAGGCCCTTATATTGTCAAATGATTCAATAGTTTGAGGATTGTCAAATGTTAATTCCAAATTATCCATATAAAATTTACTTTACATGCCATTATTTTACAATATTATTGGGAGGCTACATTTTTATATGTATTTATTTCTATTCAATGATTTATATAATTTTAAAGTTTTAATATTTATGCCATTTGGTAATAGAATACAAGTAAATAAGTCAAAGAAATTACTTTATTATAGATCAATGTGATGAATTGTCTTTTAAGGACACAATTATTTTAATGTTGTGACACACACTCTTCTTAAGATACTATCATACTTTATCATGACATCTCAAAGATACTCTTCAAAGTTTAATTTTTTTTATACTAATGTATGAATGTAATGATTTTTATACTTAAGAATATTTTGAACTTGTTTTGGTTTTCAAAATCCCCGTTAAAATTATATTCTTGTATTTATATAATAAAATCAATTCTTTCTAGTGATTAATTGCTCTAGGACTAGGTGATAGATAGAAATAGAATTTATTTTTTCTAGAGTGGTTATAATAGCTAGGGTAATGCATTTCATTGAAATGTTTAAGAGGTTGAGCCCAATCGAGCCATTTTATTTAGAATAAAAATATACACCATCTATGAATGCTTATATTTTCACTTGAGGATTTCAATAATATTAATTGAACTTTCCATTTTTATTAGTAAGAATTTTGTCTAGAATAATGAGAAAATGAGGTAATGGGGGACCATTTTTATATATTATTTAAAATATTATTAAGGACCTAATTTCACTCCTCAATATGAACATTATTTAGGGGTTTCATTACATGTTGAATTTAATTATTATTTTGTCCCTTTATCTTATTGAATGACCTCTTCTAGTGTCATTAAGGTCAAGTTAAAAATGTTTATACCCTAACTTAACTTCGTAATAAATCTAGTTCTTAAGATTATGGATGAGTTATTTTTTTATTTATACAAATTCTTGTATTATGTTGAAAATATGAGGACACTCTATTTGGAAGTGGTATATGGTAGTATACCCTTATCTATTTATTAGTTATAATGGCTAAGTTATGTTCCTAATAAATATGATCTTGTTCTAGTAACTTATAACTGAATTCTTATTTTATAAACTAAGAGTAAGTGAACTTTTGTTGGTCATTCAAGTTGATTATGGATGTTATATTAATAAATTATTACTCATAGGTAGATTTTTATATATACATTGCCAATAATATGCTGATGTAACTTACATGTTTACTATATTATATGATGGTGTTGATTTGAATTATACATATACATATGCATATGCATATGCATATACATATACATATACATATACATATACATATACATATACATATACATATACATATACATATATATACATATACATATGCACATACATATGCATATGTATATGTATATATACATATATGTCAAAACAACATTTATGAAATGTTTCCTCTTTTCTCTCTTGATGAAAAATGAATATTGTCCCTAACTTATTGATTGTATCTTCCTTTGGGAATACATTTTTTATGAAGATACCTTTTTCATTGCCTTCTCTAACCCCACTTTGATACCTATAAACATAAATTATTGTATTAAACCTTTTCAATCTCTCTCTTAAGTAATCCTTTACTAATCTTGCCTTATCTCTTTTATAACCTATTTAATAAACTTCTTGGAATTAAATCCTACATTGGACCCTCTATACACTTCACTCTCCATCATACATCTCATTCTATTCATCTTCTCACTCTCTTTCATGCAATCTCATACACTAGCCTTCATTACGCTATGGACTTCTTTGACCAAGTCACTTATATTCTTGATCTAGGTCTTATATACTCAATATTGATCTTGTATATTATATATTAGATTAATAAAACTTGTTTCAACTCCCTTCATCCCCTCTTTCAACCTTAACTGAATTTTTGACTTCTCAAACCTTCAACCATTCTTCTTTCTTAATAGCCTTTTTTAGGATTTTTTGACTTGTATGGACTAGTAATGTTTATTATTGAGAAAATATAACATTTTTATGACACCCTATATCCCCTTCTATCTCTCCATGAAGTTTAATTTACCAACTCCCCTCCTAGGTACATTTTCTAACACTTGCACAGACCTAATTAGGTTTATTTACTCCACTACAACACATAGTCTCATTTTTCCATATGTACAGATATATTTCAGGTATTTAACCTTAAAATTATATTTATTTATATAAAAAACCTTATAAATAACAAGTTTTATCCATTTTTAATATTGCAAACTCATTTTATTCAACTTTTTAGGTTTTAACCCTAAACTAGGGTTTTTGTGTTCTGTGCAGACCTGGGAAGGTCTTAAATGGTTTTAAATGATCATGTGACATTTAAAAAATGCCTCAATACCTATATAAGGTATATTTAAATTAAATTAAAATTTACCAAGAATTAACTCTACTTGATTATCTTCTAATCTCATTCAAATCATGAATTTTATAGGGTTGTGCAACATAGTCTGCCTTAAACATCTTAATATAAGGTTTTGAAGTTCATACTTACTTACCTATTGATTTGTAAGAATATTTAAAGGATGTTTTACACCATGATTTCATTATAAATTATATTTAATATATGGAATCCTCAATCTTCACACATTTACATAGATGCCTTTGACTATTTCTTGTAGACAAAGCCTTCATAACTATTACTGTCAACCCATGTTCCTATTGTGATAAAAAATAGATAGTATATGCATAAAATACTCCTTAATATACTATTATAATACTAAATATCACATGTATATGCATACATTTCACTTTATAAGGTTATATATTCATTAGTCTATTAGTTTTAATGAATTTACACTAGATTTTAAACTCAGTCCTGCAACATCCATCTTTGCATTTATATCCCAAAATAATAGTTCTAAAAATATCAAATTCTTAAATACATAAAGTTTTAGTCAAAAAAAATATCAATACAAGGGTACATAGGTATATAAATTACAAAAATGTTAATTGCATTGCTTCTACTTTTTACATTGTCTACTCTATCACCTTCTATATAATGCAGAGTTTTTCATTGTTTTCATTCCATTGTCACTCTCCTCCATACCTGTGACTATTTCAAATTTTAACTAACTCTCATAAATTTTATTTTACTCACTTATATTAATATACCATCTACTTTAACCCAAAAACTTGTTTCCTTCCCCTTACACACATGAGCAACTACCTTTTGGATAACTAACTTTAATGGTAACTACCTTGACATAATGAATACATTCATAACTCTTGGTTTATTACACCTTTTTTATGAAATTTACCTAAGACACCTTCCTTAACCCCACCTAGACTCATACATGACCTTACACCAACATCTTATTTCTTACTACATCTCAAAACTCCTTCTAATGCTAAGAACAAGAATCAAATTTTTAAAATGGTATTTTGGTGGGAAACTCTCCCAAGAGAAAGAACACCCAAATAAGACACCTAATGACTTATATCACCTTATTATGGTCCCTATATGACTTATAACACCAAAATGGACTAAAATGATAACAAAACACATTGTCTACATTGATTTGATTGATGATCCTACATCATACTTTTAGGAAAGAAAGAAGTTGGACTCAAATAAACCACTATGTTTTTATTTATTGTCTTCTAGTTCATGTTTCTTGGATCATCCTATTCTACTAATATTCCTCCATGATTCATCTTCTCCTCATCTTTTCTCTCTTAATTACCTCTATCAAAGATTATTTTGCCTTCTTGCTTGTAATGCTTGATTATAACAACTAGCACTTGATGTGCACTCACACTTTGATATTTTAATCTATCATATGGGATATGTATTCCAAAAAACACTAATAATAAAACTACACTTATGTCTTCCTTTTATAATATATTCATGATTTCAATAAAAACAATGACAATTTTTTGCATACCTGCTTCAATCTACTGTACTATTGCCATCAATGTTTTCTCTTCATGTCCTTTGTCTTCCTTCATATGGAAATAAACTATTGTAACCTATACCTTATCCTAATTATCCACATTTTCACCATGTAAGGATATTTATAGGGCTTCCATTTCTAACTCTAATTATTTATCACTCTCATATGCAAACATGTAATTAGATGTCATACCTTTGTCCATCAACTGTACTTAATTTTCTAATCCTTAAATGAGGCCTTCAAATTGATCTACTTCTTTGTCCTTCCCATCACCTAACTAGAAAAAACTATCTTCTTGGTCTTCATTCAAACTAATCTTATCCTCATCAAGGTACTATTTAACTTCATCACTATGTTGCTTACTTTGTTGAACACTCTCCCAAATCCTTTGCATCTCTTTCTTGAGTTGATTATAAAGCAACCTTTTCTTCTTTCTTTCTTTTTTCATTATTTTCATCTTTATTCTCTTCATTTTTATCCTTATTAGCCACTTTAATATCTTATTCTTCATGACCCATCCATATTGTGGGTTCTCACTTTACTTCATGTGCTCTATGATGATCACTAACTCATCTAATTACTACCTTACTTATATCATCTCTTTCTCCATCTCTCTTTGTGGTATTTCTTCTCACTCATTCCCTATTTTCTCTTACATTTATCTATCTTCATCTCATTTATCTCTCAATCCCTTGATATTACCTAAACTTATTATCTTTGACAAGCCTCATCCACTTGCCACTCATGACCTCTCACTTGGGTCTATCTCACTCTATGATCTCACCTGGGTCTATATTTTTCTTATCATTTTAATAGGACTCCTTTATCTCTCTTTAATCTCACTCTTGATATTTACAAGATCTCTCTCACACTATCAATCCTCACTAGTTTGATGGTTGCTTACCATAATCTACTATTCATTCACACCTCAACACTATTGCATGATCATATCAAAACTTGAAATGAAAACTAAATAAAGAATGAAACTTGTTTGATAGATGAATTTATTGACCTTATTTTTGAATAATTTTTGCTTCACCAATGCTAAATTATTTAGATACCATTTTCATTCCCTTCTCTAACCCCACTATGATACCTATGAACACAAATTTTTGTATTGAACCTTTTCAATCTCTCTCTTAAGTAATCCATTTTTAAGCTTGTCTTCTCTCCTTTATAACTTGTTTACTAAAATTATTGGAATTCAATCCTACCTTGGACCTTCCATACACTTCACTCTACATCATACATCTCATTCTATTCATCTTCTCACTCCCTTTCATGCAATCTCATACAATAGCCTTCACTAGGCTATGGAGTTATTTGACCAAATCACTTAGATTCTTGATCTTAGATATTCTCTCTCAGATTAAAAAACTTGTTTCAACTCCCTTCATCACCTCTTTCAGCCTTAATTATCTTCTTGACTTCTCAAACCTTCAACCACTTTTATCTCTTAAAAGCCTTTTTAAGTATTTTTTGACTTTCACATACTAGTAATATTGATTCATAAGAAACTATCACCTTTTTATGACACCATCTATCCCCTTCTATCTCTCCATGAATTTTAATTTACCAACTCCCCTCCTAGGTACCTTTTCTAACACTTACACAAACCTAATTAGGTCTCTTTACTCCACTATAGCACACAATCTCATTTTTCTATATGTACAGATATATTTTAGGTATATAACCTTAAAAATATGTATCTTCATGATAAAATCCTTATATATACTAATTTTTTTCATTTTCACCAATGCAAACTCATTCTACTCAACTTTTTAGGTTTTAACCCTAAATTAGGGTTTCTATGTTTTGTGCAAAATTGAGAGAGATCTAAATGGTTTTAAAGGAACTTGTGACACTTAAAAAATGTCTCAAGACCTAGATAAGGTATTTTAAACTTAAATTCAACTTTTCCAAGTGTTAACTCTTCTTGATTATCTTCTAATCTCATTCAAATCATGAATTCCATAGGGTTGTGCAACATAGTTTGCCTAAAACATCTTAATATAGGGTTTTGAGGTTCATACCTACTTACATGTTAATTTTTAACACTATTTCAAGGATATATTACACCATGATGTTTTTATATATTTTATTCAAACTAAGAAATCCTCAATCTTCACACATTTACATAGATGCCTTTGATTATCTCTTGCAGATAGAGCCTTCACAACTATCACCCTCAACCCCTAATCCTATTATGTTCAAAAACATATATTATATGCGTAAATGAATCTTGAATATGATTTTTATACTCTTAAATATCACATGGATATGCATACACTTCACTTTATAATGTTCTTTATTCATTAGTCTACCAATTTTAATGAATTTACATAGGATTATAAACTTAGTTTTGCAACATCCATCTTCGAATTTATATTATAGAATATTGGTTTTAGAAATATAAAAGGCTTTAATACATAAATTTTTAATCAAAAAATAATATCAAGACAAGGATACAAATTTATATAAATTCCAAACATGTTAATTCCATTGATTCTTCTTTTTACATTGTCTACTCTATCACCTTTTACAGAATGTAGAGTTCATTATTTTCATTCCATTATCACTCTCTTCCATAATTATGCCTATTTTAACTTATAAATAAATCTTATAACTTATAGTTGACTCATTTATATGAATCTAACATCTAATTTAACCCAAAAACTCGTTTCATTCTCCTTACACATGTGAGCAACTACCTTTTGGATAACTAACTCTCATGGTAACTACCTTGGCATAATGATTACATTAATAACTCTTGGTTTATGCCACATTATTTATTAAATGTAAATTAGACAAATTTATAAACCCCACCAGACTCATACATGAATTTATACCAACATTTTATTTCCTACTACATCTTAGAACTCCTTGTAATAATAAGAACAAGATTCAAATTTTCAAAATGGTGTTTTGGTGAACAACTCTTCCAAGCCAAAAAAACCCAAATAAGACACATAATGACTTATATAACCTTCATAGGGTTCCTATAGGAGTTATAACACAAAACTAAACTAGAATGATAACAAAACACATTGTCTACATTGAGTTTCTTGATGCTCCTACATCAGTTTTCCATTTTATAACTGTACATAGTAAAATTCATGTTCCATATTTTTATTTTGATGATTAATCTTGATTGATCATGATTAATCTAGGTTTATTATATATCTCCTTATAATGTGTTTAATAAATATAAACATTTCACTTTCTTTATTTTTGATATATGTTGCATTGTGTTTGCATAATGGAATAATTTTGTGAAGAGTTAGGATCATCAAAGAATAATATATGTTGTTATAATTTATTTTGTTTATTATGAGAATCCATAACATGAAAAATCAAGGTATCTTTTTGATTATAAAATATTTTAAAGGATTACGTATGTTAAGTATTTCAATTACTAATTCTTATTAAATTATATCACTTAAATCATAAGGACACCCAAATTTAGAGGGAGTGGCTCCTCACAAAACTATGATTAGTACCCCTACAAGGAGGAATTCTAGTATAAAATAAATCCTATGTGGTCACATATTCTAGAAAACAATGACAAATTGATTAAGAGTAAGATAGACCCTCATATGTAGCTTTAATTAATTAATTAACTATTGATTGCCATTTAAAAATAAAGTTATAATCTTGTTAAGTCAATATGATAATTTGAAACTAGTTATATCCAATTGTATTGATTATAACGTTAAACCATGTTTAAATATTTCTCAACATGTGTCATATTTAAATAATTGTTTTTTATTTAATTATATCATGTTTAACTATAAACATTTCTACCCTTATACCCCTTCAAGACGATGTGTTTGAATGTATTAATCTTACAACTCATGAGTTATTCCTACAGTGTGATGTTATTTGGAGTCCCTAATTATATGTTAAATGTGAGCTAATCCTTTATAAGTACCATAAAACATGTTTAAAATATCATAATTTATAATTGTGATAGTTTATATTAGAAAAATAAACCTATCTTTTACTCCTATGGACATGATGTTAAGAAATAATCTATTTTAACTAATTAAATCAATCTTACCTTATATTTGAAAATAAATTATGAAAATAGCTCTTAGATCAAGCCAGCTAATATATTCATTGATCAGTTGTTTATCTACAAGGTGGTTATTTTATTTATCCCTCAACTTATTTATAAGATATTAAGTATTCATGTGTGTGTGTGTACACGCATGTGTGTATGCATGTGTGCATGCATGCATGTATGGGTGTGTGTGGGTACATACATGTGTGTGTGTGTGTGCGCGCACGCGCATGCGCATGCGCGTGTGTGTACGTACGCATAAACACACACACATACATATACACATATAAATATATATACACATACATACATACATACACATACACACACATTTATATACATATATACATACATACATACATACACACACACACACACACATATATATATACATATATATACACATATACATATACATATACATATACACACACACAAATGTGTGTGTGTGTGTGCGTGTGCACATAAACACACATACACACATACATATACACATATAAATATATATACACATAGATACATACATACATACATTCACATACACACACACATTTATATACACACACACACACACATGTGTGTGTGTGTACGTGTGTACGTAAACACACATACACACATACATATAAACATATAAATATATATACACATACATACACACACACACATTTATATACATACATACATACATACATACATACATACATACATACATATATATCTATATCTATATATATATATATATATATTTATGTATGTATGTATGTATGTATGTATGTATATGTGTATACATATACATATACATATATACATATAGACACACACACACACACACACACACACACACACACACACACACACACACACACACACACACACACACAATTATTTAATTAAGAATCAATAGTGTCTTTGACTTCATGTGAATATGGTGTTTATGCCTATTGATTTTTTTGCTTAGCTTGCATGTGATTTCATCATAAAATAGGAAAATGTATAAGACCATATTAGATATAACAAACATACAATAAAATTATTTAAAAATTATTACAAGGCTATACACAAGGCCTTTTTATAATTAAGAAAATAATTAATCTATTAGGAATATGTATAAGGAATTGAGAAGCATAGACCTAACTAGATACGAGAAGTAAGAAGTGTAAAATAAAGAAATAAAAGGAAATATAATGACATTAGTTAGTAACCAAGAGGTATATAATTTAAGTTTTATAACCAATGTGTCATTAAGAGGTAATTGAAGTATAAATAATGAGAAAATTCATGCAAAGATAATAATATAAAAAAAAACATGAGATAATATAGGCATGTAAGATAATAACATATGAATATAATATATCCACCAAAGTAGATTAAGGAAAGAGTACAGGATTAGGAATAATTACATTGGTTTGAATTTTCATTGAACTAATATCCCCCTTGGCTCAAGTGGAACTCTATGAGAGATGTTATAGGTTAATCTTAAATTGGAATGAAAAATAACTAAATATCCTTAGTTTGGGACTCCAAAGACTTAGTATACCTTTCTGGTAAAGCTTATCTTCTTTATATATTCAAAGATGTTGTGTAAATCTTGTTCATATTAAGAGGGGTTTATGTGCTTAAAAAAAGTGTATTATATATCTTGATGATTTTGAAAATTGAGGTGAATTTACATAAATAAGGATTAAAACCCAAAATTACACAACTAATACTTAATTGACATCATTATGCCTACTAATTAAGTGAAAAATTATCATTATATACAATATTCATTGTCTCAAGTAATGATTTTATCCAAGTAAAGACATTGAAAACCACACAAATAGGAAGAAGAGGATAAAACTGGATAACTAGAGATCTCAAAGTATAAATAAATAGATGATATTGCATGAATAAAGTAAAATATAAAATATTATCATCGAGAAATATCTCAAGGAGCACCATGATCCAACCTAACCCAATATGGCTACTACTTAGGATACATACTTAGGGATATTTATGTGTCCATAAGTTTTCCAATAAAAATTAACATTAAGTGAAAAATTAGATGTATACCTACTACACTAGACTAGTAAAACAAGGCACAAGGCAAACATAATTTAAATGGAATGAAATAAAATAATTATAGATGTAAATTGTGAAAGAATATGGGTTTACTACGCTTTAATATTTAAAAAGGAGATTTTTAAAGAAAATCTTTATTCACGATGTACTTATGTATCGACAGTGAATTAAAATGATGAAAAATAGGTCTTGAGGTAGTGTTGAAGAAAATCTATATTTTTTTTAGAGATTTAATAATGCATACAAAATGAAAACTTTCAAATTGGTTAAATAGTTGAATATGACTATAAAAATAATTTAATATTAGCTATCTTCTTCACCTTAACATTTTAGAGATTTGATAATGCATACAGAATGAAAACTTTCAAATTGGTTAAATAGTTGCATATGACTATAAAAATTATTTAATATTAGCTATCTTTTTTATCTCAATAGATGATGTTAGATAAATATTAAAAAATTCAAATAATTTTTTTATCCACTGCTTTTTGAAATCCTCTCTCATGTTATTGATTTGATTAATCAAATTTATATAATTTATTCTCATTTGATACAAGTCCTTATGGACTCCAAGAAACATATAAAATGTGTTTTTTTTTGTAGTTATAAGATTCCTAGTTAATTAAGACCCATGTTCTTGGATAATTTGTATACTATGACACATATAGTCTAACAAGTAATACATTGCATATTAAGATCATATATCTTATCCCTATGTATGAGATGCAAGTAAGTAGTCATTTCTATATGATATCTCACTAATCCTTATTTTTTTTAAAAGTATGTAGCTATAATATTTCATTAGATGATGATGTAATAGTAAAATAAAGTGTATGTAGATCCTTCTAGGATATCTCAATGATATATTGATTGATTTATTCTTCTAAATTCTTTAGGGTTCTTATGTATACATAAACTTATTGAGTTCAAATTAAGAAGTTATTAGGGAAAAAGTTGACATATAATAAACATGAAAGCTATAAAAAGAGGGATCAAATAAATGACAAAATTGAAATAAGGATAAAAGGTGCCCAAAAATAAAATGACCAATAACAAATAAATTTTATATAGGTTATATTATTATTAAACCAACATAGGAAAACATAGCCAAATGGTAAAATCTGAAGCAAATATGAAAGAAGATGGATTTAGAGAATCAGGAAACACAAAAGGGTGATAAAATAAGAGGAATGATAATAGAACATGGCTAGAAAAATAATAAGATAGAGTCACAAAGGAGATAATAGATATTACAAATGTCATAAATATAAGATCTAAATCTAAACTAATGATCCATATACACATAAAAATAGTAATAACATGGTAAATTTTTTGTCTTTACCAAAATTAGGTGACTACATAATGCTCCACTTTTATGTGATTATGTGTGCATATACATCAAAGTAAAATAAAACATTGCACCTGAAAGGGATTGATGAATAATTTGTACCTAAAGCATGTAAGTTATGCTTGATGTTAATGCTAGATATGATAATGATTTAAAATTAAAAATTGGGAGA